>JAZAYU010000469.1:83972-211472 GCA_038501625.1 Corbicula japonica
GTAGTTTACAAACAGTACCTCTGTGGTATATAGACAAACAGTACCCCTGTAGTATACAAACAGTACCTCTGTGGTATATAGACAAACAGTACCTCTGTGGTATACAAACAGTACCTCTGTGGTATATAGACAAACAGTACCTCTGTGGTATACAAACAGTACCTCTGTGGTATATAGACAAACTGTACCTCTGTAGTATACAAACAGTACCGCTGTGGTATATAGACAAACAGTACCTCTGTAGTATACAAACAGTCTCTCTGTGGTATATAGACACAGTACCTCTGTAGTATACAAACAGTACCTCTGTAGTATACAAACAGTACCTCTGATGTATATAGACAAACAGTACCTCTGTGGTATATAGAACATGGAAGACGGTGGTGGTTTATGAAGTTTTCCATCATATACTGGCCAGAGTCCGCTGAGTATCCTGAATAAGGACGACTTGCCACAACCATTTGGACCCGTAATCAACAAATGCATACCTGGCTCCATCTAAGAAAAAACAATCATAATGTTCAACAACAAGAAATTTTTGTAAACATGAATGCTCCTTGAAAGCAGTCATTTAGTTTGCAAGTTATACAGATAGTTGAACTTGTAGGTGACTGTGACCTTGACCTTTCACCTACCAGAAAAGGGTCACATCCTTGTCAATCCAATTAACCTACCAATTTTGAGGTCACTAGGCCCAATCCCATCCCCAAGTTCCCTAAAAATTGATCATGCAGCGGTTGATTTTGCAATGAATGTCACTGTTGACCTTTAAATTATAAGGTGTTAAAGTGTGTGTTATAAGTGGCATTACTGGCATTTTTTCAGAAATCTCAAAGAAAACAGATTATTACCGATTTTAAATTTAAATGAATCTAATTTGCTCTTCAACAATGGACGTTTTGATAATTTATCGATAAATTCTGAATATGCATATTTGTCAAAATTTGAAATCTTTGTTCAGAGCATTACTTTGAAAATGTTTAAGAACCTTGTCTAAATTATCATACAACTTTTCATCTCACTACAGCAGAGTGTAGTGTCCAAATTCTGATAGCGAGATAGACAGATGAAATAATAAGTAAGGCAAATATTTAAGGTAGCTGACACACATGAATTGCAAGAGTAAAAGTTAGAATCTATTTTATTTTAGATCACTATTCCCTAAACAAAATGAAACAGCTAATAATATTTAAAGCCAACCTGAAGAGACAAGCTTTTAACGATGACATCTCCATTTGGTGTTATGATTGGCATGTCTTGTATGAGTATGTTACCATCTGTCTCAACAACTTCTCCTGCAACACAACACAATATAAGTTAACATGTGGTGCCAACAGCTACAAATATCAGCACTCAGTTTAACTCACAATATGGTAAACTTGCAAAGCCAACTGCTACAAATACATGTACCTGCCAAGAGTCTATCTCACAATATGTAATACACGTGAAGTCAACGGCTACAATTCCAGCCCAGAGTCTATCTCACAAAATGTAATACACGTGAAGCCAACAGCTACAATTCCAGCCCAGAGTCTATCATAGAGATATCTTTTAAAGAAAACCTCCATACCAACAGTGCACTCACTGGGTAGCATGTGATGTGCTGGCTGATCAGGATCTACACTGGCCGAACATACAATAAAACCAATGTATATGGAGAAAAGGGTTAAGAGTATCTTAAAATTCAGCTGGTATAACTTTATTTTTTGTTGTCATCAGTACTGAGGCATACCTTTAGCCACTAGAGGCCCCTCTCTTTTCTCCAATAACATTTTCCCTGGTTTCTGTTGCATGTCTTTGGCCACTACATTACGCTCGTACTTTCCTTTACGTACATCATCAAAAACTTCAAACATCTCATAAACCCTGGATGTATAACCTGCAAGCTCAGTTATCTGAAACAAATTTACAGCTGCATGAAATTAATCATTAGGAAAAGATACCTTGTTGTACTAGAAGCTAGCAAAATTCTAAGTTATAACTTATTTGTAAGTAATTCCCTGATGAAGTTTTAAATAAACCGAAATGTTGAATTAATTTGAGAATATAGTTAAGTTTTCATGTTTGTACAAACTTATTAATTAATCGAGTAATTCCATTGTACATGTATTCTATTGTTTGTTTTCGTAGTACCTGCTTCTGAAAACTAAGCATGTTAGCACTGTAATCTTTTAATTTTCATTTGTTTTTAGGGCGGTAGTTAATTTTATTTGAAGATTAAAAGTACATGTACAACAACTATTGCAAAACATAAGTGAAGTACTATTCAATGATGAATGAGAAAAAAGGCCGAAAGTGGCATGTAAATTCTTTTTCAAAAATTCTATTTAAAGTCAAAATGAGGAAACACTGAAAACCATCCTAAATTTCTAAAAGCTTTCCAAACTCTTCTAAAACAAGAGGATGGTGAACAATTATAATTATACCCCTAAATTTATCATCATCCCATGACTGGAGACCAGTCTCAAATCTCATGCATGTGACTGACTGGAAATCTCAAGTCTCCATTTCAGCCAATCTGATGCTTGAGATTTGAATCTGGTCACCAGATTTTAGTTTTATGAACTTAGGGACCAGGGTAAAAAGTGATTCCACAGAATCTTTAATTCTGACATTCACTTCAAATCAACAAAATGTCATGCTTCAAGTTTTTGAGATCACTTTGGGTGCTGTTACCAATTACACTTGACACGTGTAAGTTAAAGTCAGTCGACATATCTCTACAGTCTTATGAAGGTTTTCACAGCTTGGTATTCTGTGGGGGACCCAAAAGTTATGTCAGTTTGGCTTCCTAGATTCAAAATAGGCTTATAGGCTCATTAAGGGCTACAGAGACCCCCTAGCACCTACTTCTTTGTAAGAGGAAATCATTCGTTCTATGGCATCCGCAGAGTTAATGAGCAGGTTTCTTGCTGTGGTAAATGCCCTAGTCCTCTCGCTTACTCCACCATCTGGATCATCATCAACTTTTGAACCTTTTCAAATGAAAATTGCATATTTCATTAATTATTATTCATTGATTTCTTCAAACTCTCCTCTCTCCATTTTGTTGAAAAGATGCTTCCACAAAAATAATACTTGAAGAATTTTCAAATAAAGATTTTCGAAAACCAATTAGACCTGATTTTATTAAATCTATACATGTGTTTATCATATTCTCATATCATTTTGAAAGTTTTTAATAATACTTGTTCTTTACAAAAGAACTAAAATATATCCAAAGGAAGTTTAAAAATCTCTGATAGCTCAAGTCAAGACAGTGAATTTGTATCAGTAAGATAAAATAAGACCTACCATCTGACCTGACTCCAGCAGTTGCGATGATAGGCACCGCCACCATAATCAATCCACTTGCACTCCAAACATACTTCATGAGGAACTGCTCTAACATGATATACCACAATCGCTGGCAAAATATCACTTCCATCTGTTTCTTTAGTCGCAAGTAACTTCTCTGTAGAAGGTTTAATTCAATCTGAAATAAAATGATGGTACAATACAAATAATTATGAGAAGTGGTATATATAAAATATCTTTAAATTTGAGTGAATAAATGCTCCAATAAAGTCCAGGAGTCATAAAATGTACATTTAATTATTTAATCCTCTATAATATTATGTCTGCCATGACCTTTGAATTGTGCCACTTTTTTACTGAAGCAATGATGATGAGGTGAATGTTGGCATGATTTAAATCAACAATGCTTGAATGACGTTTTTTCATTTCAGTGCAATTTGCTGTTAAGATCAGTGATTTTTGTCTAAAGTTAATTACTTTCTTTTTCTTTATACTAAACTATGAAATCATCTCGTAAACAAGGTTTATCCCAGAAAGGATATATGAATACCTTATGTCCACCATAGAATGCTATTTCTTCTGCATTTGTGATAATTCTTGACTGCATGTATCGAAGATAACCTCTTCTTTTAGCTTCCTCTGCAACCAATTTTCCAAACTTTGGTGAAACTGCTCTAAGAATTTCTGCCGTAACAAATATCACAGTTGTTGCAACAATCGTTGGTACAGATGAACTAGCTCCTCTGCTGGAAGCTAGGCTGTATAATGTGAAAGACATCAGGGCAACATCCAGTAACGGTTTGGTTATATGTGAATAAAGATGTGCTAGGGATGAAGTGAAAAGTGTTATATCTTCTGTAAGACATTGATCTGCATTTGGTAATCTGCTGTCCAAGTTACTGACTCTGTAATAAGTTTGGTTTTCAAAATATGCCTCATATGCATGATCAACTAGTCTTGTTCTGAACACAAGAGCCAACTGGCTCTCTAAGAATCTAATAAGACTATTTATAAACGTTGCTGGTATAGCAATGCCTATCCACTGGGCAAGAAGAAGCAGGAATGCTCCCACATCTCGTTTCACTATAGTTTTTACTATCCGCCCATCCAGTTTTGCAACATGGATCGATAGGAAGGTGCGAACAACTAGAGTGCAAGTGTGCAGGAACAGAATTCCCATTTCTTTGCTCCATACTCTGGGTATAATGAATTTCAGTAAGTACCGTAACTGTTTGTAGAAACGTTTATCGACGTTGGGCACATCTTTTTTAGGTGAAGATTTAGCATTGGTGCGTTTCGCATAACTTTTCAGGAGCCTGGGATACAACCTCCTTGCAGTGTAAGTTGTGAAAATACAAATTGCAGCGCCGATAACTATTTTTTCTCTCGTATATTTATTTGAACCTGCCGCCTGAAGCAGTTTTACAACTGCTTTCCAAAGTTTTGTCATTTTGACGTCAAAAATGCCGATGTTTTCCCTAGCTATCCTCCATCTTTTATTTCACGTGAGAAAGTGACCTTTGCCCCAATGTATAAAACACAGTTCACGGTCCAAGACATGATCTGGGTTTTATACATTGCCCTTGACCTCAAATCAACACGCTATATCTCCTTCTGTACCGTGCAATTACTGTTAGGTAGACCGCTGCAAAGTGTTCATTTCGGAACAAACAATATTATTTTCATATCTTTCACATCCTTTTTTTGTCAATTTTCATAGTTAAAGAAAAATGTTTGACTTTATTTCCCACCACGGGCCACGCAATCATCCTGCCAGCAAAGAGGTAAGCAAGGAAAGGTAAGAAATTGCAACAACCAGAAAACGCTGCCTCTCCACGAACCCAAGAAGTATGTAGAGGAAAAGAGATCAATGGTTTATATAATAATCAACTTCAAACGTGCCAACACAAACAATTAAGGAAAAAGAGAACCCAAGGGGACAGCACTAGATTTTGAACATTAATTAATACATATTAATGAAATGGGCACAATTAAAATAGCAAATAAGGAGTTACCATACTTGTTGTCAGAAAAAGGTTAAGTTCACGCAGATATTTCAAGTAATAATTCTATCTGGCAGGTACTTTAAGTAATAAGCAACATTTAATGTAAGATGGAAGTCATCTGAACACATCTAAAAATTGTCAATATCTGATGTAAGAAAAGCTTTGTTCGTGCAGATTTGCTGATAGCATGGCTATTTAAAGGGGACATTGGTAAATAGGTGTTACCATTCTCGTTGTAACAGATGATTGAGCTCATGCAGATGATATATTCTGAGTATTCGGTTAGTATTACAAGTAATTTTAAAGTAAAAATCAACATTCAATTTCATAATAATTTTATTACAGTTGGTTTTTAAAGAAGAAAAAAAGAAGTATGCTTATCAGGAATTGCCACATCCAGCAGACGCAGCCTCCCCAAATAGCCAAAAAAGTAGAGAGGAGAAAAGAGAATGGTATTATAATTATCAGTTTCAAAATAGACGCCACAAACAACTAACGAGATAAGAACCCTTGGGGTTACCGCCTTGGAACGGTCAGTGGCAAAAAAAATTGGCACTGGGGGTTTAAACTAGGTTCTGGGTACAACTTGTCGGGGTGAAATTACTCCAACCCATCCATCAGCTCAACAATGTTGCATGCAAAAGCACACAAACATATAAAACCTAAGAAGCATTTAGCATTGCAACATTAAGGTGGGGGTGGGGGGGGGGGGGGCGGGTACATAATGATCTTACCGACCAGAGCTCCAGGAGTCAAACCAACAAGAAAACGATGACAGGGATTAAAGAAACAAATCGAGCTTCTAGGTTTTTATACAAGATTTCTCAATAAACCTTCATAAACTCTTAAACCCCTGCCACCGTCGTGCAACTGAAGAGGTAAGCATAATGATCAACTGTTGATGGGTTAATCATCAGGCCTGCAGAGCGCTGAAGAATATCATTTTTGAATTTTCAGATGGTTCAGATTTGGATATTGTTCAATCACCCCCAAGGATATACTTCCTGCTTTTTATATTTTGCCTTTGGCGTTGTCTGTGATATGCAGGATTTACATTCTAAGATCCCCTGTCAAAATTCTATTCTGTTTAGTTCCGCCCATTGTTTTCTCGTTTAGGGCAAAAGCATTCTTTTATCTTGGGACCATACGTCGCTGGACATGGAATGGTATTAATCTGAAAATACCGCATTGAAGGTTTCATGTCCACCGCCAGTGGCGGATCCAGAGGGGGTTCGGGGGGTTCGAACGAACCCCCCTAATTTCCCCAATTTTTTGGTCCCGGGAGGTTCGAAGTTCGAAGTTTGTGGGTATAAATCAATACGACTGGTTTCATGAAAGAAATCGATAACCAGTTGGTGCTTAATTGTTTCATTTGACGACCAAAACATGCAGCCTCAGTGGTAGTCTTGGGTGTCAAAACATACACTTCACGCATATTGCGTACTCTCAATTTAAATCTGTGTATTGCCAATAAACAACTTCGCACATTGCACACTTGCCATTGTAAGTGGTCAATCTGCTTTTTATCAAGACAAGAAAATAGGAAATCGTTAATTAATGGAAAACTTTGTATTGCATGTTTTTTGCGTCTCAAAGTCTCTCGTCACGGGCATTTGATAAACCACAGATAATGTGACCTTTTGCAACTTAATAACATCCGAAGTTAGAGCCTTGGCTATAAAATGTAACATTAATTCAAGTGCTAATATCCACAATACAAGAAAATCAAAGTACTGAAAGTACAGAAAACCAGCGAAGCGATTTTGCTTATTGAGAATAACCAGTGCCGTGATTCTCATACATGTATCCATTTACGAAAAAGCAAAAAAACTTGGTTCACTCGCAAAGAACTTCCTCTTGTGTAAATGATAGTGGAAATAAGGGTTTCCATGTATTATCTGGATGAAGGCTTCTGTTAACCCTTCACTCCATAGATATACCTTCATAGCTTGGGCGAACAGTTTAGATCCATATCAGCTGCCACATCTGTGCGATCTGATTAGGATTTAAACTGTTCGCTTTTATGATCATTTTTTTCTGACCAGTAATCACAAATTTTAGATCCAGATCAGATAGCACTATTGTGCCAGCTGATCGGGACCTGAACTGGTAACCTATGTGATGAAAGGCGTATATATTGAGTAAAGGGTTTTAAGCTAGAAATTATAATAGTGAAATCTGTGTTCTGACATCCCAAAGACATAATGAACACGAAAAATGATATAAAAAGTGAGACCCCATCGATGGGAAAGATTATGCAGTTATTTGAAATAAGAAATATATAATTGGACTGCATTTTAGTGCGACCCATATTCCATACCTCCGTGTCCGTTCCACGTCGGACGGACACGGAGGTATGGAATATACCCAACGATATCTTGGTGAGTGAAAAATCGCGAACACGGACAATGTTTGACCATTGTTGCACCGCACCGATCAAGTCCTAGAAATATGAACCGCACCGATTTTACATTTAATCAAACTGTCGTACAGATGAATTTGACCATTGATGCACCGCACAGGTTTTGTCCTATCAACATGACGTAGTTAATACCAACTTTAACACGTAACAGGAAACTTGGGGACTACTTTACTTACTCTGATTTCTCTGAAATGCGTAAATCGCCGTTTGCCAGTTGGTTTGATACCGATTTCAGAATTGTGATTAGTAAAACCAGCTTCGCTGGTTAAAAATAAAGTTTGAATAAAAAAAGAACAAAGAATGACTATGAACACAACTACTTTAAGTTCGCATATGCATAGAATAATTTACTGAGATAGAGTTGTGCACTGATTTCCATATATTTTGAATTATTCTCATAGAAAGTATAAAATATTTTCCCCAAAATATGGCAGGTGCGCCATGGAGCACGTGCGTATATTAAACATGGTCGTCGGATTTTAGCTCCAAAATAATTACATAAATATTTCAGCTTAAATCGGTCTCTTACGTAAAAGTGTGTCAGTGTGGACTGAATTTCGTGCCGTTCATGAAAATAAAGTCGAAAATTACTCAGCCGTAACATACTTTATATCCTGCGAAGATTAATATCGGCGCCGCTCCGTTTTTCCAAATTATTTCTAACTAAAAACGATATTACTTGATTTTGAGACTTTGCAAAATTTACGTTTATTAAAACAAGATATTTTATTAATTGTGACAAATTTTCACTTGACTATGATGGAAGCTGAGCGGATTATTCGCCGAGTTTTCTGAAATCTAGAGAGGATGAGTCTTAATATTCTGTGGTAGTTTAAGCTGTTTAATACATTAAAAACTCAAGTTTAATACCGACTAATTTCTTTACTTGAATTAAGATTTTCAACGTTCAACATCTAATACACCGAATATAGGCCTAACCGCATTGAACGTGTCTATAATTTCGGAAGGAAAAAGAAATCAGATTTTTTTTCTCCATATACACTCTTAACTTTATTTATAGAGTATTACAGAGCAATCAATAAAGTTGACTCTGGACTCGGCATATTAACGTTCATAAATTTATTTTATGCAACTTATTTCAAAAGATTTTGATATCATATGCTATATGCAGTAGGAAACCAAAAGTATTTCACAGCTATTTTCTCTCTCTAAACCCCGTCCCGCCGGTCAGTCTTGGTCCACAAACAGTTATTTGGGTAAACATCATCTGGCTCCAGAGCATCTAAAATGTCTTCAACATTTTTCAACAGGCAAAAGTATTGCAGCCACAAACTGGGAACCTTGAACTACAGCCATTTCGAGCTGCCTTTTCTCTAATTTACAACTTCTAAAGTTGAAACATTGTGTTTCGCATATCTAGATTCAAATAATGAGATAGAGCATTTGGATCTGAGTGCTTTTAATTTCATCCCTACTGTATGAAAGAGTAGTTTAAATAATGCTATAAAATCCTCATAGAATACCCCATATGCAGGATTTAGCATTTAGATTTTCATTTTTTTTCTGAGGGAACAGGCCCCCGGAACCATAGGTTAGTTAGGCATCTTACAAATTCATTTGGACCTCTTACATATTTTATTTATCGAGAATCCTGGACGTGTCTGAGGTGCTGATGTTCAAGCTCTGTTACAAATTAACGCTGTTAAAAATATGACTCACTGAGTTGAACCCCCCTCGCTGAAATCCTGGATCCGCCCCTGCACCGCCATATGCACACCATCGTTTGGGATGGTCAAAATTGTACTGTTTATTGGTGTAAATATTGAGTTTGCGCTCAACCCGGGGCTAGGCGGCGTGGACAGTAATATGCATTTCCATTACTGTCCATGAACAGGCTCAATCAAACCGAGCCTGCAATATTTTCATATTTGTCGTGTTCGATGGCTTTCAAAGTTCCCTTTTGATCTATTTAAATACGAATAACCGGGAGAATTTAACTTTGTCTTTTATCTTCTTAGGTTAATAAATAAAATCCCCATAAATAAACTGGCTGTGCAATACCTAGTTGCAATAGTGATTTTAAACTTCACCTGTATTTTTTTAAATTAAATCTGGGTATCGACGATAAAACTTGTAAAAGGGTATTTTTTTTAATGCAATTGTGATACCGATAACCTTGTTTTTTGAAGGTTTTTTGTTACACAGATATTACGTTAAGCTGTAGTTCGTTATGATAAATTTTATTAACCAGCGATGGAAAATGGTTAAATTATCTATATAGATCTAGGCGCTGTCGCCGTGACGGTGTGGGTTCGCTCCCAGGTAGAGGCAAAATCATTTGATAGTCACAGTAGCGCTATTTGTGTAGTGTGGCGGCCGTAAAAAGTTTCCCAGTACATTATAGTCAGAACTGTTATCAGTAAAATAACCCGTTACCGATGCCGTGCAGTGATGATGACGTATTTCAGGGCTATCCGATCAATCTTTTTGGGGTTGTCCCGGTTAGCTCAGTTGGTTGCGTCGTCGGAATTGCAGGGCTTAGCGCTGTCGCCGTGACGGTGCGGGTTCGCAAAAGAGGCAATATCATAATAAATCACCAAGGTACATCGAGGTCTTGTTTAAAGCTGTAATAATATAATTTTGATGTTCGGTAGAAAGAGATAACATAAAGTCTCTTTCATAACGTTATAAAAGCAGATCAGCATCACGGGATAAACAATAGTACCCATTGGAATACCTATTACTTGATTATAAATTTATAGAGGTACCGAATCTAACATAAATGTTATCCAGTAAGAAAGTATGCGACTCTGTCAGGTCTTGACAAGTCTATAAATTATAATTATAAGAACTATCTGTAAAAAATGCTTTCTGTTCATTACAAGCGACAACAGTTTTATTTTCTTTTGCGAACGTTTTCTCAATGAGACTGGTGAGCTTGTCTCTTATTAAAATATGAAGGAGAGAGGTGTATAAAGTAGAAAAGTCATAAGTTGACAAACAGGACGCCTGAAAATTATTCGGTTTAAGCTTTGTAGATAGGTTTAGATAGCTTTGTTCATGCTGATGATAATTATATTCCAAGTATGAAGACGTTAACAGGACAAGTACTTTACAATTTTTTAAACAGCATTATATTAAGTTTCTCATAAAATCAGTTGAAAGAAGCGGAGCTAAAAATAGTTACATACGAGTTATTATTCATTGTAACAGAATGATGGCAGTACAAGTTGTCTTGGTGTATTTAGTCCAACCATAAGTATTATACTCACTTTTATGCTTGGCAATACTATTAGCTTCATATGTTTTATATGTTTATGTGCTTTTTCATGCGACATTGTGGAGTTGATCTGTGGGTTGGAGCAAACTCACCAAGACAACTTGGACTTGTTTCTTTACATGAGAACCTCTTGGCGACAACCTTCGACCGAACCGTTTCGAACAGACTTTAGCGTAATGAACAAGGGAAGTAACTATGATGCCTTATCGTCTGCAAACAAAAGAAAAAGAAAAATGAACTGGATGGGCGGTGCTCGAAGTCGAATTTCGTACAACCTTCAAGGGGAACGAAAAGTTCAACAGGTTAAGTTTTGGAGTTTATAAGTTTGAATCGTTTTTCAATTCGGACATTCTTGGTCTCGGACGTAAAGTCGGCCTGCAAGTCGGAGTCGATCATGCGATTGGCAAGCAATGGTGTTTTACCACCACTATTTTAAACACTATTTCATATGCGTGTATTTCCAATCACTTTGCTGGAAACCTTTAGAGTACTTCATGATTGTTTAATTTAAACATCTGTGAGTTTAAATAAATTCATATATGCCTCTTTCTCATATTTTCGGGGTTTCCCATATTTTCGTGACGTCATCAAATGTCATATGCGCGCGCGCACAATCTGTCCAGTCATCCGAAATACTATTCAATATTTTATAACCACTTTATCTTCGTGTTTATCAGACATCTTGAAATATATTTGCTAATATAAAGAACAGATACTTACTTTACTCCAAAACATCTTTTTTTTTTCTTAAAATCCAAGTAATATAAAAAAAACAACCGAAAATATTTACTTGAGTTGTTTTCCCTCCCTTTATGGTTGGAGGAGAGTTTTTTCCCTTGCGTAATTTGCAAAAATCTGTGTCGTCTCAGAGCTTGAAGTGTATGCAATGCTATTAATACCATAGGAGGTTGAAGGTCACAATTCAATTGAAAATCAATTATGAACGACTCGTGTACGCAAAAGGGTTGTCAAATAGCACCAATCCAAATGTTACAGGCAATAAGTAGAGTTTTAGAGACCAACTTCCAAGGTCAAGTCAAGTTTCCAACTTTTTATAGACTGTTGCACTCCAGTATCATTAAAAAAGCATAAAACTTTGCTTTATTATAATAGTCAAAAACATTTAAGTAAGTAAAAAACAATTTCTCTGTTCGACTGCTTTTCTATTTCATGCCCAAAACTAAACAAAACGTGTTAAAATTTTAGACATTTTCTCACAATATGTCAGGATCAAATTGTTCTCGATGTTTCTAGTGAACAAAATCGAATCATGTGGGGTTTCTCATGGTTATAATTAACATCCAATCGAAAGTCCCGAAAATATGAGAAAGCGTCTGTGAGATTCAGAGGGTCGATATCTGTTGCAAATGGCGGTAGTAAATGTGGTAAATAGTGACGACTTCAAAATTTTTGGCTTTTAATTCGGTCAAACACAAGTGACTGCAGTTGGTGAATAAAAAATAAACATTTAAAATACAATTATTAAGAGCGCCAGTGTAAAATTCGTCTGTTAAACCCCCGAAATTATGGACGAACGGCATACTGTACAGTTGTTAAGGCAGTAGCGGATTTGGGGGTATAGCGGATAGCCCGTTTCTTTTCTTGGGAATTTTCTTTATTTATACATTTAGAATAATTAACCTTTATACCAAGAGAAAGAGTGAATTCTCCACTTCACTTTAATGTATTTTGTTTTGATTTCAAATTTTGCTATGAGAGTTCAGCGGTTTTTTTTCCCAAAGGGGAAGGTCTCCTTCCCTTACAATTTGGAAATCTTCACATCCTAAAATCTTGAAATTGGGAAAAAAATTAGTGGCAAAATTAGCGCAATTGGGATTTTTCATAATTCATGTATATTCACACTAGGGCTTTTAATCAGCTCCGCAAATAATCATAAGGTCAGGTTCCTTAACAGGAAAGCCTTTAGTGATGTAAATGTTATGCCAGAATAAAGTTACTGACAATCCAATGACTGCCTGTCTATGGAAAAATAATTTCCATTGGCAGGAAAAGTTTCATTTAGGTTGCAATTAATGTGCATAAAACTCTATTGGCACTAGGAAAACGGCACTGTTTGTTGTTGAGAACAGTAGTTTTGGGGATTGGGATTGGACCGGTGATTGAATTGGGAAGACTCCTGTCAGCTTTGGGAATGGTACCATTTTGGGGAGGTAGTTAAAGAAGGAAAAAAACGCTGTCATCTGTGCCATCTGATCTGAATCTACAGTGTTTCTTGCCTGGTCAAAAAATAACCGAATGAATCAAAAAGCAAGAAGTTTGGAACCTGATCGGTTGGCACAGATGTTCTGGCTGATCTGGAGCTTAACTGTTTTCCCATGCTATAAATGCCTGTTTTATGGAGTAATGTGTTGATAGCATGTTTCATCAAGAACAATACAGCTGTGCAACTCAGATCTTTGCTTTACCCTTGAATGAGGCACAGCAAAACAATTAAAATCGCTGCCAAATCAGTGTTTTTTTCTCCAAAGGGGAAAGGGTCCCATCCCCTACAATTGGGAAATTTTTGCGTCGTAAAATCTTGAAATTGGGAAAAAAATCAGTCGCAAAATCAGCCAAATTGGGATTTTTTCTTAATTCATGTAAATAAACACTAGGGTTTTTTATTCAGCTTCACCAAGCATCATAAGGTCTGGTTCCTTAACAGGAAACCCTTAAGTGATGTAACTGTTATGCCAGAACTAAGTTACTGCCAATCCAATGTCTGCCTGTCGATGGAAAAATAATTTCCATTGGCAGGAAAAGTTTCTTTTAGGTTGCAATTAATGTGAAATGAATCTGATGAATCTGCATTTGAAATTATAACGGAAGGCGTGGGGGCTGGATTCAGTGTCAGGTTGAGGCAATGTGTCTTTGTGCTACAGCTAGCTCAATGATAGCTTCTGAGTGGGACTCAGTTTGGTTTCCATATATGTCGGAAGACTGGATTCAAGTTTAGTTTCAGTCCGATTTACGGGGGAAAGTACGGGAGGTTGCTCGATACCGGTACCTACATTCATTGGTTCAAATCGCTCAGACTCGGGACTCAGTGAGCCAGTGTTCGTTTTTAACGGTTCCTTTGAATAATCACTCATTCTAAACGTTGTTGTGAAGTTTGTAAACTACTTTCAGTTTCTGGAGACAGGTCGTAGCGCTTCAATTTTATCCATAAGAATCAGTCAACTTGCAGTTATTGACCGTAAACCAGTCTGAAAAAAGGACGTGTATAAAACATGGATCGGATTAAAGACGTCACATATCTGCACTTTATTTAATGATAACAACTGAGTAAGAGTCTAACCGGATCGTTGATACGTGCTACTCCCCTTTGAACGGTATGGTTTGTTTACGCGGAACGACATTTCTTGCAAAAAACTCTTTTGTCAATTGGGAAACGGCACTGTTTGTTGTTGGAAACATTAGCTTTGGGGATTGGGAAAGTCCGGTACTTTGAATTGGGAAGACTCTGGACAGCTTTGGGAATGGTACCGTTTTGCGGAGGTAGTTAAAGAAGGAAAAAAAACGCTGGAGTTTATCTTATTTATAACCAGAACGAGGCAATCGGAAGTCGATACCTACACCGTGATTTTAGTAATGAAAAGAACAATAAACATAAAGTTTAATATCAAAAGTCTGTAAACTTTCAAAGAATATGGTTTGGTTTGGTGTATAAATTAACCTTTTATCACTCGTAAAAACATGTTCTAATGAACCTGTAAATTGTCACCAAACAGAGATATAAATAACTACCATGCACTTAGTCAGTAATGGATTGCATATGTGTGCTACTCAAGGGGATCGTCTCCAAATCAACTTGATCTGTCAAATCGGTGTCAGAGGCAAAGTTAGGTATGATGTGTTGTGAAGATTTACAATTGAACTAATATAACGCAAGGTAGTAAATATACTTTATTAACTGTAAATATTTATGTATCAATGAATTGGCGAGCCTGAGGAAATTCTGACAGTGCTTTAAGCGAAAATCTTATAAGAACACCTGAGTCAGGTGTGCTGATGGTTAGTCATTAACTTCTTCATTCCTTATTTCAATTTGGCCATTTTTCGTATAGAATACGTTTCCACAGCCTTCCATTTTGGAGAAGTCTTTCATTTCGTTGTGCTGTTTTTTTTTGTATGAGAACTCGCATACATGTACGTAATGGATGAACTGTGTAAGAAAAAAATCATAGGTTTTTTTTCTGGCCGACAAGTTTAGTTATCGCCAGTAAATAAAGATATTTTTTCTAAGCATTTATGCTTTTTGATATGATAATACTGTATATTCCATTTGATTTCTCTATGATTGGGTTTTAGTATTACCAAAACCCAGTTTTGGATCAGTATTATTTTAAAATGCATTTCATTTATCTGTATTACTTTCTTATGACCTATTGTATTATGATTTTCTTCTGTTATAGTTTGCAGCAATTTCCAGGTTTAATTCAGTTCAAATGGTATTGATTTTTATTTAATAAACCCCTACACATGTTTAAGTACGTCATAATAAAAATACAATTTTTGGATTGGTTTGAGAAGCCCCGTCAGTGCCTTACACTGACTATCCCATACTCCCTGAAGCTATCCATTACTGCCTCAATCCATGTATATTATATACAAAACCTTGAGCAGGCAAGTTATCATAAAAGTTTGAAAAGAATGATGTTTTTAAGAGAAAACACTTTTGTCTGTTGAATGATATTGACTAGTTAGTAGAATTTCTACTTTTAAAGAGCCGTAGAGCGGTAATCTGCTTAGCTATCCGCTACTACCTGAACAACTGTATCCAATAGCTTACTAGGGGATTGGAGCCTCTAGCGATAACAGTTTTTATGGTGCATGCGCTGTAACCTGTCTGGATCAAACAAACATTTACTATTTTTCTGCAAAATTATGTGATTAACAAAACAAAACACTTAACAGTTTACTACCAAACTTCTTTCAACACAATATTTAGCCTGGAACTCTGTTGTATCAATCTTTTTTAAAATAATTGTAAACATTTAACATTGAAACAATATGAACCATTTACCTTGATTTTTCTGAATGTCAGTATTTAAAGGGAAATATTATTCCAGCAAAAACAACACTGTCAAAAGATAAACTTTGAAGATTAACACATAACAAAACTAAACTTTGAAGTTCAAACTGTGGCATATATTCAGAGGTACAGTGAGGGCATAAGAACTCACTGTCAAGGCGTAATGCCCACACATCGCAACAAAACCTGAAATGAGTCCAGTGGGAGCATCTATCACACTTTCCCCAGGAAATAAGAGCTACAAATGGGAATTTGTGTAGATTTTCTGATTCCCAATGCTTGCACACACAGCATTTTTCACTGTCGTGTATGTTGTCTTCTATCTCAGACACTGACTGTGTGTCTTCTGCTGAGTCTAAATTGATTGGACTTCCACTTTTGTTGCACCTTGATGTGCTTGGTTTTGGCTCTTTAATGTAAACATCTTGCTTATTCTTTGCAATGTTTGTCAAAATTTCAGTGTTCTTTGTTTCTAATAAATTCCCGGAAACTTTGAAGGGTGGGATAAACTTCCTTGGCTTGGGTTTGGGTATAGCCGTTGTTATGGTTCTTTTGCAAAGACATCACATTGGACTCTTCAGGCTGATTTGGCTGAGTAGTAATCAGTGTATCTGTGTCATCTGAGGAACTGTAGAAAGTATATGGAGCCAGCTGATTATCAGTGATGGCTTGACTACAGAATGGGAAAATTCCAGTGTGCCTCAATGCTGATTTTCTAGTGTCAAAGCTCTCATATAGGGTTCAGCAATTTGATACTTTGTGATCTTCATTCCAGGATTGAGTTTAATGTACTTTTGACATTCTTGAGAATACATTTTTTGAAAGGGCCGAAGATTCCAACATCCAAAGGCTGTGTTACATGGCTTCAGTGTGGTGGTAAGACAAATGAAATTATGTTATTCAGCTTTGCCCATTCTGTTAACGTGAGAGAGACATGGGACCTATGACCATCATATAGTATTAGTGTTGGAATTTGACTGTCCTTGGTTGCCACATGTTTTGTAAAATGGTGTGTTAGATAGTTCAGAAATACAGCTAAATGACCTCCCAGTTTTTGACATTTCCCAAGCAGAACCAGTGCAGGCACCCTTCAGGAAATTTTCATTCGACCTTTGACCAGGAAAGATGTAATAGGGTTTTATGCTATGTCGGGCAGCATTACCCTCTGCAGTCACAGTTACAGTGGATGACCTAACTTAGTTTAGCCTTTTGTGAAGTCGGTTTTTACTGTAACACTTAGAAACATTTACTCTTTATCAACACAATGCTGACATAAAAACACATCCGCCCTTCTAACAACCCTCACAGGGGTACAGAAAATCGGGTGTACCCAATGTACACATTTGGCACACTGCACCCACAAAGGTGAGGGAGCTACTCTTGTATAATTCCACTGGGGTAAATAAATTGCATACAATATCACACTTCTTCCTTGAGTCCTCATCAAAATTACTATCTCTGTCTTCATGTACTGTTGTTGTGGTCTTGGCACTAGCTGTTCCAAAAAGTCCAGGAAGAGGTTCAGGGTTGCTCTTCTGGGATGAGTGTTGTCTTTGCCATGGCATTCTTATGCTGATGGATTTGGCTGAAGGTACTTCCTTCAGTGATAGAGCTACCCCTAACAGCTGTGCTGAGGAGTCGTCTTTTTGTTGTGGCTGGTTTATTTGCTGTGACTGCTTTTTCAGCGAAGAACTGTGAACTGAAGGTTCTTTTAATAGACGCAGACTGCATTTCTAATGTTTCTGAACATGTTTCCTGCTGTAGGACTTTAGAAGGCTTAATGTTGAATGGATCAACAGCACTGGGGTTGTATGGGAAAATGCCAGTCTTGGGGAATGTAAGTTACCAGATGACAGTCCCTTCGAATATGCAGAGTAAGCAAACATCGTACCTGGTAATACTCTGTGCACAGTGCTCTCTCATGAACTTGTGACTGCCAGACTGGTAGCATTGTAAACTCTTTCAAGTTTACAACCAACATTGAGGGGCTGCAATATATGGTGAGTGTGTGCAGGAAGGATAAACAGGATGATATGCTTAGTCTTTGCCCAATCAATCAAACCCATTATGATGTGATACATTATCAGCACAGAATTTTCTGAAGAACACTTAGGGAGGTATTTTAGAGGATTTTGTTTCAGGTACCTCAAGAGCACAAGGCTGTTGCTCTAGCATGACTTCATGCGGCTCTAACAGCCACAGCGATTCCACCTTCTAACATCTCTGGCTGCATCCTTACTCCGGGAAATACAGAAATGGTGATACAATGTGGCCTAGGGCACTACCACATCCTATCACAGTTCTTAAAGAAAGTTTGTCTAGGGCTAGTGCCAAGCATGTTTTTTTTCCATTCTGTTCAGAATCACTTTCTTAGTCACTGGTGTCTTTAGTTTTGTTGGAAGATTGATTGACTGGGTTTCTTGTGGCAAGCTAGCTGCTTTCTTGTTGGCTAATGAATAAAGGTTTAAAAGGTTTTATATGAACATAGATATATTCCAGTCTTCTGGAAAGATGACACCAAATTCTTAGCAGAAAGAGCATTCAAATATGGCTTTGCAGTAAGCTGAGCAACCTCATACTTAGTGATTTTTTGACCGAGATGTTTCTGCATGTGGAGCTGACATTCTCTGTTGATTTCAGATGTCAAAATACTCCAACATCTAATGGATGGGTGATGTGACTTGTGTGAGGTAACAACACAAATAAAATCGTGTTAATCTGCAAGAGTCTGCTGGATGTGGGACTTACATCCATCAAATGGGATCAAGGTTGGGGTATCAAGTGAGAGATTAGCATGCTTGACAGTGTTTGGTTATTTCTGGAAAATTTGTGAGTTGGACCAACCACTTTCTGACATTTCTCCTAGCAGAACAAGAAGGTGTACCCTTTATAAAGTCACTGTTCCCTCGTTTGCCTGGTGGATGGTGGAATCTGGTTCCTATTAGTGTTTCCACTACCAATGATGGCAACAGTTGTTAACATTGGAGATTTTACTGACTGAGGCTGTGCGGATCAACATACCAGTCTCATCAATATTGTATATTCTCTGAGTTCATCAAGCACCTCTCTTGAAGCATCTATTGCTCATATCATCGATAGTTTCTGAGGTTTTACAACTTCCAGAGTTTCCCAACATTTCATAAACCCATAGAACCAGCTGTCACTTAGTGGTTTTTGACAGCTCTCCTTCTTTCCATAGGTTGCAGCAACAGCGGTGAACAGTTAGATACAGTCAGTTTGCCATGGTGTAGCCATAGCCTATGCTGGCTTTGTGCTAGATGTGCTGTCAAAAAAATCTTATTTCAAAAGCCCATATTGAAAAATTTGTCAAAACCTAATGATTTTTATTTCTTTTTATTGAAAAGTCTTTGCTTTGATGGTCCTTTAGAAGAACAAGGAATCATAGATCAGCTTTTTACTCTTTTCGTCTTTTGCATGCATTGCATACTTTCTCTGATAGTTCAAAACTGATTACTTGTGACTTAGATTATCTGATAAGAAAATTCATGACGGGCATATGTCCCATATCAATCAGGGGTTGCTTGAATGGTCAATGTGACAGCACTGGATTGCTTTCAGATCTGTGAGGAAGGTACAGCCAGTCTCAGAGACTTCCCCATCCGCTTATGCAGTGAACTACTCAAGAAGCTGGAAATATTAAAAAAAAGTGTGGTTTTGCCATGCCCAGTGACTTGCCACAGCCAATGACAGTTAAATTTGTCCTAGACCCAGATGTAACACCCTATGGTTTTGTATCAACTCCAACCTTTTTATACGCCCGTTTGAAAAACGGGACGTATTATGGGAACACCTGCTGCGGACGGGTTGGCGGGCGGGCGGGCGGCCTCCACAGGGTTTCTGCTCTCTAAGTCAGAGTTTTCATCAGGTCTTAATCAAACTTGGTGAATATGTTGGTGTGCATAATGTCTCGACCAAGTTCTATAACCAGCCAAATCCCCCCAGGCACTCCTGAATTATGGCCCTTTAATTGTCCAAAATTTGGGTTTCCGCTCTCCAAGTCAAAGAGTTTTTGTCCTGTCTTTATTTATCCCCCCGCCTATTTATCCCCCCGCAAAAGGCGAAGGGGATATTAGAAATGCCCTTGGTCCATCAGTGCGTCCGTGCGTCCGAAACAATTTTGTCCGGAGCATAAGTCCAAAACTACTCGAGGGATTTTATTCAAACTTCATACACTGACAGAGCACATTGGTAGGTAGTGCAGTGTGCAAGAACAATAATTCTACCTTGCCTATTTTTAGAGTTATTCCCCTTTATCATATTTACTTCATAAATTTTGTCCGGAGCATAACTCCAAAACTTCTTGAGTGATTTTATTCAAATTTCATACACTGACAGAGCACATTGGTAGGTAGTGCAGTGTGCAAGTGCAATAACTCTACCTTGCCTTTTTTTTAGAGTTTTTCCCCGTTATCACATTTGCTTGTTAAACTATAAAACAAAACCTTTTTGTGTATTCATACTCTTATATGTTTATCATTTTAATCCAAAAAACATTTTATGTTTCTGAAGTAGCTGTTTTAATGAAGTAAATGTATTTGCTAGACATATATAATATTGTTACATATGAGAGCTGCTTGATGTGAAATTGATGTTCTACGGAACATTTTTTTGTGTTTTTGTCTTACGAGGGAACCATGATTATGTTGACATAATTGTTGAAAAACAGCTCAAGCACTCAATGAGTTGGAAAATCCTGCTCCCAAAAATGTTGTCATTACCATTGAATTTACCACAAATATGACGGGCGTATTTTGTGTCAGTTTGGCACTCTTGTTAAAATTCTCTTAGTCTTTTCCTTGAAATTGTACCTAATGAGAATTGATCCGTTCAGTGTTATATCTCTGAACACAGTCTACTAAAACACTTTTAGCTTGCTGCATTTCTAGTCCATGAGGTTTCAAAGTACAAAATGTATTTAGTTCTGGCCACCTAGACATAAAGCATGTATTTCAATTGATGGTGAGATGTTCTCGATCTCTTTGCCTAGGCCATGTCCACCACTACAGACCTGCTGCAGCCATATACACAGGCAGATATCTTTTTGGGGTACTCACAGAATGGCACAAAGTCTGTGGTCTTCAGGCACAATATCTGTGGTCATAAGGCACAAGGTCTGTGGTCTTAAGGCACAATGTCTGTGGCCTTAAGGCAAATGTCTGTGGTCTTAAGGTACAATGTCTGTGGTCTTAAGGTACAATATCTGTTGTTAGAAGGTGCAATGTCTGTGGTCTTAAGGCACAATGTCTGTGGTCTTAAGTAGGGATTATTCTAGACCTCAAAAAGGGGCAGGGTGGCACAAAAAAAAGGGGCAGGGTGCTGACTGTTCAAATGCAGGGCATATAACGATAACATGATTTTGTTTCGAAAAAGAATGCTTAAAATTTTTTATTGTACAAGTTATGTACATGCTTTTCTTTTAGATTATTTAGTTGCTGCATCAAATTGTATTGTTATCATTTATTTAACTTTTTGAGAAATGAAAATCACAAGCAATAGTTAGTGATGCATAATGCCATAAGCTTAATCCTTTTAAATTTTAAGGGATCTAGCTGGTAAACAGTGCTATTACTTAAAATAGTGAAAACTTGCTAAAACTGCATAATATGTGATATCAAACTGGAATTTGGGTATCTTAACTGGAATGTTTTTGACAATGAAACAATTTTATATTTCTTCATTCAATTTTATATATTTAACTAATTCATTATTAGCTGTCAACTTGTTGAAATAAATCGGCAAAAATCGGAGCGACGTCCGTAACTAGTAGATTTTATGTTACGATTCGGATGCGATTTCTTGAAAGTTCTGATAAATCTTTTACTGAAATTATCATATTTGTCGCATTTTATATTATACTTCAGTTGAAAATAATTGCAGAATTATTTTTCAAAGCTCTGTCGTCGGTGTGTATGCTTTGTGCAACAATTTGGAAACCCCGTAAGAAGAAGTCGTATTATTAGAAATATTTAGACGTTAATGATCTAGATTCCAGGTATTATTGACGGCGGCATACAAGTTTATACCTCTGTGTCTTCATTCATGTTATCTCAAATACACGTACATAACTTAAGATTCAATAACAAGAGGGCCATGATGGCCCTATATCGCTCACCTGAGTACAAAAGTACTCTCTGCTTGTGGTTTCAGACAGGAAGATTTTTAAAGTTTTGCCTATACAAGTCTATGTAAAATGAAGTGACCCCTGGGGCAGGGCCAATTTTGACCCCAGGAAAATAATTTGAACAATCTTTGTAGAGTTCCAATAGAGGATGCTAAATGCCAAATATCTAAGCTCTAGGCCTTGTGGTTTCAGACAAGAAGATTTTTAAAGTTTTGCCTATACAAGTCTATATAAAATGAAGTGACCCCTGGGCGGGGCCAATTTTGACCCCAGGGAAATCATTTGAACAATCTTTGTAGAGTTCCACTAGAGAGTGCTAAATGCCAAATATCTAAGCTCTAGGCCTTGCGGTTTCAGACAAGAAGATTTTTAAAGTTTTTCCTATATAAGTCTATGCAAAATGAAGTGACCCCTGGGGCGGGGCCAATTTTGACCCCAGGGAAATAATTTGAACAAACTTTGTAGAGTTCCACTAGAGGATGCTAAATGCCAAATATCTAAGCTCTAGGCCTTGTGGTTTCAGACAAGAAGATTTTTAAAGTTTTTCCTTTCGGTTGCCGTGGCAACCAGAGTTCTGCATGGAATTGATTTCTTTGAACAACTTTGGAAGAGCTTCATGCAAGGAACATCCGTGGCAAGTTTCGTCAAAATTTGCCAAGCCGTTTCAGAGAAGAAGTCGTTTGAAGAAAAAGTTGACGACGGACGGACGGACGGATGACGGACATCAGGCGATCACAAAAGCTCACCATGAGCACTTCGTGCTCAGGTGAGCTAAAAAAGCGTATGATATAAGTTTTATTTGTCGTTTGCATGGGACACTGATCAGAGAAAAACGCCGACATGTACATGTATCAAGGGACGCTGTTTACCACCCTTGTTGCAAATTTAGGTTAATGTTATTCGGTATTCATTTTACCGTGATAGAATTTTCGAGCTATGGTCTAAGCTGTCATCAATCAGTCTTATGCTTGTGTATTCACTTGTTTATTCCCAATCAGTTTTAGCGCGACACATGTACGCTGGATGCAATCAGTTAGCGGAAAGGTGTTAGTATTTATAGCAGTGTTCCGACAAGCGAAAATGTGTCAGATCGGCGCATTACAAAGTGATTAAAAAAAGCATTAAAAAAGTGATTGACAACTATGATTGCAATTATAGATGGGCATTATTAAGGCAGGTGGGCGCGGTTTGCTATCTTCACTCGGGCAAAAGGCAGAGCTTAAAAGGGGCAGGGCGGGGCGCCCTTCTATTCCACGCTAGAATAATCCCTATCTTAAGGCACAATGTCTGTGGTCTTAAGGCACAATGTCTGTGGTCTTAAGGCACAATGTCTGTGGTCTTAAGGCACGATGTCTGTGGTCTTAAGGCACAATGCCTGTGGTCTTAAGGCATAATGTCTGTGGTCTTAAGACACAATGCCTGTAGTATTAAGGTACAATGTCTGTGGTCTTAAGGTACAATATCTGTTGTCAAAAGGTGCAATGTCTGTGGTCTTAAGGCACAATGTCTGTGGTCTAAAGGCGCAATGCCTGTGGTCTTCAGGCACAATGTCTGTGGTCTTATGGCACATTGTCTGTGGTCTTAAGGCACAATGTCTGTGGTCTTAATATTTAAGGCACAAAGTCTGTGGTCTTAAGGTACAATGTCTGTGGTCTTAATATTTAAGGCACAAAGTCTGTGGTCTTAAGGAACAATGTCTGTGGTCTTAAGGCACAAAGTCTGTGGTCTTAAGGTACAATGTCTGTGGTCTTAAGGCACAATGTCTGTGGTCTTAAGGTACAATGTCTGTGGTCTTAAGGCACAATGCCTGTGGTCTTAGGGTACAATGCCTGTGGTCTTAAGGCACAATGTCTGTGGTCTTAAGGTACAATGTCTGTGGTCTTAAGGCACAATGTCTGTGGTCTTAAGGCACAATGCCTGTGGTCTTAAGGCACAGTGCCTGTGGTCTTGAGGCACAATGCCTGTGGTCTTAAGGCACAATGTGGTCTTAAGGCGCATTGCCTGTGGTCTTAAGGCACAATGCCTGTGGTCTTAAGACACAGTGTCTGTGGTCTTGAGGTACAATGCCTGTGGTCTTAAGGCACAATGTCTGTGGTCTTAAGACACAATGTCTGTGGTCTTGAGGTACAATGTCTGTGGTCCATGATGAGTGCCCTCTGTGTCGACCCTTCCTCTTTATTTATGTCTCAGGTATGATTCTGTTGATTTGAATTCTCTAGCAGTTTTCCGTATCCTTTTATTAGCGCAGTGCATTGGTCCTAGCAATTTGGGAATAAAGTTTGTATGCCATAACTGGTACCTACAGAATAAAAGTAGCATTCAGGGTTTACCTCAGATGCATGCAAGTAAGGAAGCAACCTATTTAAAAAATTAATGTAAACACGTGCATACATGGTACATGGTACACAAATTAGTGAGTGATTTTCCTGTTTAAACTTTTTATTGCTCTATCAAAGAAACTTGGAAAAAGGAAAATAAGTTTCACAACAATCAACATACCAATACTTTTTATAATTTATAATCTCAATTGGAAGGATTGATATACCCAGTGATTTTTTTCAGGAATTTTTTGAAAGAAAAAAACTGGAGGCAGCTCGATCCATCGCAAACAAAACCCCTTCTCATAGAAAAAGAGACCTAAGTCAGGATCTGATGGCGCTTCATACAGTCAGTAGAATTCATTCACAGTGTCCCACAGGTTTGTTCATATTGAAAGTCTGAAATTCCATGAAATGGTTTTGATTACAAAAAAAAACATTTAAGAGTCGATTACCAATGTGATGTACACCAAAATTTGTGATGAGTCAAAATATTTACTGTTATTGGGGAATATTTACTATTTATTGGGGACAGATTGGGCTGTGAATGCATCCCAGTTATTGCAGTGAACAAGTTATTATAACAAGGTTTATTCATTTTTATTTATAATGTTCTGTGGCCTTTTGTAACCTTTCCATCTGATGAAAAACTAGAGGCATGTGGGACAGTGGGAGCATGAATTAGATGCATCAGATGTTGCAGATGGGCTTGAAACAATGCAAATTAATTGGAACTGTAAAATTGAAATTTTCATTTTGGAAATGTAATTAAAGACGATTACTCATGCAGTGCAACTGATTTAATTCAATGAATGTTTAAATAACATCATTAAGCAGTTCATGTAATCCAAGACCATCAGCTGTTGTTGTGTTCAATATGAAATATGATTATATAAAATATTTACATTCATACTAGATAGTACTGTCTAAAACAATGCAACCAGTTACTTTTATATCATACATTCTTAATACATTATTTTCATGGAATTGATTATCAAAATTTGGTTATATTTCAGTAAGTCAGAGAAAGTCCATTAAGAAGTTAGATCTAGAGACGTTTCAGTCATGTACGAGACCCATTGAAGAGGTAGATATGGGACCTTGTTCACCAACACAGACACCCTCAAAGATTGCACTTAGTAATAGCAGCATAAACAGGTAAACGTTTATAAATGATTCAAGTTAACCATCTGATCAGGATCTAAACTGTTCGCTTTTTGATTCGTTAGGTTATTTTTGACCAAAATGCAACAAGTGCAGATCCTGATCAGACTGTGTGGATGTGCCAGCCTATCTGGATATACACTGGTCGCACATGCATAAAAATGTGTATATATGGAGGAAAGGGTTAAGAATAAATATTTGTATGTGTATAAATTACTTGATTGTATAAATCTTTAAAGCTATTTTTAGCTCACCTGAGCACTTGTGCTCATGGTGAGCTTTTAGGATCACCCTGTGTCCGTCGTGCGTCGTCAATTTTTGCTTTAAACAACATCTCCTCTTAAACCCCTGGGCCAAAGTTGATGAAACTTGCCACGGATGTTCCTTGCATGAAGCTCTTCCAAAGTTGTTCAAAGAAATCAATTCCATGCAGAACTCTGGTTGCCATGGCATCCAAAAGGAAAAACTTTAAAAATCTTCTTGTCTGAAACCACAAGGCCTAGAGCTAAGATATTTGGCATTTAGCACCCTCTTGTGGAACTCTACAAAGATTGTTCAAATTATTTCCCTGGGGTCAAAATTGGCCCCGCCCCAGGGGTCACTTCATTTTATATAGACTTATATAGGAAAAACTTTAAAAATCTTCTTCTTGTCTGAAACCACATGGCCTAGAGCTTAGATATTTGGCATTTAGCACCCTCTTGTGGAACTCTACAAAGATTGTTCAAATTATTTCCCTGGGGTCAAAATTGGCCCCGCCCCAGGGGTCACTTCATTTTATATAGACTTATATAGGAAAAACTTAAAAAATCTTCTTGTCTGAAACCACAAGGCCTAGAGCTTAGATATTTGGCATTTTGAAACCTCTAGTGGAACTCTACAAAGATTGTTCAAATTATTTCCCTGGGGTCAAAATTGGCCCTGCCCCAGGGGTCACTTCATTTTGCATAGACTTATATAGGAAAAACTTTAAAAATCTTCTTGTCTGAAACCACAAGGCCTAGAGCTTAGATATTTGGCATTTAGCATCCTCTAGTAGAACTCTACAAAGATTGTTCAAATTATTTCCCTGGGGTCAAAATTGGCCCCACCCCAGGGGTCACTTCATTTTACATAGACTTATATAGGAAAAACTTTAAAAATCTTCTTGTCTAAAACCACAAGACCTAGAGCTTAGATATTTGGCATTTAGCACCCTCTAGTGGAACTCTACAAAGATTGTTCAAATTATTTCCCTGGGGTCAAAATTGGCCCTGCCCCAGGGGTCACTTCATTTTATATAGACTTATATAGGAAAAACTTTAAAAATCTTCTTGTCTGAAACCACAAGGCCTAAAGCTAAGATATTTGGCATTTAGCATCCTATAGTGGAACTCTACAAAGATTGTTCACATTATTTCCCTGGGGTCAAAATTGGCCCCGCCCCAGGGGTCACTTCATTTTACTTAGATTTATATAGAAAAAACTTTAAAAATCTTCTTGTCTGAAACCACAAGGCCTAGAGCTTAGATATATGGCATTTAGCACCCTCTAGAGGAACTCTACAAAGATTGTTCAAATTATTTCCCTGGGGTCAAAATTGGCCCCGCCCCAGGAGTCACTTCATTTTACATAGACTTATATAGGAAATCTTTAAAAAGCTTCTTCTCACAAACCACAATGCGTACAGCTTAGATATTTTGTAAGTAGCATTGTCTAATGGATGTCTGCTAAATTTGTTCAAATTATGTCCCCTGTGCCAAAATCTGCCACGCCCTAGGGTTCTCTTGGTTTACATATAGTTATATAGGAAAAACATGAAAAATCATTTTTCTCCAAAACTAATAGGACTAGATCTTAGATATTTGGTGCTGAGTATTGTGTAGAGACCCTTTATCAACTTTGTTTAAAAGTTGGCGCTGGGGTCAAAATTGTCCCCACCCCGGGGGCCCTTAATATGTGAAAAAGGCAAACTTTAAAAATCTTTCTACTTGAAACCTCAATGCCTAAAGCTTAGATATTTGGTATGTAGCATTGTCTAGTGGATGTCTACCAAGTCTGTTCAAATTATGTCCCCTGGGCCAAAATTGGCCATGCCCCAGGGTTCTCTTAGTTTACATTGATTTATATAGGAAAATATGAAAATCATTTTTCTCCGAAACTAATAGAACTAGACCTTAGATATTTGGTGTTGAGTATTGTGAAGAGACCCTTTACCAACATTGTTTAAATGTTGGCCCTGGGGTCAATATTGGCCCCGCCCCGGGGGCCCTTGATATGTAAAAAAGGCAATTTTTAAAAATATTCTTACTGGAAACCTCAATGCCTTAAGCTTAGATATTTGGTATGTAGCATTGTCTAGTGGATATCTACCAAGTTTGTTCAAATTATGTCCCCTGGGCCAAAATTGGCCACGCCCCAGGGTTCTCAGTTTGCATTGATTTATATAGGAAAACATAAATAATCATTTTTCTCTGAAACTAATGGAACTAGACCTTAGATATTTCGTGTTGAGTATTGTAAAGAGACCCTTTACCAGCATTATTGAAATGTAGGCCCTGGAGTAAAGCTGAAAGTACTTTTGTACTCAGGTGAGCATTATACAGGGCCATCATGGCCCTCTTGTTATTTCATTCTTTTCAGAGAATCCAGTTATATTCATAGAAGCACAGACATAAAGCCATCCACTGAAATGAAAACAGAAAATGTTTTAAAGCCTCATTCATCAACACTTCCAACAGGCTTGGGTACCTGCAAGGTAATATTTGGCTATGGTAGAGTTTATTGTAGCGTTTACAAAAACAAAGCTATGTTTAATTGATTGCATTTCCAACAACTATTTTTCATATTTACAGTAATCAAATTTCTTAGAATCGTTAACCCCAAAGGCAAAGTTTACTAGCAGTTTATTTTCCACAAACAACAATAGTACACATTTGGTATTTTAGCAGCTTTTAATATAACTTAGCAAATCAATTTTTCTAGCATTTGGGTTTGACCATGTGCATTTGATAAAATTATGCTTACCCATCATGAGGTCATACAGTTTCTAGTTTGGATTTTACATTTATGTCTGGACTTTTAACTGGAATGAATTTTGCAATCATTATTTTGTAAAAAAAGTGGATTCATGTTTGGATTTGGAGAATGTTACTTGACTTGGTGGATTTTTGTGATTGAATTTCACCCAACCTTGATATTCACTTGTAAATGCAAGTGCTTAAGTGGATTTTTCAAGACATGCATAATGCTTTAAAAAATATTTCTGATGAGGATCTCAACTGATCACTTAGATTCATTTGGATTATTTCTGGCCAAGAGGCAAAGAGTTTAGATCCTGATCAGATAGCACATGTAGATCCAGATCAGATGGCAGAGAAGTGCCAGCTGATCTGGATCTGTTCTAGTAGCACATGGAATAAAACCCATATTTAATTATGGAGTAAAACATTTTGGTTTTAAAATGGATATTTAAATACCTTTTCAGGTCCAGACAACTCAGACAGAACCAAGCCTAAAATCAAAAATATCACAAGGTCCCCAAGAGTTTCTTGAAAATCAGCAAAATCATGGATGGCCTATGGTACCAGCAGTTACTCCATTTTCTTTCTCAAAACCTGGAGCTGATTCTTACCATAAAAATAGAATGAAATTTGATCCATTCGTTTCGGAAGATTTCCAGGTGACTCCACTTCTCAGCTATACAAAGAAAAGGTCTCCAGATAATCAAGACAGTTTTAATGCAAAAAAGCAGTGCAGTGGTGAGAACCACCGAAATGCTGTAGAGAGTGGTCAGAGATCTAAAACCACTGGGTATTCACCACATGATCATCAAAGACATAGATCTCAGGGTCATAAACACAAACATAAATCACATAATGATAATAAACACAGACCTAGAAAGATGCAAAATGTAATAGACACTAGCAAACACCCAGACTTTGAAACATCCACACCAATGAAAACTAAAAAGACTGAAGAGTTTAACAAGGTATCAAAGTTAGCAGCTTTTGAAGGTGTATCCCCAATATTTGGTGTGAAGAAAGTACTACAGGATGATGAGGAGGGGTTTCACATGAAACCTAGGTTAATGAATTTCACCAGTACATTGAATTTGACTCACAGGGGTGATGAAAGATCAACATCACAATCAACTTATTCCAATGAGAGGACTGGTAACTTTAAACACCAAAGATTGGATAAAGATTCAAGTTTAATGTCAGAAAATTATGTAGAAATCTTCGAAACTCCCAAGAATCAAAACTTTATTGAATATGGGACCATAGACAGACAGGATTGTCATAACAATAACTCAACATTCAAGACTGAAAGTTATGAAGATAGTTCTTGTAAACTTAAGGATCTGATAAATGCAAGTCAGAGTGATTCTGGTTCATCATTACACAGATATAGAGAGGAGTGCCATTCTGGAAGGAAAAGAGATAGTCCGTTAATTGAGAAGGAAAAGTTTTCTTCATACAAGGTGCCCACAAGTATTCAAGCCACCGATACATCAGAAATAATTAAACCTCATTTCACTGATTTGGAAGAAGATGGGTTCAAGTACAAGCCTTTGAATACTAGTTCTCTAAAATCTGGCTCATTTAGTGGTTTGATTCATATGTACCACAAAGCAGATAAAAATAGTAAAAGTTTGCAGAATGAAACACCTAGACCAAGTGAAGCATTTAGGCAAGATTATAGACATGAGAAAAGCACATGTTCAGAAGGTTCAATGTAAGTATGACTAACCAGAAACTTAAGATTGTTTTTAATTAATATTATTAAATCTTACATTTACAATAAAAAAGGTTGGACTGGTTGGGTGTTAGATTAAGAAGAATATTTTAAAGAATACCAACTGACTTAATTACAAAATAGAAGCAACCATTAAAATTTTTGCAATTGCATTTGCATAAAAAATTCACAACTTTGATATTGACTGATGAAGTTCAATTCAGTTCCTTCTTTTTCACTTGTTGCTTTCAAACAGAGTTCTTGTATTTGTGACAATTTGCGGATCTGGAGGTAAATGGGGTAGTTTGAATTACCTCTTTTAGCAGCAATTTTTAATTTCATGAGGATTTCAGAAAGAAGCTTAAAAAGGCCTCAAAAAACTGTTGAAGCTTTGTGTATGTATATTCCTATTACTTGCATCTAGAACTGTGCTTGTACAAAAATGTCTGCTGCAAATCAGTCCTGTCATTACATTGGTCTTAAATTGTTCGATGACAGAAACTGATATTGCAATAAGTTGTTTTGTTGGTTTCTGGGTATTTATCTATATTGTTATAATTCCATAGACAAAGAGTGTGTAGTCCAGTGGCTATAGATGAATTTCCAGCTCATTTGACATCGCCTTCAAATCAGGTTTGTTGACTTTATTTTCTTAAAGTTTGTTTACACAGACCCCATATTTAGTGTGACAGTTTATGAAGTAATATGAGAAGAATTGACCTGGACTTGAACTTCAGATTTACGTCTGCCTGTGCAAATGCTCTACCAATTGAGCTATGAGGCCACCTGATTCAAAGACTACTTACTTCTTCCCCACTTAAATGTGACATTTTTAGCTCACCTGTCGCATAGTGACAGGGTGAGCTTTTGCGATCACTTTCGTCCGTCATCTGTTCACAATTGTTGTCCGCACTGTAGCGGTCTCAATTTTTATCCGATCTTCAAACTTGGTCACAATGTTTATCTCAATAATATCTAGGTCAAGTTCATAACTGGGTCATCTTTGGTAAAAAAACTAGGTCACTAGGTCAGATTAAAGCAAAAATTTTGTTAACGCATTAGAGGTCACATTTTTTATCCAATTGTCATCAAATTTAGTATGAATATTGATGTTGATGATCTCTACTCAAATTATTAAAATCATGTTCTTGAATTGCTCAGGGACCCCGCCCTGGGGATTTTAAATTTTTTTCTTTAAATTCTGTTTTTAACCTTCGATTTTCTACAGTTATCAACCAGATTTTGACACAAACTTTATACCATCTTAAAATTCAATCTTTCCTTGAACAATTCATTCGCTGGTTGTTCAGTGATAAAATTTGAAACAAAAATTTTAGTAGCAGGGTGAAAATTTCAAGTGTCCAAATTCCAATATTTCTACCGGTCTTCAGCTATATTTAGGTTCAATCTTAAGATGTTATTAGGATGCATTATCATGCATTATCAGAGTTTATTCCTCCAGTTGCTGGTCAATGACCTAATAAACTTTGCTGCTTAGATCTGTGTTATGCAATATTAAGAACTTTGCTCTGGAAGATTTTATAAGGTAAATTTTGTCATTTTCTATGGATACTGACCAAAAAAACTTTCTAACTTTATAGCACTTTGAAAATCAGGCTTTTCTGAATATTTTATTCACTGTTTGTAAGTAAAACAACAACAAATTTGTAGCACATTCTCAAAATGTTAAGACTATATTTAAGAGAGGTCTCAGCTGTATACAGTTGTGTGTACACAAACTGGCAAGTTAATTGGAGGTCTCAGAACTCCAACATTTGATTTTTTCTGAGACTAGTATCACTTTTCGGCAGTCAGATGCAAGAGAATTGAGTATAGTCTCTAGTCTCAGTTTTATTGTCTTTGGCCCTGATCTTGACCAAACCAGTCTTTAACCCTTTCCTCCATATATACACATTTTTAGCTCATCTGTCACATAGTGACAGGGTGAGGTTTTGTGATTGCCTTTCGTCCGGCATTCGTCTGGCCTGCATCCGTCCGTCCAGTGTCCGTCTGTTGTCCATTCACTAGTGGTCTCAATTTATATCCAATCTTCTTTAAACTTAGTCAGAAAGATTATCTCAATGATATCTAGGCCAAGTTCAAATCTGGGTCATGTGACCTTGAAATCTAGGTCAAAAGGTCGATTTTATAAAAAAAATTTGTCCGCACTCTAGCAGTCTAAATTTTGGTCCGATCTTTTTTAACCATGGTCAGAATGTTTATCTCAATGATATCTAGGTCATGTTCATATCTGGGTCATGTGACCCTTAAAACAAGGTCATAAGGTCAAATAAAAGAAAAAGCTTGTCTGCACTCAAGCGGCCTTAATTTTGGTGGAATCTTCTTCAAACTTGGTCAGAATGTTTAGCTCGATAATATCTAGGTCAAGTTCGAAACTGGGTCATGTGACCTTGAAATCTAGGTCAATAGGTCAAATTATATAAAAAGCTTTTCCACACTCTAGCAGCCTTAATTTTGGTCCGATCTTCTTCAAAATTGGTCAAAATGTTTATCTCAATGACATCTAGGTAAAGTTTGAAAGTTGGTTATGTGACCTTGAAATCTAGGTCACTACATCAAATTATATAAAAAGCTTGTCCGCACTCTAGGGGCCTTGATTTTGGTCCGATCTTCTTCAAACTTAGTCAAAATGTTTATCTCAGTGATATCCAGGTCAAGATGGAAAGTGGTTTCTGTGGCCTTGAAAACTAGGTCACAAGGTCAGATTATAGAAAAAACTTGGCGGCACTCTAACAGTCTTAATTTTAGTATGATCTTCTTCAAACTTGGTCAGAATGTTTATCTCAATGATATCTAGGTCATATTCGTAACTGGATCATGTGACCTTGAAAACTAGGTCACTAGGTCGAATTATAGAAAAAGCTTGTCTGCACTCTAGCAGTCTTAGTTTTGGGCCGATCTTCTTCAAGCTTGGTCAGAATGTTTATCTCAATGATATCTATGTCAAGATGGAAACTGGGTCATGTGACCTTGAAAACTAGGTCACTAGGTCAAGTTATAATAAAAGCTTGTCTGCACACTAGTGGTCTTAATTTTGGTCTGATCTCCACTTTCATTACCATAAGATCTTGTTTTCTTTCTTGAAATTGCCATATTGCATTATGGGTTTCAGAGTTATGGCCCCTGAAAGTGCAAAAATTAATTTTTTAGACCTTTTATGCACAATAGCAGCTTCATTTTTATTTGAATTTAATTAGATTTGTACAATACTTGAGTTACTATAAGATCTTGGTTCCTTTTTTGAATCAGCTAGACTCCATTCTGGGTTCCAGAGTTATGGCCCTTGAAAGAGCCAAAGTAAGCTATTATGACTTTTTCTCACAATTTGACTTGATTTTACCAAATTTGCACGCAACTCTTGCAACCATTGAGCAGTTGTTGACAGGTGAGCGACCCAGGGTCCTATGGACCCTCTTGTTAATTTACTTGGCAAATATTGGCAATGACAGCCCATGTTGGGGCAATTACCCCTGCTAATGCTTCGCTTAAAGGAACTCCAAGGAAGTACGTCATCCTGCCGACGATGTAAATGTGGTAGTATTGGGATGAAAGGAGTAGCCTCGACCCAGACTCAAACCTTGGATCTCCGGCTTATCTTTTTCATGCTCTATCAGTTGAGCTACGATGGCTGTCTATACTACTGCAAAAGTAAGGTGTAATAAGAAATTATCAAGTTGTCAGATGTACAGCTATTCTGCATCAAATTCTACAATTCTAACATGTTTCATGTCTGTATTACTTTATTCATTTAAATTGTCATTAATTGATCTGCTCAAAGAAAATAGGGATTTTTTTCTTTGCAAAATGAAAGTTCCTCTAATGAAGTTCAGTTATGGTGACATTTCAAAGACTTAATGCAACAGTGAACATTTTTTTTGTGTTGATATGCTTGTTAAATGATTTATTTCATCTTATTTTACCATTTTTTCCTCCAAATATATGCCTTTGTGGCATGGGTGAACAGTGTAGATCCAGATCAGTTGGCACAACAATAGCTTTTTATGCTCCCCAAAGAAATTCGGTGGAGCATATAGTCACCGGGTTGTCCGTCCATCCATCTGTTCGTACGTCCCACATTCGTGCCTGGCCCATAACTTTTTTTTTTTTAAGTCGGATTTTAAAATTATTTTCACAGAAATCATCACAATAATGATACTATGTGGCTCAAGCAAACATTTGGGTCGCTACCTTAAAGGTCAAGTTCAAAGTATGACCTTGTAGCAAAATTGTGTCTGGCCCATAACTTTTTTATTTGAAGCCTGATTTTTAAATTATTACACAGATACAATCACCATATTGAGACAAACATTTGAGTTGCTACCTTGAAGGTCAAGGTCACAGCATGACCTTGTAGCAAAATCATTTCTGGCCCAAAACATTTTTATTTGAAGTGCAATCTTAAAATTATTTCACGGAAATGGCCACCTTAATGAGACAACATGTTGCACGCAACATTTGGGTTGCTACCTTGAAGGTCAAGATCAAAGTATGACCTTGAAGCAAAATCGTCTCCTGCCCATAACTCTGTTATTTATAGCTGGATTTAAATTATTTCACAGAAATGATCATCATATTGAGGCAACGTGTTGCGCAACGTTTGGGTCGCTGCCTTGAAGGTCAAGGTCACAGCATGGCCTTGAAGGAAAATTGTGTCTGGTCCATAACTTTGTTATATATAGTTTGATTTTAAAATTGTCTGATTTTAGAGCACTACACCATTTTCAAAATTCACCTCCATAGTTATACATCAGCCGTTTTTGTGACAAAGTACCCATTCGGGGAGCATCAACCTTCTTCGACCGTCTCTTGTTAATTTATTGGGTATTTCTTACCAAAAAGCAAACAGTGCAGATCCTTATCAAACAGCGTGGCTGTGCGAGCTGATCTGGATATTCACAGTTTGCACATGCAATAAAAGGTGTATCTATATGGAGTAAAGGGTAAAATTGTTGTTTCAGTTAAAAGATCTTATTGACAACCGTTTGGCAAGCATTGCAAAAGAGGAACACTTCACTGGTAGAGTATATATTAAATAAGTTAACTTTTTAGAAAATTATGTGTAAAGTATGTGCAATTCTTTAATGCAAAAGCTGTTCATTCAAGATGCCTTTCACACTACACTGTCACAAAAGCTTAACGTTGGCTATAACTATTGTTTTTTTATAATCTAATAAAGTACCCAAGGGTCATACATCCTTACGTTCCCAAATTTTGTGACATCAACTCCTCACATGATGTGTAGATTGTTGTAAAGGACATTATCTTGCAACCATTTTCGCCAGAGTTATGGCCCTTTGTTTATGTTAGTCATAAAATTTTGTGGCACTTACTCCTCATTTACTAGTCATGATCACCACATGTTGTTCATACCTGATACACAATTTTGTTACAAATGTTGTTGCAGCAGTGGGGGCATCATTGTCCTCAGAGCACAGTCTAGTTATATCTAAATGGATAACAAATACATATTTTTCTGTTTATATGTCTATATATAGTTATATTATAGATTGGTGAACAATATTTTATTACTATTGACTTTAATAGTAATAAACTGAATTTCATCTCTATACTCCATATGACTTGTATTCTTTATGTGATCATTGTAGATCCAGATCAGGCTGCACAGATGTACAGGCTGATCTGGATCTACATTAGTCACACATGGGATATAACCTGAATCAGTGGTGGAAAGGATTTACCATAACAATGTTTCCATAATTATTTGATTAAAAGATGTAACTTGCACGAAAATCTGCTTAGTGTTGTCATTAATTTTTGATGTAATATTTTCTTTAAATTTCAGACAAAAAGTTTAATTCCATTTCACAGAGTGAAAGGTGTGTATTTCATCAAGTCAGGTTACCAGTATATTATATAAATTAAATTGATTTGAACTATTTCCATTAAAAATACTAAACAAATATATTCATGTTTCACTTTGAATCATAGACAAATGACACTTGCATTTTTGAAAATGTTTGTTTCTTTGGGATAAAAGTCTTCCAGTATAAACTGAACATACACCATGGGGCATTAAGAACTATCTAACATTTAGCATGAACTATTGAACAAGTCTCTTTTTTATTGTCAGTCATCTGATCTTTTGTATGAACAACTTCCTGATTACTCTTTTAGTTCTGTGTCATACATTGCTAAGCAGTCCAAAATGGATGATGTACTGAATGAGGTAAGAACTTACATTTGTATGGTACCTAAAAAAACAAAAATAAGACTGACTAGCAAAAAAAATCTGTTTTTGAGTAGTTCTCCTTTGAAATGATTTTAACATGAAACTTAATTTTGCTTATAACTGGAATATAAAATAAAGATAATACCTTATCAATTATAATTTAATCAGTAATTTTGTAGAATTGCAATGCAACTTGAATTACATTTTTTTATTAACCAGGTTTTCAACAAAAAACCTGTTTGTTAGATTGGGATATGGTGAGTGAGCAGTGTCAAACAGAGGGTTTCCAGTCAATAACTTCAGTTTGGATAAACAAATCTTGCTGAAACTTTGGATATAGCAAGCTTGCATGAAGACCTAGCATGGGATTGGATTTAGGGCTGGTCTGTCAAGGTCACTGTAACTGACGATAGAAAGCTGTGTCAAACAGAAGGTTTCCAGTCAATAACTTCAGTTTAAATGCACAATCTTGCTGAAACTTGGATTTATATATAAGCAAGCTTGCACAAAGACTCAGCATGGGATTGGATTTGGGGCCAGTTGGGTCAAGGTCATTGCCACTTACTAAAAATAGAAAAAGGTTTCAATAACTTCAGTTTAAATAAACAATCTTCCAGAAACTTTGGAAACTACCAAGCTTGCATGAAGACATAGCTTGGGATTGGATTTGGAGCCAGTCGGTTTCAGGTCACTGTTACTAATGATAGAAAAAACAGTTTCCGATCAATTACTTAAATTTAAGATGGAGGACTTGAAATTTGATTTGTAGGTGGTTTTAGAGCAAACGAAGCATAGGATTTAATTTTGGGCAAGTTAGGTCAAGGTCATCATTGCTAAAAATAGAAAAAACAGTCTCTGCTCAATAACTTGAGTAAAGATGGAGGTAATTTGCTGAGATTTGGTTTGTAGGTTGTTTATGTGCAACCCTAGCTGGATTTGATTTGGGGTCAGAACTGCTTAATATCATTTGTTTGAAAGTGTTGAAAACCTCCAGGTTTCATGGCGTGGCAATGTTTCTTTTCATATATGATAAAACAGGCCCATATTTCAGGTTTTTGCAAGCAGGCGACACATGTTTTGCAGAACACCAAATTCTAGTTTATTCAACATTAATGATAGGAATTGTTTGTAACTTTGCAGATCATGAATTTGAAGGAAGATACTGCAGTGTCTGATAAGACAGATGAAACATCACAAACTAATTGTCAAGCTGTTCTACCAGGTATGAACATTTCTTGCTGTCATCCTCATCTTGCGGTATAAGCTCTGTGTCAGTGCAGAGTAAGCTTGGTGTTTGAGCTTCTAATGCTTATGTGAATATATGACAGCGACCATATTAACAAGTCCCAAACTGCCAGCTGCAGTTGTCAATCGAAGAGTGTTGGGTACAAAAGTATAGTGATGGCCATATCATACACAGTCCCACAAATGATGAGGTTTGTCTGCAGTTTCCTCAATCCACATTCGGCGCAAGAATTGGTTGGAAACCCAGGAAGCAGTCATTGAACGTGATTAATATAAGTTGGAATAATTTGTTTCACAATCGATGTAAAATAAATAAGTTTAAACTAAATATCATACACAAATCATGTATATTTACACTTCAACTTCGTCCTCTACGATGAAGTCTTATTCATTTAAGGAATCATAATTTCCAATGGTAAACAGTGTGACGTAATAATTTAAAAGGCGTGGCTATAGTAGAACCGTTCACAATTTATTGGACGTTGCACAATGTTTTGACGTGTGACGTCGCCGTGCACGCACGTTTCGCCACGAGTTGCTGCGAAAAAGCGTGCCGTCATTCACTTTGTCGTCAACCTAGCTGTTCCAACAGCCATTGGAAAAGGCCGTTATATCACAAATTCTTCTAGTTATCTCTGTATTAATGAGATTTTAATGAGTGTAAATATAAGGATTGAATCGATATTCGATGATTTCCATTTGGGTATGAAAAACAGTTGGATTGTTTAAAGTACGCGTGAAGCCCTTCGGGCTTCACACACTTTAAACAACCCAACTGTTTTCCATACCCAAATGGAGATCATCGAATATCGATTCAATCCTTAACTGAACCCGGATTTCTTTTTTCCCTCTGCAAGGCAAAGTGTGGCTTCTAGAATTCTTGACAGTACAGTAAGAATCAAGGTTTCACATAATGATTTCAAGGTAACAATTTGTGAAAAAATCTTTTGCCTAGAGCATATCTGTGCAAACCCTCAAAATTCTTATTTGATTAGGAGGGTGGGCTTTTGGCCATAAAAGGGTTTTAGCATTTTTTTTTCAAAAATATGTTTGAAAGAGATAAAAAAAAATCACATTGTTCAGGTTTTTTGGCTAATTCTTAGAGGTGGGGGTTTCATTTTATTTTCTAACACTTCATTATTTTTGTACCACCCGTTTGAAGAAAAGACTATACCTCATATTGATCACATTGTCTATCATGAAAACTTAACATTAACTATAACTGTTATTTCTTAATATTTCTTTAGCAAACTTTCAACTTATATTGCTAATAATGACTTGATTGTGATTTATTCAAAATAGTTAGGTCAGGTTGCATTTAACTGAGTTATGCCCCTTTTTATAATTATATTTTGTCATAAAACAAAAGATTGTTGAAAACTCACAGACATGCTAGCTATGTCATTTATTTCTGCCATTTAATTGTCCAAATATTTTTTATCAGATTTTCAATTCATATTTTTTATGACGATCAGGTGGTAGTTTATACCCCTTTTTGTACTAAATCAAGCATCCTGTCCTTTCCAACAACAAGCTCTTGTGAACTATTTTGGGGATTTCAACTAAGTATCTGACAGACACAAATGTTCCTCGGAGAAAAAGCCAAAATTAGGGCGTCCATAACTTAAAGCATTATTCTCTTTTTTATTCTTGTAAACTTTATCAATCTATGTTAAAAATTCATATTTAAGTTATATGTTAACTTGTTCCAGGTGGTCAAACGTCTGAGAGCTTTGAAGCAGATACTTATATGGAAGCTGATGAATATATTATGGTATGTTATTCTGTGTGTCTTTTTAGCTATGTGTATCTTCTACTGGAAAATAAATATGATATTGTTAAATCCGAGACTAAAACGCACAGTCTTAACTTTCAGCTAATGCAACAGATTTTAAGAATTCAGAAACTTTTCTTATAATAAACTACTTGTTATATCTTGAGACCTTAATAAATGTCTAGTTTTTATAATTTGTGTAGATTATCATGATATATCACAACTAACAGATTATTCATGCAACAGAGCATCAGAGCCATCTTGCACAAAGGAATAAAATTCTAATAAAGAATGATTCATTACAAATTAAATTTTCAAGCACAACTTGTCTAATTTTTAAAATTGAAATGCAATATATTTGTGCATATGAAAGGCCTGGGAATAGCAATGTCAGTTATCTCATGCTCTTCCAAGGCCATCCTTAAAAATTGTTCTTGTGCAGTTTCCCTGCAGAATCATCAACATTGACTCAACTCAAATCAAATTTAAACTAGATAATGCTCTTAAAAAAAAAGTAAAAATATGTGTACCTTGTCCCCATTTCAAAGTCATGGAAGGGAAATCATTATGGGTAAGTATGGACATGAACAATAAAAATTAATAAGTGCAAGACATGAGCCAAGGTGACTGTGACCTTGAACTTTGGCATTGGACATGTGAATAAATGATAATGTGTGGAACAGAAGCCTAATTAGCTCTGAGCTTGAACTGTGGCTTAGTGAAGATGTCAAGTGGAAATAATAGTTGTAAGTCTTTGGGTTATATGGTTCTTGAAATAGCCAATTTGACCTTCAAAGTGCCTGTGTCCTTGGACCCCAAATCATTAGTGATCATCTACTCAAGGAGTCCTATTATCCTATGATTTTTGAAGACACTAGGATAATGGGTTCTCAACTTTTTAGCAGAAATAGTTTTGACCTTTAAGACCCCTGTGACCATGATCTTGGATCCATTGACCCCAAAATCAGTATTTGGTTCAGTCATCCTATCAAGTTTGAAGGCACACGGTTGTAACAAACACATGTTAGTAAGTGGAAAGCAAAGTGTGATGGACGAACAGATAGGGCAAAAACAACTTGTCTGCACTAGAGGGGAAGAGAAAGTGGAGGGACATAATTTTACCCTTTAAATTATTTGTTAATAAAATTACTAATTATAATGATGATGAATAAAATTGTATTGTAGTTATTACATAGTCATGTGAATTACATTGTTTCAGAATGGGGAACTGGAGTATATGCAAAATTTGGAGCAGAATTCCAAAAAGTCAGATGTAACTAGATCATCGCCAGAAGAAATATGTACAGAAGACAAAACCACCGATGGTGCAGAGAAAACATTGGGTATTCCCAGTAGTGTTGTAGATACAGAGGTGCTGGTGGCTGCCATTGTTCCAGAATCTGTTAAGTCTGTTGAAACAATTACCAAGCAAAACAATGGAAGAATGCTAGAAAATGATAACAAATGTGTGAATTCTTCTAAACTTCAGCCAGCAAATGCAGTAGACAAACAAGTTGTTATTGGAGGATCAAAAGAAGTAAAGGCTGATACAGAGTATTTAACCCCAGTTGATAATAACTCTATTTCACACATGACAACAAGAAATCGTAACCTTTCCAGTGTTCATGCAGCTGTAAACCAGACTCACACTCATGATTATGTAAATGAAAGAAGTACTGAACAAACTGATACAACTCAGATAAAGCATACAAACAAACAGAACAGAACATTTGATTACAATGAAGATAATAACATGAAAAGAACCTCAACAATTCAGGATCCAGAAATATCAAGTGGACATAACAAGTGCACACAGACTGAAATACAGGCCCAAAGAGTTTTTGTGGACTCTTCAACTTCCCCAATAAAAGATGGCAGTTTTGGCACACATGTGTGTGAAATTGGAATCCAGTGTGAACTTAACGTCTTTCCAACATTGTCCTCCTTAGCTGCAGGCAGTTTGACAGTTGCTGCAAAGAACAACTTATATCAAGAATTGGTCAAGATAGTCAGCAAAAACAGTTGAATATCTGTTACATATAATGATATAAAAGGCATAGGAGAGTTTGTGAAAGTGGAGAATAAATTATACTGCATGGGCAAATTTCATTATGGCACATTCATAAACAGTATTTCCAATTAATTCAGGGTTAATCATGTAAGGCCCATTAAACTTGCATCAGTACCTTCATGTAATTACCAGTTATTTTCAACATTAATCATTTATGGCCTATTGAGCTGGATAATCTTCAGAAGATTTCCAAAATATTCATCTTAAATCTTAACGTATATACTTGCATCTGTATATATAGAAGTAGTTTTAGTAATGGCTTATTTATACAATGAAACAGTCCTGTAATTTAGGCAAAATTTGAGTCAGGACCAGTTTGGTGTAATGTTACCATAACTTTAGGGGAAGCAACTGCTGTGAGGTGTTTGGCAAACTCTGTTGCATTGATCTCCCTTTAACACTATAAGTCAGAGGCCACTAAATGCTGAAAGCAGTGCTGAGATTTGCTTTTTTTTCTAGGGACAATACAGATTAATCTTTTGGAGAGTGTTTTTGTGTTGGTGCTATGAATGTTATTAGGATGTCAAACAGTCTTGTAAACTTTTCTTTAATTATATTTTAAATGAGAAATATGGCTTTAGCAACTTGTGTGAACCTTTCTTGTTGTGATTAGAATTGTTTTTCTAAAATATGCCATTAAAACAGTGTCTTGTGAAATGTTTTCTGTTTGAGGTCAACTGAGCAAACAGTAGTGACTTCTTGTTGTCCAGGTAATCATTTTGTCTACAAAAACAGACAACATTTTCCATGCAATGATCATCAAACTTTATTGGATGCTAATCTTGATGTCATATTGGAGTAGTTGGAATTATGTAGATGATTATCTTGGACAATAATTGGTTTTGAGTAATCTGTTTAAAACTAGGTAACTTGGTGAAATCCCAGAAAAACCAATCTTGCAACAATATAGGTCTGTTTTTCCTTGGGATTATCAATTAGCTTGATAAGACGTGTTCTTCCTATGCTCTTAATCATTTGCGGATGAAATTTCATTAAACCATACAGTACTGGGGAGAGAATCTGATCATTTTGCTCAAAGCCAGGAATTATTACAAGCTAATAAATATCCTATATATAATATATCACAGAAGACTGCATCCTGATTGATTTGTAATGTGAAAGAATGAATCAGTCTAAATGCCCATTTATTTATAAGAAAATGCTTTCTTTCATTGATTATGATACTGATGCAAGATTTTTACAACTTCAGAGTCGGATACAATATTTCCAGCATAGTGGGATGATATTTTGGGCAGCATAATAATTTCCAACTTTTTTGCCAAAATCCCCATAAAAATTAAATATTGCTGCACAAAAAGGGTGTTCGAGCAATCCCAATGAAACTGCCTCTGAGCTTTTACTTTGAAAAAAAAAATGTCTGTTTATAAGATACACATGTACTTTCATTTTGCGTTCAAAGAGAAGAAAACATTCTAACAAATTATGACATTACTATAATTTATTTCCAAAGGAATATCACAACAATTTATCTTTCACTTTTAGAACATATATGTATAGTTAGTATCTGCAATAAAAGTTTGGATCTTTAACAACATAGTTTCTTTACAATATAGTTAAATCACAAAATCAATAGTTCGTATGTTCTTATTTATTTGTCATAAAAATAGTGGGTAAGGTGGTGGATATTTCTGTTCATTAACATTAACTGACAGCAATAAATTGAATATGAGTTTTTGAAGAAGTTGTAAATTTACTTACCATCAGAGCTCAGTCAACATGCTAAAAGGTAAAGATTCTTAATTCTTTATTTAACAAGAGTTGTCAGAGGAGACAGCATGCTCCACTATTCGATTCTACTACAATTTTGAAAAGGATTATTGTTTGATGTAATTTATTTGACACAGTCACCAGGGTGAGTAGGATAGCTTCCCTATTCTGGAGTTGTTTATATGCTGACCAGATTCAAGTAAAGATGTGAAAATCCAGATATTTGTTACAATGTACATATAAATAAGAAATTGTGCAGTTGTACATATAAATAAGAAATTGTGCAGTTATGGATCTTGTGTAACTATTTCCGTATATCGTCACCCTAGTGCTAAAATGGTTTATCTTTTTATTTCAATGGTACTTCTACCATTTTTGCGCTAAAGTGATGATATGTTTTATTATTTTGTCACTTAATGCTGGTGAAATCATGTAAATAAGATTTTTAACATAATTTTGTTTACTCCATAAATACACATTTTATTGCATGTGTGACCAGATCAGGGGGAACATCCTTGCCATCTGATCAGGATCTGCACTGTTCGCTTTTTGGTCAGAAATAACCTAATAGTCAAAAAGCTACAAGTGCAGATCCTGATCAGCACAGATGTGCTGGGTGATCTGGATCAACACTGTCTGCCCATGTCTTTAAAGGCATTTATATTGAGGAAAGCAATAAACACACAAAATTTCGTCCTAAATCTTTGAATTGAGTTGGTATTGTCACATTTCCATTCAATAGAAAAGTCCTGGCTGGCAGGCGGGTGTCAACTTTCATTGTTTTAGATGGTGATGTTTTCAAATTAATTGTCACAAATATGCGGCACATCAAGACATTGTATGAATGCTTAATGCAAATTACTACAAAAAAATTCAGTAGCATCAATGTCTTGGACTAGAATTTTGTCAAACATGGGATATTTGTCAGTTATTAAAAATATGCTATCAAAAATAAAACTTTTCTATTCTGGCAAATAAGTTGTCGTGGATGTACATTTATGTATTTAGTTAATTGTCCATGTATAAATTTTCCAATGATTTGGCACAAATTTAAATCATCAAAAAATTGATAATTTACTCAAAATTCCATAGCTTTTCACAGGGTCATATATAACAATTTTGATGAATATACATCCTCCAGTCCTTGACAGTAAACCTTTTGATTTGCAGGGCATTGTGACCTTGACCTGTGAGTTTGATTCCAAAATTAATACAAATTATTTATTGATGATTCGTGATTTTTACTAAGGTCCAACTGCTCATTATTTAATCTAAATCTGATTTTAATTAAAAGATCAGTGTGACCTTCGATAGTTTGACATCAAAATAATTTATGGTTATGAGACAGATGAACAGGATCTCCATACCAAGTTTGGTGACTGTATATGATTGAAAAACCAACTTTGATTTCAACTTTTCTATGACCTTGTCCTTCACTGATAGAGGACATAAGTGAAGTGTAATTTGTTGACCATAAGCAATTTCCTTATACCAAATTTGATAAAACTTTTCTTCAGTTACTGATCTGACATGAACTTTAATTTGAAAGTCAGCTTGAGCTTGATCTCAAAACCAAAATAGCTGTCTACATGCCATCATCAATTTCCATAACAAGTTTGGTCAAATCAAGGGGTCATCTACCGAAAATGACCAATCTCTATGCCAAGTTGGTAGGTCAAACCAATAGGAAACAAACTTTGATTTTAATTTCAACAAGACCCTGATGTCAATTTGGCCCTGACCTCTTATAAGTTCAACCCCAAAGGCAAAAGGGATCATTAACTGATCACCTTACAATGTTTAATAAATGTACGGTCTAACTGCACTTCAGTTTTGATTCCTCCATTTTCAGGTGAAGCTATTACAGTTGGATGTTATGAGGATCATAAAATGAACCCAGTTCATGGTCAGTACTCTTACTGATCCTGAACAATTCCCATTCTAACTGTTTCTCAAACTTGTCTTCAATTATTAATTAATTTAGACATCAGACTTGATGTTTAGATATTATTTGATGAAACATATCGCTTCAAGGTCAGATTATCAAAGGTCAAGGTCACTGTGTTTCCAAACAAATATGTTTTTAATAAATAATTGAAGACAAGTTTGAGAAACAGTCCAAACTTCAAATTCCAAAGTTCAAACTTTCAATAACCTAACAGACAACAGATTATATCATGAATTTTTGTTTCAGATTGGGCAAATACATTCTTATTCCAATAGCTTAACATAAGTGCTGGCTTGAAACTAGTGCTAACAATGTTCAGAGAATACATTGGTAATATTTTACTAACTCGCAAAATTTAAATTTTGCATCACAAAATATCAAAATTCAGAATTATATTAAAAATATTGAAACCCATTAGCTTGTAATAGAAAATACCAGATGAAATCATTTTATCTAAAGATTAATGACTGTTTAAAGGCAAAAGCAAGCATATTTTGCAACCTTGCTTTAAATTTTTTCTCCTATTTATGTAAATCATGAAGTCCTACATTGATTGCATTTGGGTAACTGCATTAACTAACTACGGAGGTATTTTCAGGAATCTTCCGACTGCATAGCACACATTGTAAATCCTATTCAAATTATATATGGGTCAACTGATTTGAGTCTTAACTTCCTGCTTATTTCAAGACTATCCTCTTAAAAACATTAACACAAGAAGCTAAAATGACTGACCTAAGAAAATGACCTTGAGAGCTGTCTATGAAATCTTCTTGTCCATTTGGCATTTAAGCAAAATATCAAACTTGTGTGACATATCCCAATAGAAAATTCTGGGCAAGTGTGCTGACAATCCAATGTCACTGGTAGTTCCGGTCTGAGATTTACAATTAAAACAGACCTGCAGTAGTCATCTGTGGTCCTTTCAAATACGTTTTAATAGGATCTGGTTGGTTAAAGATCAGCATAATGCATAAAAAACGTTTGATTATTATCATTGAATGGGAAAATAGATAATTTTTATAGTGTAGCGCATAATATTTAAATGTTCTTTTCTAACCATTTTAATACGTTGGGGCGTTTTGTGTTTAACATTGTCATGTTCGACACCTTCAGTAACTAAGAAAGAGTAAAAAATACGCATTTCTTATGCTCAAAAAGGAAGATTTGAGGAAAAGAAAGGTTAGAAAACCTTTAAGGTAGTACAATTGATAACACATAGTATAAAATAAAGTTTGACAAAGAAACGTCCGTTAACTTTTATACATGTTCTTTCATGCCAATGCAACATTTTTTTGGCAGAAATTTAATAGATTTTTTATAAAAATCATTGAACCTTTTCCTACAAACTGAATACACACCATTCGGTTAATAGATTTGTGCCATGTTTGTATTGACGTATTTTTCAATATACTGCTCTTTTTTTTTCAAAAAGTTCTTTCTTATTCTTAAACAGTTAAGAACATATTCAAACATCGTTTCATGTTTTCATGTTTTTCTCTTTATTTCTGAAATTATTTTAGTTTATTTAGTTTTACAATTAATGTTAAATCATTAAATAAATATACGTTTTGGTAAAACTTCCCCGATTGCTATTTTATTTAATTCAGTTCGGAGCACTTTAGGTTGCTAATAACAAATAATCAATATCGTGGATCTCAAACATTATTGTGACTATTAATAAGAAAATTAAATCTCTTGTCAGTTTCCTTCAACAACAATTTTACCAACAAGCAACGTTTTCAACATCTTACAAATATACAACTAAACTTCAAAGGACCTTTATTACACCTCCAGCTGGTAAAACCCAGTCTTCCTAATTAGATTACGTAACATGGCCATAAAGTATTGTATTTATATTTAGTTTTATTTATCGTCGCTACCGGAAGCACATATGAGCAACGCCTCCAGAAGAGTGTTAGTCATTTTAGGTTTTGGAGGATAGTGCAAGATACAGAGGACTCTCCAATTCCAGAATCATCCCTGGTTCTTGTAAGTGCCCGGTGTATAGCACCACTACACTGGACCTCAGTTTAACGTCTCTTCCGAAAGACTGTTAGTAATTTTAGTTGGAGTAGCAGGGGATCGAACCAGCGATCCCTGGACTCAGAGGCAGACGTGCTAACCACTAAGCTAATGATCCGCTCTATGGTCATAAAACACCAGGCCCTTTTCTTTATAAGCATGGTTTGCATGACTTTACGGTGATTGGCTGAATACTTTAGTGAAAGTTTTTAAAAGCTATAATTTCAATGCCAGCCAAAAAATAAATTTTCATAAAGGAAAAGCGCACTTACGTAAATAGGTTAATTTGCTTTTAGTTATTAACTTAAAATCAATTTACAAAGATGATGGTTATTCCTTATAGTTCTATTTCACTTTCGTTTGTTAATTCGACAACACATTTTAATTTAAAAAGCATTTGAGACTTCTTATTTACACTTTTAACGCTACGCTTTATTACCGCTGCTAAACCGGAACTACCCAATCAGCAAGGGAAGCCACTCTCAATGGGAGGTAACTCAGTATATCGGTAGGCCCCTATTGTTGTTTGTCTGGTTAATTTGGTTTGTATTACACATCTGCAGACTGCTACTTGACAAAAATTCTTCAGGTTTCTATTTTGTAAATCAAGTAACATGTTCTTGTGATTAAAGTTATGTGTTCTTTTAAAATGTAAAATATATTAAATGAAACACAAATGAACACATGGAAGGCACAAATTAGGTATTTTTTATAGTAGCCTGGTCATACCTATTACCATGAGTCTTCAAGTTTGACAGGGTATTTAAACAAATTTACAACAACAACAATCAGCTGTTATGAATATAACTAAAACTAACCATTATCTTTAGAAAACAGATGAAATTGTTTGAAAATTCAGAATCCTTTATAATAAAAATTGATTTTGCAATGAACCACTGTGTCAGCCATTGGTTTTTCATTGTATACATATTACCGCGATTCAGCCAATTAGGATACAGGAACAAAAATCTGGTTATAAAATGTAGCTTACTTGACATAAATTCTGCTGGAACAAATCATTAGTAACTGAAAAATGTTTACTTCATGGAATTAAATATAAAAAACCTTTTGAAGTTATGCTTTTTGATGAACACTGGTTATACAGTTCTGTATGAAGTTAATTTTTTCTGTCAAAAAGTAGATATTTAGAAACTTGATATATTTTGCTGTTAAATTTGTTTGAGAGATGTTGGGAGATAATGTAAACAAATCCTAACAAAAAAAGAAGTGACATCATCATGGATGCACGTGTTTTTGTTCTTATCAAGGCACTCGCAGTAATAGGTATATCTAGGTAATAAGTATAGTGAGTATACATAAAAATGGTAACAGGTAAAAGAGCTGTTGTTAATTAAATTTAAATGAATTTTAAGTGTGCAACATTTCAACAATACCAAATGGCAAGGGAGAGACTTTTTTGGTAAAAATTATTTGTAAGCAACAGTTCTTATGCCGGTCTCAAACAGTGCACAAGTCAAATTCATAATGTTGTGAATCTGAAACTACTGTGACTGTCTTAAATAAGCATTTTTTTTTAATAAGAAATCACTATTAAAACTTACAAGAGAACAATTGTCATTTCCTTCTGTTTTATTTCATTCCATGAGATTCTGCGAAAACCAATGATCACACCACCTACCGGTAAATGATTGTTAATTCACATGGACATCTTGAATTTTAGATCAAAACATATGGAATTCATACCAACAATCAATATAAAATTTTTAAAATGTTTAACTAACTTTGTTAACATATTTAAATAGCTCACTAATGATATTGATGAATTTCACAGCAATGGCAGCCATTTTGAATAAAACCAGAAGAAGGGTTTTTCTTAGATGCTTCCATATCCAGTTTACATGTAGCTTGTATTTGTCCAAACATCAATTTGCACAGTTTCATGCTTTTATCACAATGTGATGGTTTTGGCATATCTGCAGTCATCTAGCTGATGTACTTTTGAAAAGATTTTACTTTTGGTGTCCATATTAACCCTTTCCTCCATTTATACCCCTTTTATTGCATGAGCAAACAGTGTACATGTAGATCTAGATCAGCTGCAGTCAAAAAATAACCTAATAAATCAAAAAGTGAACAGTGTAGATCCTGACCAGAGAGCACAGATTACACTGTTTGCCCATGCTTTATATGTGAATATATGAAGGAAAATTAAGAGTTAAGTCTGAGGTTTTTTAAATAGAAAGCTCAGCTTTGCCACTTCATATCTCTAATTTTAGCCATAGTACTTCCGATAAGAAAGTCTGAAATCTTGTAATATTGATGATTTTGGAAGGCTTGTATAAAAAAGGTAACCATTACTCGAAACTGGGAAATATAATCTAAAATAAGCCTTACATAATGCAGAATATGCTTAACCCTTTCTTCCATAGACACATTTTTATTGCGTGGGCGAACAGTGTAGATCCAGATCAGCCGACACATCCATGCCATCTGATCAGGATCTGCACCGTTCGCATTTTGATTTGTTGGGTTATTTCTAACCAAAATGCGAAAAGTGCAGATCCTGATCAGATGGCACAGATGTGCAAGCTGATCTGGATCTACACTGGTGGCACATGCGTTAAAATGCGTATTTATGGAGGAAAGGGTTAGAGTAAGAGGTATATCACCAGACAAAACATTGTTTCTACAGCATTCACCAACATGTTTCACTGATCTAGCCCCAAGATTGTAAAACTGAGAATGAAAAGTAGTCTCAAATCTCAAGCATCTGATTGGCTGAAATGGCGACTAGCTTGGGACCTAATTTTCATTTCTCTGGCCTTCAGGAGAAAGCATGAGATTATACCATAATGCCCTTCCATTCTTCACCAATCATTCTAATACAGGTATTTTCTCCGCAGTCATTTAAACTTTACATTACATCTACAGACTGGTCCCAAATCCTTGACCGTATTCAACATCTACTTCATGTACTTAGAACTTTTCAGAATTTTTTTCTGATCTTAAGATCTTAAATACTGTACTTGTGAAGTTCTGTCTGATCTAATTATTACTCAGCAAAGCTAAACAGTTGTAAAATGGACAGAAAGATGTTGGAAACAATCTGATAACAATAGGTCATGGGTCAGCCTACAACATCAAGGCAAACCAAGACCAGTAGAAATCATAAGTTTCCTTATGTTTTCTGTGAATCTTTTGGCTTGCCAAACATATATGAGAGGCAAATACATTTGGTGCACCTTAAGTTAGCTACAGGCCTACATAACACCACAGATACCCTAACAAATCCACTACAACTGTCACAAACATGATTTATACATCTGTCATGCCTGAACAACAATCTGATTTTGGCCATAATGTATAAAGTTAATTGAATTCAATTTAATGCCACAGAACTCCATATTGTATTTCGAATAACTGTCAAATATTGATGTTACAGCAAGAAAATCCAGCCCTATGATTGACATCTTGTCTGACAATGCAGTCCATTCTCAGGTTCATTTCTTCCTGGCAATATATCTATTTGGCAAATGAATTATTCAGGAGAATCCAATTCTGATTCTCTACCATCACGATTTAAGCCCCGGATATGCACATACTGTATTGTCTTGGTATTGTAGTCCGTGCCCACACTGACACCGCACCATGGAGTGGCAAATAAACCTTCCACTTCTTCCAGACTTTTCCCTTTAGTTTCTGGCAACCAAACAAACAATAATAAGGCCCCAAGCATTGACAGCCCAGCGTACAGCAAAAATGTTCCTGAAAACAAACAAAACAAGATCATAATAAGGCCCAAAGCATTGACAGCCCAGTGTACAGCAAAAATGTTCCTGAAAACAAACAAAACAAGATCATAATAAGGCCCAAAGCATTGACAGCCCAGTGTACAGCAAAAATGTTCCTGAAAACAAACAAAACAAGATCATATTAAGGCCCAAAGCATTGACAGCCCAGCACACAGCAAAAATGTTCCTGAAAACAAACAAAACATGAGTATATTTTTTAAACACCAGAACTTTGAAAACCACTAGATCACCCCTCAAATAAAGCTCATGCTTACTTTATGCTGAATCAATAAGTATCAAACAAATGCATTACTTAATAGTGCAAGCTTTGCATGACAAGGTGTCATGTTGCACTCTAGATACAGACAGTAACACAGCAAAATCTTCTTTGAATATAAATAATGAAAACCAATTGTTTGTTCATAGCCATAAAGGCCCAAATGAAACATATTTATTTGCACTGCATGTGTCTGAAATGTAACTGAGAGTTCTGTTAAAGCAGAAAGACAAGATGCTGTTAAATTAATTCTTCACAAAAGCTTAGATACTATTTATGGGCTGATTTCCGACAATTTTATTATTGTTTGGCTAGGTCTAAAAGCAATCACATGGAAACATCTAAAACAAATGTCTGATTTAACAGAAGCATCTATTTTGTCCTTGATAATAAAATTAAGCTATGTGTGAACGCTTCATTCTTCACAGAAGATTGATCGTGGTGTGCTAATCAGTCAAGTCTTTTGTGGTATATTCAGTCAACTAACTTAATTCTGCTACGCCAGATTCTTAACTGATTCAATAAACAAAACTGACATTAGGTAATTCTCAAGTGTTATCGTATATCTGACAAAAAATATACAAGAAAAACCCACTGGGATTTAATTTAAATAACATTTTATGTGAAAAAAGTTTGCCACATATTTTAAAGGGAGGAGATCTAATGCTCTAGTGGATATTTAGAGATGGTAATGAGAAACTGAAGTGAAATAGTAATGCATGAAAGAGTAATTCAGTTTCAGGTAAACAACCTGTCGAAAATTGGATTTCTTCTGCAATATCCTAAATCAACTTATCCTCAGTATTTGTTTTAATGCACAATTCATTCCGCTTTACAGTAAAATCCCCGATAAAGACCATCCAGAAATACAGGCCATCTCATTAATAAGACCACTACTTCTATACAACTTTTTAACAGTTTTGCACTAGTGTCTACCCCCAAAATTAAGACAAACCCACTGTTAATACCTCTTGTTTAGTCCCAATGGTTTGCCCAAGGTTATAAAACTGAGCATGGAAACCAGTCTCAAATCTCAAACATCTGATTGGCTGAAATGGCGACTGGTCGCCATTTCAGCCAATCAGATGCTTGAGATTTGAGACTGGTTTCCAATCTCAGCTTTATAACCTTCAGCCCAGATCTTAATAAGAGGTTTCACTGTACAAGATAAAAAATAAATTTTTAATTAACAAAAGTTATATTTAGTGTAACCCTGCTCATAGGACCACTATTAGGACTGAGCGGAACTGGTCTTAACAGTGAGGTGGTCTTTATTTTGAGGTGGAAATCTGTATAATGAGATAGTGAAATGTTGGTCTTAATACATAGGAGGTCTTCTTAAAGTTTGACTGTAAGTTGAATAAAAAAAACTAAATCTGATTTGATGCTAAAATAGACAGTGTATTCAGCAATGAAAGAAAGATTTATCAAGAGTAGTGCCCCAAAATCTGATTTGTTTACTGTAATATTTCTATTGATTAAGATGCTCTTCAGAAATTCTTCCCCTGTTGGCGTAAAAACTCTTGGGACTTACAGAGAACAAATGAAGACAAGCGATTCCTTATATATTGTGCAATTAATCTTTAAATGTCAAGCAAAGACCTGCAATCAATGTAACCTAATATTTAAGATTTGTTATTATCTTATTGATGAATTATTCAAATGATGGAAATAATGTAGTATTTTGAGTAATTTCTATAATTGTAACATTTAGTCAAGGAGCCATTTTTTGGAATGGGATTGAGTATTATTAAGATTTATCAATCAATTTGGTAAAAACTTTAAAATGGTATTTGAAAGTTATTATACCTACAAATGTGACTCATTAAGCTGGGTGCCAGTTTTACCCTTTACTTCAAAGATACAACCATTCTTCAAATGGGTATACAATATAATATAATCAAAAAGATGTTATCATTTGTGCATAAAATAAAAAATAGTCAATCAAAAGTTGTCATAATTTTGTGTTATTAGAAATATATATTATTTTAATGCAGATGATATATTCAAAATATTGTGCCAATAGGACAAGTACTTTCAAGGTTATCAGCCACCTGAAGTTTCAGGTTAACCCTTAACTCCATATATACACATTTTATTGGATATGCCACCAATGCAGATCAAGATCAGCCTGCACATCCGTGCCATCTGATGAGGATCAGCACTGCTCACTTTTTTGTAACAAATACCGGTAACCAAAATAAATCAAACGGCAAATAATGCAGATCCTGATCAGACGGCATGGTTGTGCTGCTTGATCAACGTTATACACTGTTTGCCCACATCATAAGGGATATAATTAAATGGAGGATAGCGTTAAAGTCATTTGACAGGGGCATAACCAAGAAAAGCCAACCAGGAGTTACCATCCTGGTCAGAAATAACTTAATTTATGCAGATGATACATTCCATGTATTATGCCAATAGGATGTGAAGTAATATAAAGTTTCAGGTTAATGTTGTGTGACTATCGGATGGTGTCACTGCAACGACTAGACAACAGGATTCCATGCATCTACCTGCTTTCACATGCAACACAATAAATACTTACCAAAACGTGTAAGATTCTCCATGAGTGTAAGAAATGACATAGAAACAATTAGATTGAACACCCAGTTGGCGAATGTAGATACTGAAATGGCAGAACTTCTTGCCCACAGTGGGTAGATCTCAGAATTTATAGTCCAGGGCATTGGACCCATTCCTGAAATACAGTAAACGATTGGCAATCTTAAAGCTATAAAAGCATTATAGCTAGGAATTAACCAGCAACGATATCACATTCTGATTTCATCCAAAACTAGCTAACCAATTTTGTCATATCAAAAATATCAAGTTTTGATCCACATGGACAGAAGGTGTTGCAATCTGTAGAATCAATAGAACTGTTACATGCCGATAGGGGATAGATTCTTGTTAACCTACTAAACTTCTCCAAAAGACTAATGGTAAGAAACAATATCTAGCCTTATCCCCTGCTTCAATAAAGGTACCAGGTAAGTTAACTTTGTATATGTAATTGGCACTCTGACCTGAAGTTTGGGGATCACTAGATAAGAACTTTTCAAGTCTGAGAGCAGACATTGCTAAATTGGTCAAATATCAGCAACTTAAGGGTCGCAACTCCAAAGTGAATGAAGCAATCTAGCTGGTTATCAAATTTGGGTGAGATATTAAGACCACATTCTGAACAAGTTTGGTGAAGATTAAAGGAATAACCATGCCGTAATTTTGAAGTTTGCGACGGTATACACAGAGTTTAATGGTCGCAAATATTTTTAACGGCGAAGGCAAATTACGGCATGGTTATTCCTATTCTAACGCTCTTCCATACTACCCCCAATCGGGCCTCATTCCATACGTTAAACGGGTACCATGTTCTATTTATCCGTATAGTAAACAACGGTACGGTATAACCCAAGGGAACCCACTTATCCATATGTCGGTGAGATTACCGACAGTAAACAAGTTAAATAAATCACAGAGGTCAAAACTTCAACATTTTATTACATTACGTTTCGGCCATAATGCCTTCTTCAGGATTGTTTGTCATAACAGGAAATGACGTCAACGTCAAACGACAGTAAACAAGGAATTTTACGGTCGCAAATTTTCGCCATCTGACCAATCAGATTGCTCGAAATTTATTTAGTGCGTTAGAATAGATTGTTAGCAAGTGCTATCACTGATGTGTTATTAAATGTTAAGTCACTGTTATGTTTAACTCTTGACGCCATGAAATAAAATGGCTGTTATCCCATAGTGAACAGTGTAGATCTAGATCAGCTGGCATATCTGTGCCATCTGAACAGGATCTACACCATTTGCTTTTAAATTCATTATGCTATTTCTGACCAATAGGTGACCAGTGTAGATCCAGATCAGAAGGCACAGATATGAAGGCTGATCTAGATCTACACTTGTTGCACATGTGATTGAACACTTACATATAGGGTAAGTGGTTCATTTAGTGATTGGAACTTGGCTTGTTATCAAACTGGGCTGAGATAATAATATGGTTATACAAATTTTGACCAAGTTTAATGAAAATTAGTCAAGTTACATGAGGTCCAAGAGCAGAAAACAGTAGTAAGATTGAGGTTTGGCACATGTTTTCCATAAAATGTAAATCATTACACTTGGGATATGAATTCTCTGAATACAGTGAAACCCTGCTATAAAGACAACCGTAAGACTGGACAAAAAGTGGTTATAATTGTAGGGTGGTCTTAATTTGAATGTAGAAAAAAGTGCAAAACTACAAAAAGGGCAATTAATCGAGTTGGTCTTAATTTTCAGATGGTCTAAATAAAGAATTTTACTGTATATTTTTTAATACCTATCATTTCGCAATTAAAAAAAACAACTGTTCCTACCTGGTGCAAAGGTAATTAAGTACAAAATAAGGCCAACCATCGGCATCCAGGAATATGGTGAGGGACAATAATCATAGGCCCATGTCAGTTTGCCGTGTGATTCTGGGGAATTACATCGGCCAGAGGAGGGTACCCAGGGGTTGTCTGGGCTCACAGCCAGACAGGAGCTGTTAACAATGCCGGCTTTACCACCATCTTCAAAACAGAAACCACAGGCAAGATCCAACATGCATTCATCACACGTTCTGTAAACAGAGAGTTTTTCAGTTATCATATCAATCTGAAAATATGACTCAATATCCAAGACTTCTTAACTTCTTAACCCTTTACTCCATATACAGTCGTGTGGGGTAAGTCTGCGCATTGCCCAACTCTGCGCACCTCATTTCCATATATTTACAAAAAAAACTAATGTCATAATAACTGGCTGAAAACATTAATATTTTAGGTAAGACAACTTTTAAAAATTCTGATGTGTGTATCTTGCTAGAAACTGTCTGTTAACTAAATAACAGCTCTAAAGTAACAAAATCGGCAAATAAATGTGCTAAATATACCACCTCATATCCTAATTTCCTAATTATTTACTGTTGTGGTCAATATAAATGTTTGTTATTTACACTGACCTTTCACTCGCTATTCTTTTCTAAAGTTTGCAGAGTTGGAGCGTGGTACATTTTAATATAAACAGAAAATTGACACTCAACATTCGCATGCGCAGAGTTGGGCAACTTTTTTGACGTCATGTAAACATGTGGGTGATTGCAGTATGACATCATTTTTAAAGTCTTATAAGCAAATTTTGGCACATAAACGATAACAAACCAATTCTTGAATGGATACATTTTCTTTCTGTTACGTACTAGTGTTTGGCTACTGAACGTGTAATACACCACAGTTAAGCATATATGATAGGTGCGCAGACTTACCCCACACCACTGTACATGTATATTGCAAGTACCAACAGTTTAGATCCAGATCAGCTGGCACATCTGAGCTTGTTAATGAACACAGGTCACTCTTTGGTCAGAAATAACCTAATAAATCTAAAGTCAAACAGTGTAGATCCTGATTGGTCAGCATGGATGTTTCGGCTGATCTGGATCCATGTAATAAAGGAATTATTATCAATGGAGTAAAGGGATAAACAATGAACAGTTTTATTAATTGTTTAATTGGGGAGGGGAATGGAGTCCAAAATGGGTCCATAACATTGTGAAATGAGAGCCCTGTATAAAACTATTATCATACAAGGGATATCGTTTTCTGGTATGAATATGCACTTAAGGGAACCACACTTCTAGCCCACAGGCTGCAGGTATTGCAATTTGTAACTGTATCTGATTTGAGCATTCTTTTTCTTGAAATCCTTTTTTGGTAGAAAATATCCCAAAGCTTAAATTGGGTTAAATAAAACCAAAATCACACAAATCTATGTCATACATCCCACACATTGTTGTTCCGATACAGTGATCTCCCTTGTGAGCTGCTTAAGTAACAGCAAGAAAAAATACCGATTATCTATTATTAAACTTCTTTATTGATTTTTGCCGATTTCTCCCAGAAAGAATCAATTTTTGATTATACTTGATCATTGTTTAATCGATAAAACAAAAGCTCAAAACATACTTAGTGTGTTTGGGAACAGGCTGCAAATTGTTGGTCTGGTTTATGGATATGTGGCAACTGCCCACCTTCTTCTGGCAGAAGTTGTCGAAAGGCCAAATGACAACATTAGAGACTCCATTGCTTCCTTGGCCACAGTCCAACTTTGCTGATGGCCAAATAATTATGGAGCAATTTATTTTATAGCAAAATCAGAACATTACAATAGTTCTGTGACAATTTGTCTTGTGATACACACATTGGATATATATTTTTGGATTGCACTGTCAAAATCACAGCACTTCCATTAATACCCTACCAGTCTCAACCACACCATGGCTAAAATATGGTTTTGCTGTTGTGTTTTGTGACTTTCAAAGTTTCCTGTTAATCTTTCAATTTTTATACATGTATCACTGAATAGTCTTGGTCTTGCATTCCAGCAGTGCTGTTTAATTCTTAAAGCACGGAATAAATGTAAATGTGTCGCCTGAGTAGGCGACATATGGGTATTACTTTTGTCGGCGGCAGCGGCGTCCACAGCATTGTCTGGATTTCCTTGTCTGCAGTCTAACTTTGTCACTTCGATTGATTTTTATAGAGCATTTCTTGTCCAGAGGGTAACTTTGTCACCATAGGTTCAAATGACTCTAAACTTGGTATGCATGTTTCTATCAATGACTCATAGTGCAGTGCTGAAGAACCGTAACTCTAGCTTGTGCCGTTTTTGAATTATTCCCTTTGATTTGTATATAGCATTAAATTTCTTGTCTGGAGAGAAACTTTGTCACCATAGGTTCAAATGACTGCAAACTTGGTATGCATGTTTCTGGCAATGACTCAAAGTGTGGTGCACAAGAACCTAACTCTACCTTGTTCTGTTTTTGAGTTATTCCCCTTTGATTGATTTTTAGTGCATTTCTTGACAAGGGCAAAATTTGTTGTACATGTTTCTTGCCATGAGACAATTAAAAGGTTATTTTATATGTGAATTTTGTGCAAATACATTGCTTATAACTGTACAACAAAACACTAATAAACATATTGTTCACAGGTTGATGTCTTGTATGGAAATTAATTAACTAATGTTATAAATTTATAGCAATTTTTATCTTAATAGTGTAGATCATGAACAGACTGTGTGGGTGGCCAGGTCTACAATAGTCACAAATGTGAAGGGTTAGTGCCAAGCATAGCATTTGTCACATTTGTGAACAGTTTAGATCCAGATCAGCCATTACATCTGTGCCATCTGGATCTACAGTGTTCACCTCTTGGTCAGAAATGACCTAATGAATGTTGCAGTGGTCAGTAAATATGCAGTAAAGAGGTAAAGGATAAACCCGTGTATAGGTGGGAGGGGGGGAGTGGGTAGTAATATGCAATTCCATTCCTGTCGTAACTGACTCAAACTAACAGAACCTAAATAATTGTGTTAGTCATGTTCAGTGGCTTTCCAATCAATGTCAACAACTTGTTTTATACTTGATTGCACTGACGTAATTCCCTACTAAATCTTTAATAATATTGTTTCTGTAGAGATTTACAATTCTGTAACCTGGTAACATCTACCATTAGTGTCTACAATTATGACATTATATGATTTATACTGTCTCATACTTAGCATAAAGCACTGCTGGCAATCAATTTGTGTTCTCAATAATATTCTCTCAAACATATCAAATGACTGTCTTTGACACAACAAAGTCATATTATTAAGAGTAGAAGTTTAGATCCAGATCAGCCTGCACATCACTTATATGCAAAATTATTGTAACTGCATAAAAATAATCAAGTTTATACATCAGTTTTGCATATAAGTGATGAAATGGTTGTTTTCAGATTGACTACATTATTTCTGATCCATGTAGAGCCTGATCAGACTGCACTGACATTGAATATAAGCTGTTTCTGTGGGGTTATTTAATATGTCATGGAATATGTATAATGGAGGCATGTTTTAGGATATATGCCTTTCCTATAATTCAACAAATTTTTCAGTTACCTTCTCTGTCAAGTCGCATGACTGTCAAACAGAGAAAACAAGAAAATCTGTGAGCTAATGCTCACTAGTGATACCCCCACTTTGAGAAATATGACTTTGAAAATGTAATTTGCATTTTACATATGTATAATGCGTGACTAAAGTTTTCTGAGTATTGACCTATAAATATATAAAATATCAGGCTGCTGCATGTTATAGTTGCTTAGGAAACTGCAACAGAAATTTAGATGTATGTCATTTATGAGTAAAAATCTAAGTATTCGGTAAACAGGAAGTAGATGAGCAAGGAGCATAAAATCTCTTAACCCCATATAGGACTATAGGATATAGCAATTTGAAAAATATCGCGCGGCTGCATGTAATAGTTGCTAAGAAAACTGCAACGGAAATTTTATTGAGGATGCACACAGGGAAGAACAGACAAGGGTAAAACAGTATAACCCCCTCTTCTTCAGCAAATTGCAGGTTTTACAAATAAACAATAATATGCTCTATGACCATAATAAGTCTTACAGATGACAATGCCTCTGACCACTAAATTGCACATGAGACCTGACTTAAAAACTCTAAACTAAATCATTGTTTACATGTCATGCCATGTAAATATTGCAAACAGGGCCCAAGATCATAAAACTAAATCTGGAGATCAGTCTCAAATCTCAAGCATCTGATTGGCTGAAATGGTGACAAGTCGCCATTTCAGCCAATCAGATCCTTGAGATTTGAGACTGATCTCAAAACTTAGTTTTATGATCTTCGAGACAGATTTCTGTGTATAAGTATGTGTTTTTAACACTTTACTCCATGGGATGTGGCTGTTATCCATGGTCAAACATTGTGGATCCAGATCGGCCAGCACATCTGTGCCAAATGATAAGGATCTGCAGTCACCTTTTGATTCATTAGGTCATTTCTCACCAATAAGCCAACAGTGTGGATCCTGATCAAATGGCAATAAAACCAGTATAATTTATATTGATTGAAGAGATAACAAAAAATATTTGTCATCTGACAGGCCAAGAAACTGTCAAAGTTTTGTTAACATTGCATTAAAAACTAGATGGGTGTTCAGTTGAAGACTTGTGTCATCCTCTGGTAGAATGTCGGGAAAAAATGCAATTTCAAAAAGGGGCAAAAGTCCATGTTGACACAATAAGTTGTCATCAACTTAAGTGTGTTGTCTTCAGCAATATACTTTGAAAGATTCATGAAGAAATATATTGAGAAATGGCCAAGTTATAGCTTAAACATTAAGTTTTCATTAAAAAATCCAAGTACGCCCCGTAACTCCAACAAATGTGACCTTGACCTCAAGAATTTGGCATCATCATGACCATTTTGTCACAAGCAATTTAATTTGAAAGTTTCATGAAGAAGTATTGAGAAATGGCAGAGTTATAGCCAACGTTAAATTTTCATGTCAAAATCCAAGTACAAAAAGGGGCCTATCTCCATCAAATGTGACCTTGACCTAAAGAATTTGGCATTATGATGAGCATGTTGTCATTAGCAATATAATTTTAAAGTGTCATGAAGAAATAATAAGAAATGGCAAAGTTATAGCCAACGTTAAGTTTTCGTGACGGACGGATGGACAAAGCGATCCCTATGTATCGCCATTTCTTCAAAAGGGCGACACAATAAAAACTCTACCTTGTTTGAAATGTTTGTCTTTGATATTTGAACTTTATGTTTTGTGGAAGCACAATCACAAAGCTCTTGTAAATATCTAACTACCTATTTCAATTAAGTTGTTTCTGAAAATTTGACAAAAATTAAAGAATATTTGGCAGTGAATTGCTCTTGTCTAGACACAGCAGATTTCAAAGGGCACTTATATAACAATTTTAAAATCATGTTCACTTCAAAATATGGTTAATATTGTATGAACAAGGAAGCAGACAGATTGCTGAATAATGACTCAAGGGTTGCATGCCAGACTGTTGTAAATACATTGCAGTTAAACCGAAGTTACAACAGTCCAGCATGCAACACTTGGAATGGTATCTGGAAGGATGCCCAAACCAAAAATCTTTGCAGTAGTGAGAAATTTCTCAGAAACACTTATCATTTCACACCAGGAACTTTGCTTCAAATCAAAGGTCTGAGAAAATTTTTCCAAAATAGTGCAGAAACAGCTAATAAAACATGAAACTAGAATGTGTCCATGGACATTGATGCTCTCACTGGTACAACAACATTTGTAACAAGAGCCATAACTCTGGCAAAAATGGTCGCAGGAAAAAATCTTTTCTTTACGATTATCTACACATCCTGCTTGATCATCTGTGCAAGTTTGAAAGAAATCCGCCAGATAGTTAATGAGGAGTTGATGCCACAAGATTTGGGAGACATATGTATGGATGGACGATTGCAATTCTGTATGCCTCCCACTTTGTGGGGGCATAAAAAATGTATGATCCTATAAAATATTCTAAGTTTTTTGCTACTTATATTTTAACCCTTTACTTTCTTTACTAAATGGGAGGGTTTAAATCCATTGTGCTTCACTATAATACCAGTGCAGATCCAATCAGATTGCTTTAAGATTTATTAGGTTATGTATGATCAAGAAGCAGGCTAATCTGGATCTACACAGGTCACATGGGGGCTAAAAGCTGTATCCATTGACTAAGGGGTTAATCTTTTACTCTATTCCTTTCCTCCATAGATACACCTTTATTGCAAGGTGGAACAGTTTAGATCCAGATAAGCGGGCACATCCTTTCCATCTGATCAGCATCTAAACTGTTCGCTGTTTTATTCATTTGGTTATTTCTGACCAAAATACTACCAGTGCAGATCCTGATCAGACGGCACAGATGTGCTGGCTGATCTGGATCTACACTGGTGACATAATGTGTAAAAATGTGTATATATGGAGGAAAGGGCTATATATACAGATTTTAACAATGTGCAAACCGTGTAGATCCAGATCAGGCTGCAGGAATGTGCCATCTGATCTGGATCTACACTGATCACTTCTTGGTCTGAAATAACCAAATGAATAAAAAAAATGTAGATCCTGATCATGGATGTGTGGGCTGATCTGGATCTAAAATGTTTGCCCACATGATAAAGATGTATCTAAGGAGTAAAAGGTTAACAACAGTGATTCAAGGTTACCTGTAGGAGAAACATGAAGTATTTGATGTGAATGTGTCAGGTTTGGATATTTTTGGTGTGTTTAAAGATGCAACATGGAATCCCACAGCTAGTAGTACCAAACTTGCAATAGCACCTGTAAAATACATCAGATATAACATAAATGTTTGAAATCTCAAATTTAACAACATGAACAACTGCAACTGACAAGCCTAGTTGTGTGACTTGTATAGCACAAGACTTAGTATTTTATTTGAAAAATTGTAAATGACTGTGAATTAAAATCATTTGAAGATATAGTCATTTGAAAGTTGTTGAGCATGAAACTTGTGTAAATATTGAGTTGTGCTCAACCCGGGGTTAGGTGGCAAGAACATTAATAAGCATTAATTTTCCATTACTGCTCATGGATAGGTAGATGATAATACTTATTATGCATTTTTTGGAAAAGTCAAAATGTGTACAAATTTGCTCCTAAGTGATAACAAAATAATAGATAATTGTAAGTCTTTCCAAATATGGTAAAAACTAAACTTTCCAAATATGGTAAAAACTAAACTGTCAAAAAATATTATTGAAGGCAATATTTTGTTTTTTGTTCTGCTCTCTTAGAATGTTTGTTATAAATTGGGATCATTATAGATAACCAAGAGATTAATCTTACCAATTAAGCTCCCAATTGTTAAAGGACGTCTCCCGATTCTCTCAACAAGGTATATTCCAAGTAATGTAAACAAAAAATTGACAGCAGAGGTTACTGAAGATAACCAGATAGCCAGTACATCACTCCGAACCCCCGACATCTTGATGATGGTAGCACTGTAGTACCTGAAACATACACAAACTACTGTATCACATGGTAACCATTGTTTAGCAGTGAAATAGAGACATTGCATATTTTCTTTTATGGGACATATCATGGGAAAAGGTATCTTCTGTAATATTTGACATTTATCTTTTATTTTCTTATAACTTGAAAGTGATTTTGTTACATATTTTAACAAAATAATGTTAATTTATTGTGACACGCATAAAAAGTAATGTTGCTCAACTTAATATGAGATTGTTTCAAGAATTCATGTCAACTGTCCGAATGTACCTTTCTCTTGACACGCCCCATATTACACATATGTAAAAAAAACATATGTAAAGACACCTGTTATACAGCGTCAGACGCAAGATTTCCGGAAAGAGGGTTCATTTGAGAAGTCTTAGGTAGTTAAATGATAATGTTCACCTTTCTAACCAATAAGCCCGTGATAAAAAAATTGCTGCCCAAAAAGGGGTCAAGCAGCCCCTGCTTCAGGCTGCTTATCACGTTCATCAGTCAAGATATGTTATCAAAACAGAGAAATAACATAATTAACCCTTTCCTCCATATAAACACATTGAAATTCCTTAAATTATGAAACACTTGACTTTGATTTTTTTGTATGATCTTTAATAGAACAAAATGCATTCTTTTAAAAAGCTGCTCTTGTGAAGTAGCTATTTTGAATGAAAAAAAACACCCATTTCAACTGCCATTTGCTGCATATATTATTGTGAAAAATTCACAAAAGTAACTGTTCACAAGTTCTTCCTTCTGCTTGATTCTCAGCATCAATGATTTTTGTATGATTTCTTGATTTGATTGGAAATGGGGTGCAAAAAAAGGTAATTAAAATGAACCCTAACTTTACAGATTTTAGGGCACTATCACCGATTTTAAATTCTAAATCCAAAAGGGGTCATCTATAGATCATAAACATTTTCATTTTTTTTTTTTACTGTAATCTATGTCCACTTAATCAAACACCAATTTTCAATAAAAGTAATCAACAAGAATGTGAAAACCTTAGACTAAGGAAAAATTCTTTTGAAGTTCTGAATTGTTGAAAAATCAACAACAACAAAGGTGAAGTTACATTTTCTTGATGATATGAAACACTGTAAACAACTGTCATCAGATTTTTTAAAAATGTGATTGGTAAATAAATGAAAAGGCCTAAGATCAGAAAGATGAGAATTGAGACCAGTCTCAAAACACCACTAATAAGTCCCCAGATGCTGAGATTGGAGACCAGTCTCAAAACACCACTAGTAAGGCCCAAGACGCTGAGATTGGAGACCATTCTCAGAACACCACAACTAAGGCCTCAAATGCTGAGATTGGAGACCAGTCTCAAAACATGGCCCCAAAATAAGGGCGCAGAAAGCAAAAATTGGAAAAAAACAACACAAAAAGGCCCCAAGAAGCTGAGATTGGAGACCAGTCTCAAAACTCTAATTTGTAATTGGTCATTTTTGATGCCCAGATCAATTTCCTCCAATCCACTGTTTGACGCTGAGTCTGAGACTGTTTGACATTTGGAACACCCAGAACATAATACAGAATTTCCAGCTGGAGATAATATAGAACAGTATCCAATATGAAGCATCTTATTGCCCCATTAAGCGTTGCATCCATAAAAAAGAAGATATTGGGTCCAATAAAAGATGTTTTCTCCCATAAAAGAAGATAAAAGTGAAAGAATGACTTTGGAAATTACAATCAAGCGTGAGGAAAACCTGTCTTCTCTCATTAGGAGTGGAGACAGTCAGGACGAGAGCGGACAAGAGAACTAATAAATCATGTTTTATCTCCGATAAGCACTCTGACCAATGTGACAACCTCAACTTCTTATCCAGGAATCTCACATTCAAGCACGCCAACAACCAACAAAATAAACAACCTACAACAAACAAGACATACAGAATTTATACAGAAGACCATAAATCATACAAATAAACAGATCAATGATACCTTGTTAACCCTTTCCTCCATATATACACAATTTTTACGCATGTGCGACCAGTGTAGATCCAGATCAGCCGGCTCGTCCATGACGTCTGATCAGGATCGGCACTGGTCGCATTTTTGGTCAGAAATAACCTAATGAATCAAAAAGGGAACAGTGCAGATCCTGATCAGGTTGCACAGTCATCATGTGCCGGCTGATTTGGATCTACACTGTTTGCCCATGCAATAAAGGTGTATCTATGGAGGAAAGGGTTAAAAATTGATTTTAAATATCCCAGCAAGACTCAAGATTATGAACATTTTGTGAACAAGATTTGAGCTGGTAGAGAAACAGTAATAATCAAAACAAATAAAGTTGACAGTTTGAGACTAGAATATACATATTTATTGTGAATTGATTGTTAGTTTATTGTATCTGCTGTCTTTTGTAAATGTTGCATGACTGTTTTAATTACACTTTTAGTTTCTTTGCATTTCAATGAAGTCAAAATGAGGTTAGACAGGGCAAGTGAGAAATGATAAAAAAGATGTGGAAAAGAGGTAAATTTACTACGGCTCTTTTGGATCTACCATAACAGATTGTTGTACATGCAATAAAACCTGTATTATATATAGCAAAGGGTTAAATACATTAGTAGTCTATCACACATAGCAATATTCATTACTTATAATGATTCATAAAAAAGAATGATATCCTGATCTTAAATTTTAAAAAATTCTTATTTGTCCAACATGTATGAGAATAATTGGAAACTGTTTAAAGCTACCTATTTAAAGGTTCAGAACAAAAATATAAGTGTTTCAAAATATCAACAGTTATAATATAAACTTTTAGAAGACCTATCACAAAGTCAATGTGATGAAGTTTTTACACAATCAAATTACAAGGGAATATATTTGAAGCCAAAATTGTTACAGTGTTACTAACGCAGTAAACAGATCCTTACTCAAAACAGATCCTTAAATGTTATTATTATATACCCATGAATGATTTTAGCATAGTGCATCGTTGATCCGCAAAATTGTTACAACTCGTCAGATTACAAATTCCATATCGAACAATGTCCAGATTTCCGTGTTCTATGTGACGTCATATACTACGTCTCACTAGGTTGTCGTAATTTTCCAACAGTTAACAAACTCCAAAATAGGAAATTTGCGTCGCAGTTTTGCAAACGTTACGGTATTTTTATGCCATTCATAAATTTTCTACGCCATTCATAAATTTACTATCATGTTACTTTTTTTATTTCAGCTATTATGTAAACCACGTTTTTGACTAAAATTTTGTTGTTTATTTAAATTTGTTTTGAGCGAGAAGGGTATATAGTAAAAGGAACATTATGACAGTGTGCATTCTGTAGGTTCGTATTATTTCTTGTTGCGTATGTAACCACATCACGCTCGACCTTCGGTCTCGCGCGATATTGTTTACATAACAAATTCGAAAAATACGAACCTGCAGAATGCATACTGTTATAATATTCCATATTTATTACACGAAAATTTTGGTGAAATTTGCTCTTTGTCAATTATAGGCATAATAACATAGTACAATTGATATTAACGTCATCTGAGATATTGAAGTATCCCACCCTGATTGGTGAATATGCAGCTTTAACTAGCAAGCTCTGTTGATGCTCTTTTATTGAACCTCCTTCTCTTCTTATCTAGGTTTGTTATTTCTATTACTATAATTGGATTAAAGCAACAGTAATTGAACCTATATGGAAACTAAGTACCATGTGGAAATTGCTTTTGGAATTGTTTGTTGACGTCATGGTAACCAAGCAACCGATATCTCCCACCGAGGAACATGACAAATTATGCTTGTTTAATTGAACAATCAAGGTAATCAAAGCAATTTAATTAGCCGTCACATGATTGTTTTTGCAACATTTTTTTTGCCTCGGCAGATGTCTCATGTTTATTGCACTTGGCGGTTGCTGCTACACTATTAGAACATCAAAGGAAGGTTCTTGTTAAAAACTTGCCTCAAGAACAAAAGCTCACCTTAATCAATACACGATTTTCTGAAGGATCAAATAAAGTATGACAAAGTGGACAAAATAGAAACATAAAGTGTTAACATCAGAGGAATTGCTGTGTAGATTATGCTTAAGGGCTGTCTAATAAATGTTAAGATGTTATTATTTTATCTTTACTTTATATATATTAGAAAACATTAGAAGAGTGAAGAATTATAACTAGACTTAAAAGATTGTATAATACTTTAAAATGAACTTTTGTGTTGATTAGTTTGTGTGTTTGTAAACAGAAATTTATGGAATTTTTTCATTAGTAAATATTTTTCTTTACTCATATCTTATATTCTTAAACATATGTATTACTCTCTTACATTTCTTAACATATGAATACACAGGGGCGTAGGCAAGTTCTGAATATTGGGGCGGCGAAAATTTTGTTTAGTGCAAGTTCAAATATAAAACTAGAGGTGCACGAATTGTTGACAGGTTTGTTTATGATTTGACAATTTGACTACAATCAAATACAATGAATATAATTGAAAAATAAATAGTGTTCTTGCACTTCGAATTCTCAATGAATAATTATGAAATATCAAATAAAAATTCAAAACTTGTCATCTGCGTCAATATCTCGATTGTTCATAATTTAAACACAGCGCCCGCAGAGTAATCCTTTCTTTTAGAAAAGCAAAATTCTTAGGTTGATCAGGGTCTTAAACTGAAAGACCCTGGGTTGATTAGGAACATACATATCTGATCACGTTATTATGGATAAAGAATAATGTTTCCAACATAAATGATACATGAAGTACTTGTTTAGATAAGACAGAAATATTGAGGTAACACATCACCAATTATCCTTTTAATTGACACCAATTATCCTTTTAATTGACATCAGATAAATACAATAAACAAAATCAAATATGTACTACCCAGAAACCCATCATATGTAAAAACAAAATTAAAGTGCAATTTACACCCTGCAGTCATCTGCAGTCGTTAATCCTCAGCTAATTGAGACTATAATTGATGCCTGTCATCAGCAATGCCGAAACTAAAGGCGACCAAAAAATTTTGAAGTGGCGAGATTAAAATATAACGGCGGCTAGTCAAAATATTGGGGCGGCGGCCGTCATCCCTACCGCCCCATTGACTATGCCTATGATACACAAGTCCAGTAACATAATTATAAACTGTTTGATTTCCTTAATAATCTCAGAGCTCTAGGTAAGAGTGGTATTTGCTGAAACACCCTTTTATTTTCTCCACATTCTTAAGAAATGTAAAACCTAAGAGGACAGTAGATATTTTGGACACACATCTTGGTCCCAGTAAAATGCTAAATAAAATTTAATAACAGTCGAACCTCGATAATTGGAACTCAACAGGACCGGGAAAAAAAGCGCAATTATTGGCCGTTCAAATTATCAAAGGTCTGTAGGCGGGTGGAAGTGGATATTGTTTGTTCACAGTTTTAAGTCTGTTGATCTATATCTTTTGTAAGTGAAAATAGAAGAAATTATAAAACAAATATTTGTTATTTATTTTTATTTTCAAAATCTATATATGCATGTTCAAATATATATACATATGTACATGGACATAACTCTAATATATTTTGACATAAATAAAGTGCGAAGACAACAATATGTAACCAAGTATTTCAGGCAATGAACTCTTTATAATTTTATAATTTTGAAATTTAATTATTTTAAATTTTAAAATATAGAAATTCTTATTCATTGATTTTAGTTGTTTTGGGATGTGTTGCTTAACATCTTAAATTTATGTAAAGATTAAAATATTTTTAAGTTATCACCTTATCAAAGAAGATTTAATTAAGTCAAGCTGCTTAGGATTTTAGCAGCTTGCACTTGGTCTTTGCTATATAAACAATTCAGCATATTTTGTAGATTAAGTGTGAAGCCTTAATGCAGAGATGCTGCTTTTGTAAAAGAACAACTACTAACATTGCCAACTTCCAAGTCTACAGGCCTTGATGGTTTGGCAGCAAAATTCTTTAAACTCAGTGCAGAGGTTATTTCTGAAAGTATTACATACATATTAAATCTCAGTGTTAAAACCAAAATGTACCCAAATCTCTTCAAAATAGCGAAAGTTACTCCAATTTTTAAAAAAGGACGAAAGCATGACATAGCCAACTACCGTCCAATTTCTATTCTTCCAATTCTTTCAAAAATTTTAGAACGCCACGTCAGCAATAATGTTAAATCTTACTTAAACAAGCACAGTTTGACACATGAGAGGCAGTCAGGTTTCAGATCTAATCACTCGTGTGAAACTGCCTTGACAGCAATTCTAGATGATTGGATAAATGCAGTTGATGAAAATAAAATTACCGGTACTGTCTTCCTAGACCTATCAAAAGCCTTTGACATGATAGATCATGAAATTCTTATAGAAAAACTAGCAATATATAAATTCAATAGCTGTGCAATACAGTGGTTTAGGTCTTACCTACATGGCCGTACACAAAAAGTTTCTGTATCAAACACTTTTTCAGACAGTCAAACAATCAAAAGAGGTGTGCCCCAAGGTTCTGTACTTGGGCCTCTTCTTTTCATTATTTTCATTAATGATATGCCATTGGTAAGCCATAACTCGCAAACAAATATGTTTGCAGATGATTCAACCTTGTATTACTCTTCAAATTCTATAGATGATGTAACTGACACGCTCAATCAAGACCTTATAAATGTTCAAGAATGGTGTCTTAATAATTCAATGGTTATAAATGCTAAAAAAACCAAACTTATGTACATTACTTTATGTACTTACAGTCTATTTCGGAATCAGCCCACAACCTTCAAGTGAATGGTGAAACTATTGAAGTTAGCTCATGCGAAAAACTCTTAGGAGTACATATTGACAGTACCCTTAATAGGACTGTTCAGGTAGAGAATATTCTCAAAAAGTGTAACTCTCTACTGTTTTTACTGGGGAGAATAAAATATTACTTGTCTGTACTAATGCGAAAATTATTTTTTAATGCATATATTCTTCCCCATATTGATTATTGCTGCACTATCTGGGGTAATTGCAATCTAGAACTTATTAACCGTATTATATGTTTTCAGAAAAGAGCAGCCCGTCTAATCCTTGACAAAAATTTTGAAACACCATCACAACAACTCTTTAAAGAACTAAACTGGATGACATTTGATCAAAGAATTAAATTCAAAAAGGCAATACTGATGTTCAAAACAATGCACAATACTGCACCAAGTTATCTCAACAACAGATTTACTTTAGTCTCTGATATACATTCAAAATGCTTGCGCTCAAAAACTTCCCTTTCTTTGTGTGTCCCAAAACCAAAACATGAAATTTATCGCAAATCATTTTCATATTCAGGTGCGGTTATTTGGAATTCTCTCCCAGATTTTGTTAAAAATTCAACAACTATTCTTCATTATAAGAAAAACTATTTAAAGTATGAATTCAGTTCACCATTTTCGAAGTACCACTCCCAACCAAATTAGTATTTATTAACATTTGAACTTCATTCTTTGTTTTCCATGTAATTATCTATCTGTTACATTCATATTTCTTATTTCATTTATTGTCTTGTATGTATGTATTGTCAATGTATATAATAGAGGAACACAGGGAAGATTGGGCTCTGTCCCAACTGTGTCTCCTCTTTAAATAAAGTTATTATTATTATTATTATTATTATTATTAATAAATTGTTAAGTAAACTCTCCTATTGGAGCTAAGGGTTTCACCTTTTTGTAACATAACTTTTCATTGGATAATATGTTACTTTCTTTTAATTTTTCATTGGTTAATTTATGTTTTAGGGTTTTGTCTTAGAAAACCTTAATATTAATTTTAGAATTGTATCTTCAGTCTTAAGAAAGTTTTCGACAAGTAAAGTCATACAAAAGTCTTCATTGTGTTAACAACTAAGTTAGAAATTTGGTGCTAGTCTTTAGATGTGTTCATCATTGTGTGACATTGGAAATTGTATATTATATTAACTTTGAATATTGAAAAGTCCACCAGAATAAAAAGGAATTTAGAACTTTACAAATGGAGTCATAGTTTCATTCACCTGTTCCAAGTAAATGGTTGGGGACAGGATGGCTGCGCCGCTTGAGCCAGTTTCCCCCCCAAATAGACTTACAAGCTCGGACATTCGTCTAGTGGCCACCGACCAACGGTCCCAAATAGAACAAATCGAGAATCTCCACATACAGATGTTTAATTCACAAACTTTGCCATACTTGTTTGAATTGCCGTTCTCCTTACAATGTCTGATATGACATGATTAAAATTAATTTTGGTGTTCGGTATAAACCTATTCATAAACTATTAAATTCGCTCAATTTGAATTTGCAAATTTAGTTTGCAAGTCTTAATTATTTAAGATTTTCTTTAATTATATTTCTGATAAGATTTTAATGAGATCAAAACATCTTAATATTATTTTTTTGTAACAAGTATCGCGTTGCCTGATATGTGTCAGTTTCACAAGGCCGCCGCTATTGTTATCCGCTTGAAGTGAGAAGACTTTTACATGTCATAATTGTAAGCGATAAATTTCAATGGAGCTCGAAATTTCGAGAGCAAAATTAATAGAAAATCAAAAGGACAGACTGGACTTTTTGTTCGAAGTTCGAAATATCGGGTGTTCGAATTATCAAACTAGGTTAATGCATAAAAGGTATAAAGGCGTTTTTCCGGGACCGAGATACGAGTTTGAAATATCTACAGTGTTGGAATTATCGAAGTTGGAATTATTAAGGTTCGACTTTAAATATTTACATTAATTTACAACTGGTAATTTGCTAACAGTATTCCATAAGAAACAAATGAGTTTAATATGATTAAAATAATGGGAATTTTAATTTGAAACTACACAGCAATTTTCTGGTTACTTTTAGACTGATGTAAATTTCTGATCTGTTGACACCTGTGCAGAGTACCATTTGTAAATCATCAAAATTGTAACAGCAATATACATGTACATACAAAATTAATGTTTTTAATGTTTACGTTAACATGAAATATGAGGAATCAAAAACATTTTAAATATTCATTCAACAAGTTTGCCCTTTTGGCCAAACTTTTATAATTTGAACAGTTGATAATTCTAACTATTTTCTCTATTACGTTTGAAAAAAATGAACATGACAATATAATTATATCCTGTTTAACCCTTTCCTCCATAGACACACCTTTATTGCATGGCCAAACAGTGTAGATCCAGATCAGCCGGCACATCCGTGCCATCTGATCAGGATCTGCACTGTTCACTTTTTGATTTGTTAGGTTATTTCTGACCAAAATGGGATCAGTGCAGATCCTTATCAGAAGGCAAGGATGTGCTGGATGATCTGGATCTACACTGGTCGCATATGCGTAAAAATGCGTATATATGGAGGAAAGGGTTAAATATATAATTGTGTTCTTACATGACGGTGTTTATCCCAGCAATCTGCTGTATGACTTGTAGGGAGCAGCCAATGGCAAGAGCTCGTCTAATAGAGGGAAACTGCATTATCTGGCATATAATTGGTAGTTTCGCTGAAATAAAGCAAAAGCATGTCAGACAGTTGCAATCTGCAATGTCTGGCACATACTATGAAATCTTTTATTTTCTTCAACATTAACTTTTTATGGATTTTCCAAAAAAGGCTATTTCATTGAGGAAGTGACTTCACAGACTGCAATTAGTGAAAATTTATTACGGAAGTACTAAAAGTTATCATTATCCAATCTGACCTGTCACTAGTTGTTTATGATATCTATAGTTAGTGTTCACCTAGGGTTACAAATATCCTCCCCTTACTGCAATAAGGGTATATCTACTTCATATTTCAAGGTATTTATACCATTATGCAGTAAGGTGACAATATATTTTATACCTGATACCTGATGTGGATGTAACTATATAATTTTAACTCCAAATAGGTAAATAAAAGACCTGTTGTTTAGGAATATGTTGGCATAAAAAAAATCATTCTGCAAAATATTTTAGGATTGAATCGATATTTGATGGTTTTTATTTGAGGATGGAAAGCTGTGTGTGAAGTTTGTGCATTGTGAACACCATAAATGCTTTTTATTCCCAAATAAAAATAGTGAAATTTAATCTTTTTATTTACACACATAAGTAATCTCATTAATACAGAAATTATGGGAAGAATTTGTGATATTAGGGCTATTTCAAATGGCTGTTGGATCAGCCACATGGACAACAAAGTGAATGATGGCATATTTTTTTCGCAATATTTTGTGGCAAAAATTGCAACCTCATCGAAATTACATTTCAAAACTATGTGCACAGTATTACAAATTATGTAGCCAGGCCTCTAAAAGTAAATGCCTCACACTATGTACCATAAAAATTATGGTTCGTCAGTTGAATAAGAATTTATTGTAGAGGATGAAGTTGAAGTATAAATATTTTATAAATGCACAGTAACATTATTTGTATAATGCATCTATTTTTCCTGAAAAATTCACACCATCACATTAAGAAATACTGTTTGAATTCAATGCATTACATGTGCAACACATTCTAAGCATCTTTTTTACTGAGATTTTAATTTGTGGATCTTTATGAACAACTTTACACTGAAAAAATAATCCCAGAAGAACAAAAATTATTTCGGAGTAAAATTTGGTCTTGCTGAAATGTGCTGCACGAAATTGCAACAGTCTATAATGAACAACAGTGTCAGTTTAAAAAAATTCCTTTGAATGAACCCGACTTTCTGACAACTTCATAAATATGCCCCAATCATCATTAATCTACAATAAGCAGAACAGCATGAATAAAACACTAAATGTATACAAAGATTTATTTAAATTGTTTTCCACACTAGTTATGTCCACCCCCAGTCTGACGGGGATTTTTTTTATTGAATCTCCAGCTAACTTGTCTCATTATTTACCCAAAGAAAATGTCAACAAAATGTCTTTGTGCTGGAAATGACTGTTCGACTGATAATATCTATTGTTAAAGCACTATTTTTGTTACAGAACATGATATTAGCAAACCAGAATTAACACTAATTTGTCACCAAGGGCAAAATGTGGTAACTCCTACAGATTACCTTTATGTTCTCGTCACACACAGAAGTTCTGAGAGTTTAATGGCTACATCTGATGGGTTTTTGTGTTTGAGCTTTTATTTCAAGAATTTAATTACTGTAATCTATATTGTATATTTGAAGTTAGTTTTTAATTTAAACTTAAACTTACTTATTTTAAAACAATTATGAAACAAGCCTTTTCAACTTATATCAATTAATCATGCCCGATGACTTTTTCTACTCATAAGTTTAAAATTAGAGTACTTGCCCTGTTTCTAAAATTTAAAATTTTACTAATATATATATAGTAAATTTGAAATAAGTTTTTTACACTAATTGTGAAATAGGTTCTTTTGAATAACTTTCTTTTCCAGGCTGAAACTAGTACATTGTATTGTATTACATGTATCATTAAATTTTGTGGCGATCAAATGTGCCCAAAAGATATAAATGACATTTTCACACAGGAATAATTTTGTGCACTTATTTTATTTTCATAAGACTAGATATTCAATGACTTAAATTTGCTTGGGTTTGATTCAAACACTTTCTTTAGTGCAAAGTAGGTGAAAATGGAACCATGGTGAAATATAATAATACCACAGTCCAGCGTAAATTTTGGATTCTGGAAATCACAGAATAATCTCATTCCTGGTAGGATTCAAACCTGTGGGCTCCAGGTTTCGAGTCTGACACTCTATATCTAGACCACTGTTTATCACTGCTCGTGTAGAATCTAGAATGACCTTTTTACCTCAACCTGTACTTGTAAGTGATTACTACACCTCACAACCTGTATAAATGTCTGCTTGTTTCTATATGGAGGAGTTGAAGGCTGGTATAGAATGCATTTGGAGGTGAGAAAAATTGAAAAGGATTTTCAATTTACAAAGAAGAAAAAGCAATAAACAATTTTGCTTGCTATCAAAATATGCATTATTAATGTTAATCATAGAAGTACAACAGTACCAACCATTTCAAAACCATTCTTTCAGTAGCCTACTGGATTTCGACCTGTAAATGACAAATATTTGCATGCTTTCTTGTACCAATTATTTAGAATATTTGGACAGAACCGGTCTAACCCATTTTTAAAATTTATTATCAAGGTATCAATGATAAAATGTTAAAACCAAGGCAAAATCAGTTCAGGCATTTTTTATATAACAACATTTGTTGAAACTGAAATTTTAAAGGAGAGGGACTCATCTGGTATCAGGAGAATTAATTAGTATTAAAAAATACGACTAAAACCATACTTAAATCCACCCACCTTCACCAACTCAAAACTCACCTATTGTACTAAACTATTGTATATGGAAAATGGATTCCTCTCGGACTGATTGTGTAGTTAACCTACGCATTTATATTCTTAGTTATCTTTTCTTAAATATCCTTCTGTCCAGTGTCATCATACAATAGTCTCAATTGTGGCTTTTTATTGTTCAGGAGAAAGGTGATGTTCATGCTTTTGTCAGTAAAACATTAAACCTTTAATTATGCAATATATATATAACTTTTATTTCATGGGGGAACAGTGTAGATCCCGATCATCCAGCACATTTGTACCATCTTCTCACAATCTACACTGTTAGATTTTAGATTCATTAGGTTGTTTTTGACCAAGAAGTGACCAGTGTAAATCCAGCTCTGACAGAATGGATTCCGGCTGATTTAGATCTACACTGGTCTCTTAAAGCGATAAATATGGAGTAAAGAGTAAAAATTCAGTAAGAAATGCAGATGCTTGGTGAAAGAGAACATTGTGTGTTATTTGTCAGGAAAATTCCTTGAATCATGGTGATCTCTGTCTGAACGTTTTAACCCTTTCCCTCATAGACACAACTTTATTGCATGGGCGAACATTGTAAATCCAGATCAACTGGCACATCTGTGCCATCTGATCAGGATCTGCACTGTTCACTTTTTTATTTGTAAGGTTATTTCTGACCAAAATGCGACCAGTGCAGATCCTGATCAGATAGCACAGATGTGCCAGCTGACCTGGATTTGCACTGGTTGCACATGTATTTATAATGGAGAAAAGGGTTAAATATATTTCTTAAAAATATTTTTTTTTTCAGATAACTCTCTAGAACTTCTGCACAGAACATCAGAGAAAAATAATGTTAAATAGATTACATGAAAAAGGAAAAATGAAAGACACCGAACATGACAAATATCAAAATATTGCAGGCTCAGTTTCAGTTTCAAAACCCAAAGTTCTTACATTTTAAATATCCCTCTTCTTCCATTTCTAAACAATTGGACTTGATATTTTCATACTCCTCTTCTATGTCAAGTTGACCGCGGATTGACTGCAGCACGCGGCGGGCTTTCTCCTCTTGTTGGGATACAATCAGCCAACGTGGGCTCTCCGGCATGAAAATGAAACCCACAAACTGTATAAATGATGGTATCCCTGCCAAACCCAACATATACCTGAAAATAAATATTGTCAAGTGCAATTTAGAAGAAAATGGTAAGAAACATTTTAAATGCTTAGCTGAAAATATATGTAAAAAAAGCAGAAATAAACAAATGCCTTTTCGTCAAATAGTTTTTTTTTTTATCATTTTTATACTAAATTGTTTTAAGTGATCTATGGAAAAGTACTTTCAATGCTTAATTCAGGAAAGCTTTCATAGCAGATTTGATCTGTTAAAAGTTATGTTTTGGACAGCTTTGAAAGTTTCAATGCTGATGAGGTTATTCTTAGTTCAATCTAACCAATATCACTGTCAGATTTGCCAATAACACTGTCAGATTTGCCAATAACACTGTCAGATTTGCCAATAACACTGTCAGATTTCGGTAAAAATTGTTAATTTCATCTCCAAAATATCATATACACCTCGAAATTATTGAAGGACCCCAGCTTTAGGATCTGCAATTTTTTCAGATAATGACTTCTAACACTTTCATGCAAACCAGCCAAATTTTAAGGTTTTCAACTGAGCTCTTAATCAGGCCTGCCAAAATTTCTTTATTAAAAATCCGGAGAATTTGTCTGAATATGTCAATGATGATGACGACGACGATGATGATAATGTTGTTTTTGTTTTAATGTCTTGTTTCTGCTGTTCACTATGACTGTGACTGAACAAATATGATGATGATGACGATGTTGATGATGATTTTCTCATATTATTCTTAATAATTATATTCTTCAACAAATTTTATAAATGAATTTTGCCGATTTTGTTACAAATGGTTAAATAACTTGTTTTAAATGAGTTTTGTCTATTTTACCATTCATTTTTTAACTGTTAAGACCTGTTTTTGACAATATTACATGCAATGAAAATAGATAAAGGCAGGTGTAACATCGAGGTCCTTGTTAAGTTTATGACATGCGGTTATGCCAGAGGCATTGAGACTGCATGTCAGTGAACACGTCCTCGTTATCTCGTAATAAACAGGAAATGTGCGACTGCAGCAGAATAACTATTAGAATCTACGTTCATTACACAACTTTTAAAATTAGGTTTGAATAATCTATATTTTTTGCAATTTCATAGAAATCCAGAGATTTTGACTATAAATCCGGAGATCCGGAGAAGTAACTTAAAATCCTGAGATTTCGGATAAAATCCAGAGATTTGGCAGGCCTGCTTAATTGTTGTTAAATAAAAAAAGAGCTGTCACTTGAAATTGACATATGCCCCCGAAATGCGGCTTTGAAATCGAATAGGTATACATATGTATCAAATAAACATATGTAATGAAAAATATGCTTGTGGAAGACAAAGCATACTGCATGCATATAATGTGAAAGATGAAAGGATCCCAATTTACAGCCAAGACGAGATAATTCTATTTTTAGTAACAGTGACCTAGTTTTTGAACACAGATGACCCATATTCCAACTCCTTCAAGAAATTACTGGGACATATATCCTGACCAAGTTTCATGACAATCAGAGCAAAAATGTGACCTCTGGAGTGTTAACAAGAAAATTCTATTTTTAGTAACAGTGACCTTGGACCAACCGACATGGGTATTGTACTCGACACACCGTCTTGTCATGGTGAACATTTGTGCCAAGTTATTTTGAAATCCAATCAGATATAACAAATTTACAGCCTGGACAAGGTTTTTCTATTTTTAGAAACAGTGACCTAGTTTTTGGACCCAGATGACCAATATTCGAACTCGTCCGAGAAATCATTGGGACAAACATCCTGACCAAGTTTCATGACAATCAGAGCAAAAATGTTACTGCTAGAGTGTTAACAAGAAAATTCTATTTTTAGTAACCGTGACCTAGATTTTGGACACAGATGACCCATATTTGAACTCCTCTGAGAAATCATTGGGAAAAACATCCTGACCAAGTTTCATGACAATCGGAGCAAAAATGTGACCGCTAGAGTGTTAACAAGAAAATTCTATTTTTAGTAACAGTGACCTAGTTTTTGGACCCAGATGACCCATATTCAAACTCGTCTGAGAAATCATTGGGACAAACATCCTGACCAAGTTTCAAAACAATCGAGGCAAAAATGTGACCGCTAGAGTGTTAACTAACTAAGTGCCGATGGACAACGGACATTGATTGATCCTAGAAACTCACGCCGAGCCTACGGCTCAGATGAGCTAAAAAAGTGTGGCCTTAACTTGCCAGTTTGTGTACATACACTGTATACATCTAAGGCTCTCTTAAATTTAGTCTTAACATTTTGAGAATGTGCTACAAATTTGTTATTGTTGTTCTTGTTGTTGTTTTACTTACAAACAGTGAATAACATATTCAGAAAAGCCTGATTTTCAAAGTGCTATAAAGTAAGAAAGTTTACTTGTCACTATCCATAAAATGACAAAATTTACCCTATAAAATCTTCCAGAGCAAAGTTCGTAATATTGCATAACACTGATCTAAGCAGCAAAGTTCATCAGGTCATTGTCCAGCAACTGTACCAATAAACTGGTAAACATCATACCTAAATATAGCTGAAGACAGGTAGAAATATTGGATTTTGCCACTTGAAATTTTCACCCTGCTACTAAAATTTTTGTTTCAAATTTTATCACTGAACAACCAGTGAATGAATTGTTCAGGAAAGATTGAATTTTAAGATGGTATAAAGGTTGTGTCAAAATCTGGTTAATAACTGTAGAAAATTAAAGGTTAAAAACAGAATTTAAAAGAAATAAAAATTAAAATCCCCATGGCAGGGCCCCTGGTCAATTTAACAACATGATTTTAATAATTTGTGTAGAAATCATCAATATCAATATTCATACCAAATTTCATGACAATCGGACAAAAAATGTAACCTCTATTGCGTTAACAAAATTTACCTTAGGGTTAGGGTTAGGGTTTAGGGTTAGGGTTAGGTAAAAAGGCCCATAACTCCACCAAAAATAATCCGATCAGAAAACCCTTAGGATATGCACAACTAGGCTTGGTGACAAACACTCCTGTGAAGTTTCAATGAAATCCCTCAAGCGGATTTAGAGAAGAAGCGAGGACAAGATTTTGCTAAAAAGGGCCATAACTCAGCCAAAAATAATCCGAACAGAAAACCCTTAGGATATGCACAACTAGGCTTGGTGACAAACACTCCTGTGAAGTTTCAAAGAAATCCCTCAAGCGGTTTTGGAGAAGAAGCGAGGACAAGATTATTTCGGACGGACGGACGGACAGTGCGATTACTATATGCCTCCCTTCGGGGGCATAAAAAATACTGTGGTATCATTATATTTCACACGGGAACATAAGCCTAAATCAAAAACCCAAGCAAATATTAATAACAAAATAGCTTATTCTATAAGAGCTACACAAGTGAGCAAATTAATTTCTATGCAAAATTGTCATTTTCCTCATATATGCAAAAGTAAGACCTCACAAAATTAAATGATACCACAGTAGCAAAAAACATTTTTCAAACACAAATGTCATCCTTTTAATTATTTAAAAAAAAGAAAATGTCACCTCCAGCCATTTTTCTCATCCGACCCAAAGATTCCATCGACAACACTGGCAAAGAATTGCCCACAGGCTACCATTGCAATATTGGTTGATACAAGTCTGCCTCGTATACTGACTGGTGAAATCTCCGCTAGGTACATCGGTACTGTTGTTGACATCAACCCTGAAAAATACACAAAATCATTACACTAAAGTATGTTATTTATAACTAGAGAGTCACATGATTTACAAGTTCATTTAAATATGGTTTATAAGCAAAATGTTTCACAAAGTTGATATCCCATAGCTCCTTGACATTTATAGATCGCTGGAAAAAATGTTAAATTCGCCCACAAATGGCGATAATAATTATCATTGTTGGTTATATACAAACAGTATCACAACACCAGCCACTTATCCATAATCAATTATACAAAGATTTTTAAAATATAGTGGTAACAAAAAAGACATAACAGCTCATCTATTGACCGAACTTCAGCGAGAAACCAGTCTTCCAGTGTATATCTGGATCAGCCTGTGCATAATAGTGGGATCTACACTATTTGCTTTTTGAATCATTAGGTATGGCAAGCGTTGCACAATTAATCCAATATCTATGGTTATCAACCAATAACTATAGATATCATTCCAATTATTGACAATAACTAAGGTTACCGCCTGATACCTATAGTTATTGGTAAAAACCCTCGATATCGAGCAATAAGCATAGTTATTGTCTTGCCATTGTAACTGTATGGCATGAAGTTTGCACAAATAATCCAATATCTATAGTTATCGACCAATAACTAGGGATATTGGTCCGATAACCAGTTATTGACGATAACAAGGGTTACCGGCCAGCAACCAAAGTTATTGGTGAAGGCCCTAGTTCTCTGTCAATAACCATGTTATTGTCCATATCTATTGCATAATAATTATGATATCCATAGTTGATGAAAACCCTAGATATCGCCTGGTAACCATGGTTAATGCCCAGAACTATGGTTTTCAGTTGGTAACTATATTTTGGGGCAATAACCATTGTTATCAGTCCGATAACCATAGCAATTGACAATATCTATGGTTAATGCCCAATATCTAGGGTTTTTCACCAAACCGGGCGGTAACCTTAGTTATAGTCAATAACTATGGTTATCAGGTTGATATCTATAGTTATTGGTTGATAACCAAGGATATTGGAATTATTGTGCAATCTCCTTGTCATAGTTAGGCTATTTCTGTCCAGAAAGCAACGGTGTGGACAATTTAATCTCACTGAAGTGGGATCTAACAAATATTACATAGTAACACATTATACACATTTCATTTTAACTCATGACTGCTCTACTCTTTAATTGGACATAGGCCTTAAAATCAAGAAGATATAAACTATCGTATAGGCATTCATTAAATGTGACATTTAGATCAATGGCTGCTAAAACTAACAATATTTGAAATATTTGAAATGCCATTGCATGAAATATTTATTAACAATTGTCTGTCATTTTCAGATTAAGTTTCTAAGATGCATAAATGAATATTGATAAAATAAGAAAATTATGAATATTAATAAGAAAATCAGCAGAAATTGATGTCTTCTTGATCTCTTACTATCTTGTTTGTAGTTGATAATACTCTTAACCCTTTCCTCAATATATACACCTTTATGGCATGGGCAAACAGTGTAGATCCTGATCAGCTGGCACATCTGTGCCGTCTGATCAGGATCTGCACTGTTCGCTTTATGACTCGTTAGGTTATTTCTGACCAAAATGCAACCAGTGCAGATCCTGATCAGACGGCACGGATGTGCCAGCTGATCTTTATCTACACTGTTCGCACATGCATAAAAATGCATATAATATGGAGGACCGTTAACATCATTGGGGACTGCGATATCCCATGGGTGATCAGAGTTACTAGGATCCAGATCAGCTGACACAGGATTCCGTACCGTCTGAACAGGGACTACACTGTTTGTTTATAGATTCATTACAATATTTTCAAGTGTAGACCCAGATAAGATGGCACAGATTTGCAGGTTCAGCTGTCCACAATCATTGCCCATGTGATACAAGGAGTGTCCAAGGAGTAAAAGGTTGAAAACAGTATGGAACCTCAGAGCTACAAATTATATTTAATGTAATCAATTTTGTTATATCTCTACCAGAAGTAAACTGACATAATAATAACACAATATAATACCATCAATAGAAAGTTTTCACTTTTACCATCATAGCTTTTTACGGAGTATATTTCAATAACTTTCTTCCATTCCCGGTTATATGACCCATTATCCATATTCCCAGAAACAGTAATTTTCGTATTGTTGTTTTCTTTTCGACAAACAGAATTAAATATTCATTGATTTTAAAAATGTCAAAACTATCAGAGGAAACATCTTGAGATCAGGAAACTACTGGAATATTTATGTATGGGTATGTAATTTGCATAGTGTTGGTGTCCCAGGGTTAATCTTGCTGAATCTTCCAGAGATTGAAGAAACAATATTTAAATGTATGTATGTCTTTTTTTAATTTGCTAACATAAATACTTTTTGTTTTATAATCAAATTCTACGAACTTACTTAACAGCCCTCTTACATGTGCAGGCATTGTGCTCCCAGACATTTTCATGCAGTGATTTAACATTTCCAATTTTTATGGTATCAAAAGCTTTCCCCTCTTCTGTCAAATAATAATCTAATAACAATTCAAATGTTGATGTTGGTCAGTGTAGAGTCAGTCAAACAAATCAAAAATTTTTTTTTAAATACAAATGAAAGTGAAAAAAAATATGTCAGAAAATCAACACCTGAATTAATAGCTTCTAGGCAAAAGCAAACTAAGCAAAACAATGTTAAATTACACTTAAGCCTTAAGGTACTTCATACTTCCAGATAGTACAGTTATACTTAATGATGAGCTGTGAAAATCAAATTTTCATTTTTTCAACAATTTCCAAACAAACTGTTATTATATTGTTACAAACAGATGAATATTGTTAGTAACAGGAGACAATTGTTGAAAAAAATGAATTTTGTTAGAAAAGTAATAAAATGTGGTACCTGCTATCTTGTCTAACCCGGGTGTCAAAATAAAGCACTTTCTGCTCAAATATATAAAAAATAATTAATTACAATATCCAGTTCAATGTTCCATCTAGGGTCAACCTGTGTTACTTTTTCAAAATAACTTGATCTTATAAATCAAAATCCAAACACATCATCCTTTGTCCCATGAGGTCACTCACCCATGCAAAAAGCATGCAAATCATGCCCACTTGTGTTTACCTGTAGGACAGTTTAATCTCTACATGTATAACAATGTAAATCTTGTGTGATGGTATTTGTGCAGTGTTTTGAAATTCATTATAGTCAATGTTTAAAAAGTTATTTTGAAAAAGTAACACTGGTTGGCCCTAGAGGGAACATTGAACTGGATATTGTAATTAATTGTTTTGGATTTATTTGAGTGGAAAATGCTTTATTTTGACACCCGGATTAGACAACATAGCAGGTACCACATTTTATTACTTTTCTAACAAAATTATTTTTTTTCAACAATTGTCTCCTGTTATTATCAACATTCATCTGTTTGTAACAATATAATAACAGTTTGTTTGGAAATTGTTGAAAAAATGATAATTTAATTTTCACCACTCATCATTAGTACAACTGTACTATCTGGAAGTATGAATTACCTTAAATGAAAACAACACTGAACTGCTATTTTTGTCAACAATAACACTCTTTCTGATTTCTCTAGATGGCTGGCAAGGGAGGAGCACATATTTGATAAATTCAAGGAAAGCCAATCCTGTCAAATACACAGTCGAACCTCTGAAGAATGTTATGTTGTATCTCAGCATATGAAAGAAACACACAGGCCAACACACTGTAGAATGTTATGTTGTAACTCAGCATATGAAAGAAACACACAGGCCAACACACTGTAGAATGTTATGTTGTATCTCAGCATTAGAAAGGAACACACATGCCAACACACTGTAGAATGTTATGTTGTATCTCAGCATATGAAAGGAACACACAGGCCAACACACTGTAGAATGGTGTGTTGTATCTCAGCATTAGAAAGGAACACACAGGCCAACACACTGTAGAATGTTATGTTGTATCTCAGCATTAGAAAGGAACACACAGGCCAACAAACTGTAAAATGTTATGTTGTATCTCAGCATTAGAAAGGAACACACAGGCCAACACACTGTAGATTGTTATGTTGTATCTCAGCATTAGAAAGGAACACACAGGCCAACACACTGTAGAATGTTATGTTGTATCTCAGCAGTAGAAAGGAACACACAGGCCAACACACTGTAGAATGTTATGTTGTATCTCAGCATTAGAAAGGAACAAACAGGCCAACAAACTGTACAATGTTATGTTGTATCTCAGCATATGAAATGAACAAACAGGGCAACACACTGTAGAATGTTATGTTGTATCTCAGCATTAGAAAGGAACACACAGGCCAACACACTGTAGAATGTAATGTTGTATCTCAGCATAAGAAAGGAACACACAGGCCAACACACTGTACAATGTTATGTTGTATCTCAGCATTAGAAAGGAACACACAGGCCAACAGACTGTAGAATGTTATGATGTATCTCAGCATAAGAAAGGAACACACAGGCCAACACACTGTAGAATGTTATGTTGTATCTCAGCATATGAAAGAAACACATAGGCCAACACACTGTAGAATGTTATGTTGTATCTCAGCATATGAAAGGAACACACAGGCCAACACACTGTAGAATGTAATGTTGTATCTCAGCATAAGAAAGGAACACACAGGCCAACACACTGTACAATGTTATGTTGTATCTCAGCATTAGAAAGGAACACACAGGCCAACACACTGTAGAATGTTATGATGTATCTCAGCATAAGAAAGAAACACATAGGCCAACACACTGTAGAATGTTATGTTGTATCTCAGCATATGAAAGGAACACACAGGCCAACACACTGTAGAATGTTATGATGTATCTCAGCATATGAAAGGAACACACAGGCCAACACACTGTAGAATGTTATGTTGTATCTCAGCATATGAAAGGAACACACAGGCCAACACACTGTAGAATGTTATGTTGTATCTCAGCATTAGAAAGGACCACACAGGCCAACACACTGTAGAATGTTATGATGTATCTCAGCATATGAAAGGAACACACAGGCCAAATATATGTAGCTTGTTTCATTGTATCTCAGCAAAAGTTTGTTGTATCTTAAAACACTCTTAATAGACTTTTTGAGGTTTTTTCTTAAAAAAAACACACAACAAGAACAGTACATCAAGAATCATTAAAGTCAGAATACAGATGTCACTTTGATGAATGTATAAATTAGGGTATTCTGTCAGTTGTATTGATCTACTTGATTATTTGTGTTTATTTAGCAAATTGCTGAGAAAATGTTAAGAAACATTGTGATTAAGAATGTCATTTCTTGAAAATGATACTGTGAAAAGCAAAAACAGTGTTATTGTGTTGTTAACTATGGTGGGAATACAAAACTCTCGATGAAATGTAGTTCTATTTTGATTATTTTTAAGAAACTACCAAGTATACATACAATCGTAGCTCTTTACTCCATGGATACGCCTTTTATCTATGATAAGAAGCTGGATACTCGGTTCTGTCATATGGTCGGAATCTACACTATTGGTTTTCATATTTTTAAGGGCTTACCACACTCCTCCCAATCACGTTCATCGATTAAAAGAAAATGATCAAATCTCAATAACAGCAAAATGCCATTCAATGATAATTTTCTTTTTATCGATGAACGTGATTGGGAGGAGTGTGGTAAGCCCTTAAGATAATTTCTGACCAAAAAATGTTAAAGTGAACATCCAGATTGTATGGTACTGATGTGGTGGTGGATCTGGATTTACACTGGTTGCCCATGTGATAAAAGGCAATGTTTTTCAGTGTAAGAAGTGAATTAAAATAAGTTATCATACTTTATGTATTACAAAATACTCTAACCCCTTCAATCCTTCATCGCAGACTATAATATGAATCGACAAGGCACACATTCCAAAACTGTCTTTTATTACCATGGCTGAAGGTTATAAAACTGAGATTGGAAACCAGTCTCAAATCTCAAGCCTCTGATTGGCTGAAATGGCGACTGGTCGCCATTTCAGCCAATCAGATGCTTGAGATTTGAGACTGGTTTCCATGCTCATTTTTATAACCTTGGGCACATGTAACCCTTTTCTCCATAAAGATGGGCTTTATCTCATGTGCAACCAGTGTAGATATAGATCAGCCAGAACATCAATACCGTCTAATCTGGATCTACACATCTTGGTTGCATCTTGGTCAGAAATAATCTAATGAATCAAAAAGATCTAGATCTACACTGTTTTCTCAAGGATTGCAGCCATTTCTTATTGGGAAAAGGGTTAAAATAATTATTTCAAACATGGCCAGTGATTTATAATTTTAGGCCATTTTTTAATGTTTGATTCCAGGGTTATAGAAAAGAATGTAGAATAATTTGAATTTCAAGTTTCAAGCTTTATTTCCATTTAGACTTCTCTGTATGTACAATACATAAACAAGAGAACATAATTTTTCACAAAACAATTCTATAACTCCGTTCACGGCATCACTAAGAGGACTGTCCAAAATAGAGCAGAATTATTTTGTTTCCATTATGACCTGCAAGGCCGAGCAGAAAGCGCAAGCTTTTCACTCGACTGTCACCTGTCATTTTCCTGTATAACATTAAATTTAATGGGAGGAATACACGTCTCGGATTCCTTTAAATCCTTTTACAATATTTTCAATACATACAATGTATATGTTTCAAAATTTTCTAACTTTGGCAGAACATAACAGAGAAAAACAACTATAAGCAGGCATAGATTGCTATTGACATGATACAAACCTTATATTAAAGCTGCCTGTCCATGTACCAGGACAAAAATATTAGATGTTTTCTAGTATCAAAACATCTAGTTTATAGAAAGCGACCAGGAAATTGAAAGTCAAACACACTTTTACTAATATCTCATAAAGTTTACATATGTAAGTCACGAGGACACAATAAATAGTTGTCAGTATCTTATTACTCATGTGGGCATTTAAAATAATGTTTTGTGTTGTTTAGTTTTTGTGATTTTATGTAAATAAAAGTTTAGGGAATTTTTAGATCTCGCTATTTTTCTTTACTGTATAACGTGTCTTACCATATGCAAAATAAAGATACATTAGTAACATTCATCTGTGCAAAGTTTCATTGAACGGCATTTTGCCGTTATTGAGATTTTGATAATTTTCTTTTTATCGATGAACATGCTGGAGAGGAGTGCAGTAAGCCCTTATATACTGAAGAAAACATGTAATGAAAGTAAATGTAATGTAATATTGTAAAGTTGTGACAGCATTACTAATGCAGTAAAATTCTCTAATGACTAGTTGCAAAATGTACTGTTATTCAAAAATTTCTGTAAAATCGACGCTCCTGTGGCCAAGGTTATAAAACTGAGCATGGAAACCAGTCTCAAATCTCAAGCATCTGATTGGCTGAAATGGCGACCAGTCGCCATTTCAGCCAATCAGATGCTTGAGATTTGAGACTGGTTTCCAATCTCAGCTTTATAACCTTGGGACCTGTTCAGTAATTTATAGGCATTACAAAGTTTTACAATAAATATTAACCACAACTGATGAAACATTGAAACATTCCCCCCTGACCTGTGAATAGGCAGCTTTAAAAACATCGCTAACAGCCTTATATGACCTATAATAGAAATTCTGTTGCCTAGATTATATATCTGTAAATGTCACCGAAAGAAGCACAAAACAGACCTTGCCAATACAACATTCAATTACGACGCTGCTAACTCAAGAAACAGATCCCCGCTCAATCATAAATGCAATGATTCAACAAGACTTTGTCATTTCCCCGTACTAATGAGCAGAGAAATAAAGCTGAGACTTCTTAGGACTTTTTGTTGAAGAAAGAAGTTTTCAGTTCTAAAGAAAACAAGTTTGGCTTTGGGGAAACAAATCAATCACCAGCTTTGTGTAGCAAGATTTTTTTCTTGAAACAAGAGCTAGCCCTCGTGCTGGTAACATTGTAAATGATGCTGACGAAGTCTGTCTTTACTTTCTTTTGTAATTTTTGAGATTTTCTAGAAGCTTTGTTACATTTAACTGTCTCTGGAATAACAAATAAGTATCAAGTTATCATTTTTATTCATATTTTTCTTTTCCTTGACATTAAGAGTTGTGGAAGTTGCCTTGTGTTTAACCTGACATGGCAAATTTATAACACTTATCCCTTTCCTCCATAGATACACCTTTATTGCATGGGCGAACAGTTTAGATCCAGATCAGCCGGCACATCCGTGCCGTCTGATCAGGATCTAAACTGATCGCTTTTTGATTCGTTAGGTTATTTCTGACCAAAAGGCGAACAGTGCAGATCCTGATCAGACGGCACAGATGTGCTGGCTGATCTGGATCTACACTGGTCGCACATGCGTAAAAATGTGTATATATGAAGGAAAGGGTTAAAGGGCTCAGAGTGGCATTTGTCATTCACCACTAGCAGCTGTAAACTTGGATCAGAAGATTTCCAGAATAGGGATTCTTTTGGAGTGATTTACAGGTAGTTATATGATAATCTTCAACATTCTAGTCAAAATCCCCACCAAATAAGCAGTAAATTCAAGTGACAACTTCACATTTATATACAGAATACTTGTCAGTATGGTAAAAACTTCATGCATAATAAATTTGGCTACTTGTCCTATGATGGGCAATCCAAGGTTTAAAAGTTGCAGAAAGGGTTACCCTATGTATCAATACCTGCACCTGCAACTTTTGTTTTAAACCTTGGATTGCCCATCATAGGACAAGTAGCCAAATTTATTATGCATGAAGTTTTAACCATACTGACAAGTATTCTGTATATAAATGTGAAGTTTTCACTTGAATTTACTGCTTATTTTAAATAACTTTCCAATATAACTGTAACTGATTAAAATTTCAAAAAATGCCATGTAAATACTTCCTTACAACAGAGCTTTTAGGCAAACAAAGCTTTTCTTTTTTTTTAAACTTGCATTCCTGATGACACTGCCAGTGTCAAATTTAACAGAATTATAAAGCCATTACATATACAGATTTTATCACCTGTGCTAAAAGTGTAGATCCAGATCAGCCATTCCATTCATGCCATCTGATCTGGATCTATGTTGGTAACAATAGCCAAATCCCATAGAGTAAATGCACCAAATGAAACTTTGTAAATTTGATAATATTCAACAATGATTTCTCTTTAACTAACACAAGAACTTTGTTTTAATGACATTGAAGTGTATCATGAAGGAAAACATTCTCAAAAACAATTATCACATGTTGAATGATACTCAAATTTATTATGAGACTATTGCCCAAGATCATAAAACTAAGTTTTGAGATCAGTCTCAAATCTCAAGGATCTGATTGGCTGAAATGGCGACTAGTCGCCATTTCAGCCAATCAGATGCTTGAGATTTGAGACTGATCTCCAGATTTAGTTTTATGATCTTGGGCATATATTTAGTTCAAAACATTGCCTGATGTAATCTGGTGACATATTACCAGTATGCTGTGTTTAAATCCTTGATGACCAACTTTACATGTGACAAATATTCTAAAATCAAATGAAAAATACCTCTACCATTTCAACAAGATTTTATATTTGTTCCACTTTTAGGCCAGAAATGACAAAGACATTTATGTAAAGTGTATCATTAAAAATTCATTTTGCACAAGTTTGGTGAAAATCATAATCACCAAAATGAAATTGGACCTGTATTTTTCTTCTTCTTAGTAGATTAATGAAATTTTTTAAGGTAATTCTTTGATTAAATTCATTTGCCTAATGTTTTATCCCATTATAATTTTGCATTTCAAATCTGTGTGCAGCCATATCACAGCAATTAGTGTTACATAAAGCATCATAAATTATAAATGAGTGAGATATCTACACACCATTTACTTGCACTCCCTTCTGGATTTATATTTTCAATACTTCAAGTGATTGAATTTATAAAATGCAGTCTTTTTTAAATTGTTGGGAACATATTTCAATAATCAGTACTTACGCATCATTGAATGGCTTACTCTGAGTCACTGTATTGATTTACAAAATATAAATTCAAACACTAAGTTGGTTAGTATTTATAAATGAGTGTTTACAAATTAAATTGCCCGAGCCGCTGTGCTGCAATAGACCCATTTAACATTGTAAATGCTCATCAATAATGACATGCCTTGTTGGCAACATGCCAAGCCCATATGACATGACCTTTGACTCCTATATGTGACCTTGACCTTTGAGATGGGAACCTGGGGTTTGCCCCCAACACACTGTCTCATTAAGGTTAACATTCACGCAAAATATAAACAACATAGCTCAATGCATCTTAGTTATGGGCTGGACAAGCTTTCACATAAGCTTTGACCCCTAAATGTGACCTTGACCTTTGTGATGGGAACTTGGAGTTTGCCCGAGACACTTCGTCTCATCAAGGTTAACATTCATGCTGAATATAAACAAAATTGCACAATGCTATTTAAGTTATGGGCAGGACAAGCATTTACATGAGCTTTGAGGTGGAAATCTGGGGATTGCACTCGACACTCTGTCTCATGTAGGTTAACATTTATGCCGAATATACATAAACAAGATTGTTCAATGCATGTTATAGTTATGGGCCGTACAAATCCTGACGGACACACTAACGCAAGCACTCACAGATATATACCAAACAGCATATGTAACAACTAAGTCAAACTCAGAGGCTCGACAAAAACTAACCTTTACTTAAATACAAGGATCAACTTTTGAGTATTGTTCATAAAAAAAAACAAACATACATTACCATGTCCATAGGTGAAAGAATCAATTACATTGACAGTACACATTTATAGCCTGGTGACCATGGTGAACCACTGAGTGAAAATCTGACAGTGTTTTGTTGTTGGAAAACAAGAAATCATTAGATAAGCATCAAGATCAATTTGCGTAAGCTGCTTTCTCCAAGAAACATCCAATAAAGAATGCAACAGCCTTCTGTTTCAATAATGACTCTTCCAGATATGGCCATGATCCCTACCAGACCATAAATAGTCATTGTTTGATGACAAAGATGCTATAGATGTTAGACGCAAAACAAGGTGCACGTAGTGCTGGTAATCGCAGTCTCTAATTTAATCAGTTAATTACTCCGCTTTATTTGTGATAAAGACGTCATGTGGTGTAATTATGCTAGACTACACTGAATGTATGATTAAAACAACAGTGTCATGGCTTTAAAAAATCAGTGTAATTTATATCAACTACATGTATGTTCTTAATTGAAGTGTTTTAATACTGCAAACATTATGTGTTACATTTACAGAAGATATAAGAGGGGTTACAAGCCAACTCTGGGAAATAGAGCTTGATTTATATTATTTTCTTACATAAGACAAGATTGTCATTCAATATGTCATACTATGATAGTCATATTTATCAGCAATATCTGAGCCGCCTAAAATTTTCTATTGTTTCTGTAAGCGCAGTGGGTTTATGTCACGAGGCACTATTGCAGATTCAATGTTGCAAGTTTGATTCTAAGTCTAAACTTATATCATATATAATTTTAGTAACAGACTGAGTGTGCAGTGCAGTGCAGCTGCCTCAACACATCTCCCTGGTGTGCAAAAATGACATTAACCCTTTCCTCCATAGATACACCTTAAAGGCAGTCGCTACAGTTTCATCAAAATTTTCCCAATAATAGATTTCATTCAAACTTTGTCTATGTCAAGAACATGATGTTATGCAATGAAAAACCAAATAAAAATGGGACCTTACAGGGGTTACTTGTTTTTTATTAGATACCGAAGATGTCACATTTTGAACAATTTTTACGATTTTCATAGACTTCTTTGTCGGCATAAAATCATAGAATGTATCACAAGAATATCATAAATAATTCTATATTTCAGTTAAAAACATTCTAAATTACAAATAAATTGCTAATTATTGCAATACAAATAATGAAACACATATAAAAAATTAAGTATTACCTATTTTACTACAAATAATTTATCGTCAAATCTTTTCATTCTAAGGGATGTTTTTAAGATTACTTAAATTTAACATAATAGAATTTCACCATATACTACCAATATATTCACCAATGTATAACAAACATAAAATAAAAAAGAAAAATGTAGGTTACCATGTTAATTTGTTCGAAATGGCAATTTCAAAAAGGGGGGGGGGATAATTATGTATAAACAAAAAGACTTGAAGGTATATGGTGTACATCGTTAATTATTACTGTGGTATCATTTTATTTAGCGATGGCTTAATTTTCGCGTATTTCGCGCTCGGACCAGTGCGCGAATTTAAAACCTAAGCCAAAATTTAACCAATAATCCACATACGTATCCGAAACGAGCTATGTCCGAATAAGTCATGTCTGGACCGTGAACTGTCTTTTATACATTGATAAAACCCAGATTGGACCGTGAACTGTGTTTTATACATTGCATTTAGACGGTGGTACTGTAGTTTAATACTCGTTGAAAAAAACTGTAGCGACTGCCTTTAATTGCATGGGTGTACAGTTTAGATCCACATCAGCCAGCACAAGTGTGCCATCTGATCAGGATCTAAACTGTTCACTTTTTGATTTGTTCGGTCATTTTTGACCAAAATGCGACCAGTGCAGATCCTGATCAGACGGCACGAATGCGTATATATGGAGGAAAGGGTTAACTGTCATCAGTTTACTGATGTCACACAGTCAGCAGTGTCATAAAAGGACAATGTTATCCCTACACTTAGGTGTTGTCCCAGCAAGTGGTAGCATGTTTGGATTAATTTGGCTCGATGCTGTCTTTGTAGGGGTTCAATAATCATATTTTAACTTACCAGGATCCACTACCAATATCATAAAAGAATTATACGCATAAAAATTTAAAGTCGCTGGTGTGTTATAACTATATTGTATAGAAAGGGTCAGAATCATACATACAAAACTATTATGATCGGATCAAACTGGTTGCCATTTCAGCCGATCAGATGCTTGAGATTTGAGACTATACTGAACCAAAAAAGAAACTTTCGCCAAGTTTGATTGTAGATATGTTAGTACAGTTTCAATCCTTTTGGCTGAAAGCTTACGTCGACGTCTGAACCCTCCAAACAACATCAACGACCTTCGAGCAGCATTGCTTGAAGAATGGAATAATATTCCACAGGCTGACATTAACAAACTTGTGCTCTCAATGCAACGTTGCTGTCAGGCAGTCAGCATCGCACATGGCGGTCACACACGCTACTGATTGTTAACTTTAGAAACGACCCCTACCTTATTTTAATTTAAAATTCAACAATCAATCTGATCCTTTCCTCCAAAATGATGATTTTAAAAGAACCACAATACATTATTTTTCAAAAATGTAAGCTTTCAGCCAAAAGGATTGAAACTGTACTTATATCTACAATCAAACTTGGCGAAAGTTTCTTTTTTGGTTCAGTATAGTTTAAAATCTCAGTTTTATAACCTTCGGACCTGTTGTTCTATTCATATAAAAAACATCTTATTACCAAGAAGACTTCTCAATATTCTTTGTCCTACATACAAAGCTTAATTAGTCAATTACCAAACCTGAATGCAATTAGCTAAATTACCTTTCAGCCCAACTTTCAGTAATGGGTTACACTTCACAAGACAGAAATTGGACTTCGGACACTAACCTGTATCCATGTTCAAACAACATACATGAGGAAAATTACTTTTTCTCTTTTTTCGGCCAAATTTTGGCATTAAATTAGAATTAGCATTACAAATTCCAATGTTCAAAAAGAAATGCACTTTATTGAGGATTATTTCAAAGAGTACTGCATTAAATTAAGCATTATTTTATTCTCATGTTATCTTCCAATAAATACATGTACAAAAGTTGAAACTTCACAGATATGTTTGTCTTCTATATTAAAATTTTGTTCATGTTGTGACATTAACAACAAAAAAGTAATCACTTCAACAAAAAAACAACAACAGAAGTTTACAGTACAAAGTATCAATATGTAATATATAAAATGACATATTTAATCTATAGAACATCTCAGCATTAAAATGTTACTTTCATGACAGTGAACAAAATCCAAGTTATGCCAAATAATGCTACACATTAACAGCTTTTTGGCAAAGGTAATGCATTAAATTAACATTAAAAATAATGCTAGATCTGTTTCATTAATCACTACCTTGCATTAGTTAAAAAATTGCATAATTAATGCATAAGCATTAACATTTAATTTGCCCCATTTGTGCCATCTGATCAGGATCTGCACTGGTCCCATTTTTGTCAGAAATAACCTAACAAATCAAAAAGCGAACAGTGCAGATCCTAATCAGATGGCATGGATTTGCCGGCTGATCTGGATCTGCACTGTTTGCCCATGCAATAAAGGGGCGTCTGTGGAGGAATGGGTTTACCCCATTCCTCCGAGATGAAATCAAACAGTGTAGATCCTGATCAGCTGGCACAGATTTGCTGACCTGGATCAACACCATGGATAAAAACTATATCCCATGGATTTTTGGGCAGTTTCCACAGGGCAGGTTCTTCAATATGATCCGAGCATACCTGACAGTTTTTCTTGTAAATCATAAATCCATTGTAAGATTTTGTCAAGATTTTTATTTTTGAACTCCTTTTTTATAGTAGCACAACTTATTTGGCTTTTATTATTGTGCAAATATGTCACAGTTCTTGTCATTATTAAGAGATGTAAGATGATTTCTCTCAAGATACCAGTGAAAAAAAAAAGATTTCACTTAAATAGATGAGGGTATCATCTTATAAACTTGTTCAAATTCAAATACTTTACAATACAAGACTGTGTTTTTATCATTGAATGCAACAGGATCCATTATTTCCACAGTGTCCTATGGGGCAGTTAAAGAAATGAGACAATTTAAAGTTTCTGCTAAGCCAGAGAAAATTAACTGTATTTAAAGAATCATAGAATAATGCAAATCAAGACAATGCTGGCTTCACTTGGAATTACCACTGTAAACTGACTGCTGTACAGGAGAGACAGATATTTCTGGATTGATGTTTTGGGCAGATTAAGTGGTTTCCAACTAAGCCAGTGAAAATTAACAGCATTTAATCTCATATAGAACACTGCAAAGTAAGACAATCATTCTTGCTGGTCTTAATGGTTTTCAGTGGTTTGCTGTTTTGTTCAAAGGGCAAGTTAGCAGTTTTAATTGGTTTGCTGTTTTGCTCTTAGGGGAAGTTAGCAGTTTTCAGGGGTTTGCTGTTTTGCTCTTAGGGCAAGTCAGCAGTTTTAAGTGATTTGCTGTTTTGTTCTTATGGCAAGCTAGTAGATTTTAGTGGTTTGCTGATTTGCTCTTTGGGTGTAGCAGTTTTAAGTGGTTTGCTGTTTTGCTTTTAGGGCAATAAAGCAGTTTTAAGGGGTTTGCTGTTTTGCTCTTAGAGCAAGTTAGCATTTGTAAGTGGTTTAGATGTTTTGCTCTTAGGGCTAGTTAGCAGTTTTAAGTGATTTTAAATTAGATGTTTTGCTCTTAGAGCAAATAAGCAGTTTTTAGTGGTTTGCTGTTTTGCCTTTAGGGCAAGTTTACTAAATTAGCAGTTTTTAGTGGTTTAGCTTTTTTGCTCTTAGGGCAAGTTAGCAGTTTTTAGTGGTTTAGCTTTTTTGCTCTTATGGCAAGTTAGCAGTTTTTAGTGGTTAAGTTTTTGCTATTTAGCTGATTACTAGCAAGTATAGATGTCTAATATTCATTATTTCATATATCACAGAAAACCTTTTTTATCAGCACTATTTAACTTTTTTATAGATACTTCTTTTTTTTGTTATGCAAACATTCCTTGCAATTATAACCCTTTGCTAAATATATCATTATGCCTTTTAACGCATGTGCGACCAGTGTAGATCCAGATCAACCAGCACATCTGTGTCATCTAATCTGGATGATATTACACCTATGTCAGAAATGAAATCTAAAAGTGAACTGTGTAGATCTGGATCTAAACAATTAGCGTGATAAACATGATAAAAGCCTTATCCTTGATATATACGCATTTTTACGCATGTGCGACCAGTGTAGATCCAGATCAGCCGGCACATCCGTGCCGTCTGATCAGGATCTGCACTGGTCGCATTTTGGTCAATAATAACCTAATAAACTGTTTGCCCTAGCAATAAAGGTGTATCTATACAGGAAAGGGTTCATAAATGATCTTATAATACATTTCACTGAGTGAAAAGGTTTATTCAGTTTAACTTAATACAAAAATCAACAGATTTCTGAGAGTGAATGGCAGAAAATCCTTTAATAACTTTCAATTAATTTAGAGCAAAATACAAAGAGTAAATAAATAAGAGGTATGGCACCATAAAACAGCGTAATCAATGATCAATATTAATCTCCGAGACTTTCATTGAGAATTATTGGAAGCTGAGGCTGAACAATCAGCGTGCAATCAAACATCAAGACATGGTCCTCTCTGCTCATGACATACAAATTAATAACAACAATGATGTCCTTATATGCTCGGAGACCTACAGAATAATTTAGTTCTGCTCTCTGATCATGATCTGGGTTGAAGGTTATAAAACTGAGATTGGAAACCAGTCTCAAATCTCAAGCATCGACCAGACGCCATTTCAGCCAATCAGATGCTTGAGATTTGAGACTGGTTTCCATGCTCAGTTTTATAACCTTCAGCCCATTTCCCATATATACACTTTTATCGTGTGTGTGGGACCAGTGTAGATAGGGATCAACTGGCACATCCATGCCATCTGATCAACATCTACAGTGGTGGATTTTTTGTTAGAAATAACATAATGAACCTAAAAGCAAACAGCATAGATCCTGATCAAATGGCTCAGATGTGTCAGCTGATCTGGAGCTACATTGTTGGTCCATGGGATAACAGCCAAATTCCATGGAGGAAAGGGTGATTTTGTCAGATAAGCAATGTCACTATTGCATTCCATTGCATAATGCTAATAGTATAATAGTTGTGAACAGAAGTTAATTTACCATACTGATCTAAGCATGACATTAATAACTTGAATACTAATGAAGAACAAAAATAGAGTAATTATCATAAATTATACACATGACTTGCACAAAGTGAACAACTGTATTCAATGAATATGTAATTCAACAGTTTTATAGCCTTGTTAACCCTTTCTCCATGACTGAAGGTTATAAAGCTGAGTTTGGAAACCAGTCTCAAATCTCAAGCATCTGATTGGCTGAAATGGCGACCAGTCGCCATTTTATGCCATTTCAAGGCATCTAGATTGGACTGCATGGGGGCGTTTAAGAGGAATTTTATGGTAGCATCAGTTTTCATGCATCTTCAACTAGTTACAGATACCGTAGCGATTATATATGGATTACTTGATAGGTCAATATTTTCTGGGAAACTCAAGATTCCGCTTTCATTAGTTTACTGTATAATCCATCAATATTCATTCAATTTTGTGAGGGCGATACTCCCAATTTTCTCTTTCTCTTCCTCTATAATTTTGACAACATAACATAGTAGGAGAAATGAATATCAACATCAAACAATCAGGGCCCAAGATCATAAAACTAAGATTTGAGATCTGTCTCAAATCTCAAGCATCTGATTGGCTGAAATGGCGACTGGTCTGCCATTTCAGCCAATCAGATGCTTGAGATTTGAGACTGATCTCCAGATTTAGTTTTATGATCTTGGGCACAGAGCCTACTTCAACAGAAAACAGAACATTTTTTACATTTATTTTTTACATTTATTTCACGATAATAAACAAGAAAATAGGTATGTTCGTAACACTCTTGGTATTTGGCTTTATTTCCATAGGTTTTGTTGTGCATATTTCTGCCAGGCAAATGTGATTTGGCTCTTTAACATAAAGCCTTTTTTGTCAAAACATTTAGATAATTATGTTCATTATGCCATTTCTTATACATTGTAAAATGATCCAAGTTTCCAAGTTTACAACTGGTTTAATAATTGGTGTTTTATCTATTTGTAGTATTTTTCTATAAATAGAATAATTTCTTTTAATATGAATTGCTTCTAAATTTGGAAAGTATGATTATTTGCATGTCTTTCATTTGTCCAATGAGGATTAACCCTTTACTCCATGGGCTATGGCTGTCATCTGTGATATCTGTTCAGGATCACTGTTAGCTTTTTGATTCAGAGTAGATCCTGATCAAATGGCATGAATGTGTCTATTGATCTGGTTCTACACTGTCCACACATGTATAAAACCCATATATATGGAGTAATGGGTTAGTTGTTGCATGGAAAAATAAGAGTGTATCACTCGCATTTTATTTTTCTTCCAAATATCCTAAAGGGCCAACCCGGTAAACATTGACTAACATTTTATTTTTGCTTTAATAAATATTTATGTGATAAATTTAAAAAATATGAATAGTTGCAAAATAAATTAGAATTGCCAATAACTTTCAAACTGCAAATAAACAAAGGTAATTGGGGATTTTACATTGCATAAATTTACATCTGACCGGTAAATTTTCAAGAAAAATTTATTGAAATTGATTATTAGGTTGCTCAAAATGGAAACATATCCAACAGTCCCTGATCTGTCACAAACATAGATAACCTACTAGTATTTATATGAGATGTTTCTATAACAAGAACCAAGAACATAAAGAGGAATCTTAGGAGACACATACATTTATGAAAAATATGCACCAAATATAGTTACAGTCCACACTTGTTGTGTCAAACTGGCTTAAGTCGAAACATCGGCTATCTCGAATTAATTTTATGGTCCCGTCAAAATGTGTTCTAATTACATATAATATTACGCCGCTTAACTCGAATTCGACTTAAACAATGTTTTCATAAGTCGAAGTAAATTTAGAACCCAACGGCTAAAATATGCTATATAAAATCATCGGATAAGTCGAAGTGTGAAACTTGCCGCGGTCGAACAATGCGCGCGGCCTCTTCAAAGAGAGAACTTGTCGGCAAACAAGATATTATTATTTAATAATAATTAACGATTATCACCGTTTCAGTAAAATATTGCTTATTTTATGCATTCGGGTGTAAAATATTCGGATTCGTAAATGCAATTCATTTCAGTTTAAAAAAACAACAACAACATGTAATTACAATAATCATGACATTGTGACAACCAGGCCAATAAAATATGAGTTCATCCGTTTAGGACAACAAATTTAAAAACATTATCCAAACGTAATCAATTCTCCCCCAACAAGACTGAAGCACAAAAAAACTACAAATTAACAATTAATAATATGGGATGAATATTATTATGAATTAATTTATGTAATAAAAAATAAAGGAAAGACGAGTTTCAGAGTGCTCAGAGTGAAGATGACGACGATGTAACACAAACGATGGTGTTTTTTTTTAACATGACAATTATTGTAATAAATATAATCAAGTTAATATATTTGTTCTGTTCTGTTTTGATAAACTAATTGATTCATTGAAATGTTCATAAACGAGTACTAGCACTCACAATCATGTCAGAATTAGAAACATATAGGTATGATATTCGTGCTTTTGCGCCAATTTGGATGTGTCGAACTTCGGATAACTCGAATTAAAATGTACAGTCCCGACGACTTCGACACAAGAGTGTGAACTGTACAAAATATATTCATGGAAAGGTTTGAGACAAATACATACTGTTTCAAAGCAACAATGCCCAGAAATTGTAGTACTGTGATATCATTATATTTTGCAAGGGTTTAAATTTCACGTATTTGGCGCTATGTAAAATGCCCAAAATATTACCCTAGCGAAATTTTAGCACAAAAAAAGATCTTATAAAAAGAATAAACTGGGGGAACTTATGTCCGCGGAAAAATGACATATATAGCATCTGCATGAAAATTCGGCTCCGCAAAATTAAAATGATACTACAGTAGTTGATCCTTTTCAAATTTCTCTGACAATTATAAGTTTTGGTACATAGATGTCTGCATTATTATGGACATTCAGTGTTGATGCAATGAAAGCAGAGGATCTTTTGAATTGATATAAATTTACTGAGATTTCCCCCCCACCTCCCCAACAAATTTTCCTAGTACAACGGGGCATAACTTTGTGGTGAAATTTGTAATAGTCATTTTATACAGATTTACTGAGAAATATTTAAACTGCCCATCTGACTTATTAGAGTATTAAATATGAAATTATAAATGTAAAACTTATGGTAACTCTATGTAAGAAGTGCAGAGAATATTAGTTTTATGAAGTTTGATTTTAACAAGTTGAGCATTTACAAAGTTACGATTGCAAAGGAACATTACTTTGTAAATACATCTGTTAGTCATAGAACAAGTGTTATTCCTATATTTAGTACTTAAGATAATATTTGTTTGACTAATTTAACTTTGAGAGTAACACATTTATTAATAAATAACACATGTGATTGGTAATTTCTTCTGAGTTCATTTATCTAAGATTCATAAATGGCAGACATACCCCATCTTAATCCTTAAAGCCCCAGCCCTAAACTTAAGTAAGAATACACTAGGAAAAACCATATTTGTCCATATGGACTCCAATATATAAACTCTCTAACAGAACACAAAAGGTCTGATCGAATTCTTTCTTATAGAGGGGATTTTCAATGACAATGTTAAAATATCGTTAACTAACTTTTAAGAATCTAAATAAAGTGGAGTTATATTTAGCATCTATTTTTGACGACGCGACCACTTAATGTGCGATCCAGATTTCTGTGACGTTTCGCAAATCCTACTTTCGCTTTTAGTCGCGCGGACCAAATTTATTTTAGTAAATTAAAATTTGTATTAGCCCGAGCTAATGCTGCAAATTTTTGCCTATAGTTCCAAATACATGTAATATTTCATACAAGAGCGGGTTAAATTGAAGTAATGCCGCTTTAAAAATCTAGTCTAGAGTAGACCCAGATCAACCTGTGCAACCAATTATGATAATTTGTGACTTAAATAATAAAATATCTGCAAATCACCTCTATCAACAACTTTATGAACACCGTGAGTCAGTTTCTCAAAAGAAAAGTGAATTGGTTATAAGGTTTAACCTATACATGCCTGTTATCATACAGATGAGTCGTGTTAATCCAGATTCATCAGTGCATTAGCGCCATTCGATCCGGATCTGCACTGTTCACTTTTAGATACATCAGGTTATTTCCAACTAAAATGTTATGAGTGCAGATCCTGATCAGACAACATGGATTTGAAGACTGATCCGGAATCTACACTGTTCATACATTTGATAAAAGGCGTATCAATGGAATAAAGGATTAAGTTACTGACAAAATATGTGAAAACCTACACATCATCATCAAGAGTATGTTCAACTTCCATCAAGCATTACAGCTGGAAGGGTGTTTCATTAGCGGAATCTATATCTTTAATGAATGTTAACTTTTCTCCTGGGTAAATTAATTTCACACTAACTAAACCACTGTACAATAATTCCTAGCTCCTTTCAAATGTCTAAACCTTAATAACAATCGGGCTTGTGAAAATGGGAGTGTGTGTTTAATCCAGAATGTAGCTGAAGAGTGGCTTATTATGATGTTGTTGTTGTTTTTCCTTTACAGATGTTGTTTTTTTTTTCAAATAAGCAAAATGGAGCAACCTGTGCCTAAGTACATAAAACTAAATCTGGAGACCAGTCTCAAATCTCAAGCATCTGATTGGATGAAATGGAAACTGGTCATCATTTCAGCCAATCAGATGCTTGAAATTTGAGACTTGTCTCCAATCTTAGTTTTATGATCTGTGGCCTTCTGCTCTTTGTTCTAACTGCAGTGATACTATGATACTCAAGATATGCATACCCAGAGATGATTTCTAGTGGGTTCTGCCCCATCCATCACAACATAGCAAGTATCTGGTCTGTTTGTATGTTTTAACTTAAAGTTAGGAAAAACAAAGTTCAATTTTATGAAGGTCAGCACAGTCATCAAACAACATTATTTCACATGTCATAAATTTCCTATATTTATATTCAGGGTTACAACTTGTGAACTACAAGATTTGGCATAAATTTAATTTCCAAGTATGAATAACTAAAGCAATCAAAACTCAGCATTGCGGGCCATACTGTTTTTCATGCTTTTTGCATCCATTCAAGGACATTTAATTGGGCAAAGTCTTCAAAGAGATTTTAACATTTTTATTTTTTATCAATGACAGTATATTTTATACTTTAATGTTTTGGCAATATATTCAAATTTGCATACTGTTATCCAAATATTTCTATATTTATACAGAAACATGTTGGAAATACATATCTGTGCATTTTATATTTTATAAAAGTCCAATTCTTGCTAAGTAGCACCAGAAATTAAACCAGAAAAGTACAATTTCCTTTTTATGTGTTTCTTATCTTACAATACATTGATATTACTAGTTCCAGTCAAACCATCTATTTGAATATGCATGTATGTTTACTCATCCTGGATTTGTGGAATGTAATTTGTAAACAAACATTCTTGTAGCTGTCAAGGGATAAAACATGAGACTATTTAAATTACAGTGAATGCCAGAATGGAATATAATAAAGCTTTCATTCTGTCAGGTTTTATTGTCTCGAAATAAAATCATCAAAGAACTTTTTTAGTGTTCAATATAGGCAAGTGTACACATACTTGTTAAATAGTAATATTTCTATTGGCTTAGACAGTACCTCATGCAGTTTACAATCAAACATTCTTGGAGGATTTACAGTATCTGAAACATTATGAACCCCAGAATATAAAAGACAAAGGGAAGTCAAACTTTTGCTGGCTGTTGTTTGTAAGGGCCAGCTCTAACATGTGTATGTACTGATCATCGTTTATGAAGTACCCGGTAATCTTTTTTGGCATATTTAATACAAAAAGAAAACAAACTGATATTTTTTACAAGTTGAATTTGTGCTAATAGCCAGCACTGATGTATAGTAACTATTCTTGGTCAACATGTAAGAAAAAACGTTTTAACCATTTACTCCATATTATAATGCTATTGTCCATTGGTGAACAGTGTAGATCCAGATCAGGTGGCATATCCATGCCATCTGATCAGGATCTACACTGTTTTCTGATTCCTTTGGTAATTTCTGACCAAAAAGCAAACAATGTTACTTAAATACTTATCAGATGGTACAGATGTGCCAGCTGATCTGGATCTACACCGTTCACACTTGCAAATAAACCTTTATATATGGAGTACATGGTTAGGGCACATTTGATACAAGGACATCAAACTGTACGTACCTATTGCAGCTCCTGCCAAGACCCGTCCGGACAACAGCATGTATTTATCAACAGAAATGCCCATCAAAATAGCTGCAGCAGTGAATACAGTACACGCAATTAGGATTACACCTCTGCGCCCCATCCGATCATTTAGAGCACCTCCAATAAGGGCAAAAAGGGCTGCAGCCCCTACAGTAACAGATACTATCATTTCCTGCCATACTGATGTTAAACCAAATTCATTTCTGAGTAAAATCATAGCGCCTGAAATAACACTGGTGTCGTATCCAAATAAAAATCCTCCCAATGCCGCAAAGAAAGTCAAAACATAAACAAAACATGGTGTGGTAGTTTTCTCTCTAATACTGTCTATTTTTAAGTCCAATCTTTCCTCGTCTGATTCATCATACAATTTTTTCGGTCTTGTTCTACCATTTGCATTTCTTGTTTTGTGAGTTCTCTCCATGATTATTTTGCAATGATTCTACTTTTCATATCTCTACAACAAAAAATCTGAAAATCACATGTTGAACGTTTACCGCCAACTGCCATCTGAGAGACTATTGATTTCCAATTGGAGGCATTTTTAGGGGAGGCAAAAGACGCTTAGAAGTATTTCCAATATTGTTTTTCTCTTTTCCTCTGGTTAACAATGGTATGAATACTGTATTGAGAAATTGGGTTTGCATTAAATTGGTAAAATAATACCATTGCAATTAGTACCATCACTCCATAAGTATTATTAAGACGGATTGCTACAGTTTTGTCACTTTTTTTACCAATAGATTTTGATCAAATTTTCAGTGTTGATGAATACAATGTATTAACTAAAATATGAAATAAAACTGGTATGTCACTAGGCTTGTTAAAATTGTACTAAGCTTTCAATTTTGACAAATTTACTGCAAGGCAAAGAAAAAAAACCCATTAAGCAAGTACTTCTTAAAAATCACAATAACTCATTGAAAACCCTGTATTTTATTCTAAACAAAAATATGTTTTGTGAATCAAGAAAAATCTTACAAAATAAGTTGATTTCTCTTTGAAAGAAAATACATAGAATATGAACTTTTACTAAAAAACAAAGGGTTTTTTCTCTGAAATTAAAAAAAATTCCAACTTTAGACTTTTAGAATTCGCTCAAACTTTACCCAAATATTAATTATTTAATGATCATTCTTCTATATTAACCTAGGAAAAACATAGGTCACCATGCTTGTTTTGAAAAAAAACTTGTTTAAAACACATAAAAGTATTTTTTTTTTTTCAAATCAAGAAAAATTGATAAAAAAAACTGATTTTTTTCCAAAGAAAACTTTTTTTTCAAAAACTGGTAGAATGATTACATGAAAAAGTATGTATTGATATGCTCTATATATAATAAGGTAAAACAGCTATTTTAATATAAAATGATTTTTTTCTTATTTCAGCTTTTCATTTCAGTAAAAATGTGTTTGACCCCCTCCAAAAACCCGGCAAAAAACGCTCGATAAAACTTTGAAAATCATCATAATCACAGTGTACACTTGAAAGTCCAACCCTACTTCCGATAGCGCTGACTATACACATAGCCATCACGAAGGAGCTGGTTAAAAAGCGTGTAAGAAATTGAATAAAGAGTAATTATTTAATTCTTTTACTTTAAATACTTAGACTAGCAAGAAATAGAGTGCTATTGACAGTCCGGCTACTAGCGTTTTCTTCTAAAAAATGGTACGGCTACTAGTCGTCCCCGAATCATTCAGTGGTCTGAGAAATAAGCATTAATGGTGAATTTATTTAATGAAATTATATGTATACAAGAGACCTTTGATGCGTAGCAATAAGGGTCGCCGCAGAATTCATTGGATATTTACTATACAAGTTACAATGGGATGCAATGGAAATAAACAATGACACTGAATTGTACACTATTAAATGGCTTGACAATCTCACAGCCTTAATGAAAATTGCTTAAAATTCTATTGACAACATGGTTTATTGACGCAAAACCTTGAAAGATGTCGTAACGCAAAAAATGTCTGATTGGTAAGAGGAAACCATGGGCTGAACATCGGAGTTGGAATTAAGACAATGTTTGCGCGACACTAGAACTCACTGAGGTGAACATTTGTGTGAAGTTTTACAGAAATCCCTCCATTCATATAGGAGAAATGGTCCGGACAAATACGGGCGGATGCACGGACGGACGGCCCGACAGACGGACGCACCGCATACACCGAACCGCCAAAAGTGGCGACTAAGTCGAGCTAACCGTAAGCGGGCTCGACAAAAATATGTTTTAGCCGATCCAAAAAGATTTGTATCCGATTGCAACCATTAGCAGACACTTATTGCAAACCACTCAGAAGCCCAAATCACCATGTACAAAAGCACTACTTACAATCAATCAACAAAAGTGGCGACTAAGTCGAGCTAAATGCAAGCGGGCTCGACAAAAATATGTTTTAGCCAATCTATAAAAGATTTGTATCAGATTGCAACCATTAGCAGACACTTATTGCAGAACACTCAGAAGTCCAAATCATCATGTACAAAAGCACTTTTACAATCAACAAAACTCTTGCGTGCGTGCGTGTATGGGGGAATAGGCTATACGGACCTGGGGAAATGAGTTTGGGCTTCTAGAGTAAGTCGAGTTGATTAAGGAGTTATCTTGCATCGTTGCAAATGGTGCGTAAAATGGAAATAATTATGCAACACAAATTTTTACCAATTCATTTCAATGTGGAGTAACTATACACAAATTTTGTCGTCGCTTTCAAGATTTGTTATCATTTCACCAGGACCAAATATCAAATATGTACTTTCTATGCAGTATGTTTCAAAATGCGACTGTTCTGCTGAAAGAAAATAGTGAAGCAAGTCTATTTTGTACATATATGGGAGGATTTTCTAGATATGATTTACGAAAATAGAGAAGTCCATAGTATATTTGTAACGGGGATTGTGGCATACTGCTACAGAGATAATAGTCGATGAAAATTATCAAAATATTTCATTTTTAGCCTATATTCAAACTATTTTAGAGATATTTAATAATAATTTATAATATGACTTCAGAAAAACAACATAATTGATGAAAAAGACTATTTAGTCAACCCTAGTAGCCGTACATAAAGACTGCTAGTAGCCAGACCATTTGTTTTTTAGACTTTGCTAGTAGCCGTACCATCTTGTCACACTACCAGTACCAGTGCAAATGAAAAATTCGAGTTTTTCGAAAACTAGCAGGTTGGGACAAGATTTAACTACATGAAGTGATACAGTAATGAATATACTTCACATAGTAAAATGAATTTCGGCCAAACAATGTAAATAAAGCTTTGAAATGGACGTTTGAAGTGACGCGATTGACATTTTTTTGTAAATTTTGGTGATCGATCGTATTTTTTCGAAGTTAACGTTGTATGTATCACGTTCATTTTCACGCACTCTATTTCTTGCTAGTCTAAGTATTTAAAGTAAAAGAATTAAATAATTACTCTTTATTCAATTTCTTACCCGCTTTTTAACCGGCTCCTTCGTGATGGCTATGTGTTACGTCAGCGCTATCGGAAGTAGGGTCGGACTTTCGAGTGTACACTGTGATTATGTTTCTATTCAATATCATATTTATAAACCTTTGATATGAATCAAATGGTTTGCAAAAAGTTTCATTCAAGTTTAAAAAGGTCACTTTTTTATATTTTGAAAAAATAGCAATAAATCGTCTTAAAGTGGTGGGATAAGCTTTGAAGGGAGGTAACTTTTTTTTCCAATAATCCAGAATAAAAAACATGTAAACGGTACATGTGAATAAACAAATCATCTATATAGGCCCTACGACAATTCTAGACAAGAAGTAATTAAAAGAAATTGTCATGGACTTTCTTTTTATCATACAAAATCACGAAATTTACTTGCTTACTTACTTTACTGGAAATTTAATGCTATTTACTTGCTATTTTCTTCATACCTGGATATATTCATAATAGGCTATGATAAATATGCAGGTATGAAATAAAATATAGTAATGGCAATAATATTATTTTTGCACGAAAGTGTATGATAAAAAAGGAACTGCGTGCCATTTTTCTGTCTTGAAAAAATGTCAAGGGAAAGGGGCGGGTCATCTGAAGGGATGTGGGATCAAGGTATGATCCTTTCACCCGTGCCCGTGTTTCTTCCGGGTTTTCATATCAAATCCTCTTTATCATCGATAATTATGGAATAATTCTCTGATTGTCCTTTGTGGATTTTTGTTTAAGAAATGGGTATTGGTCCCTAAGATATTTTGTATATGAATTTCAGAGTCCTTATACAAACGCTTTACTTTCATTTATTTATTTTTTGAGGGGGTTCCCGGTTTTATCAATTTTCAATTTTCAGACTCGCCTAACAGCGCCTGCAGATAAAGATACACGGTTTCGGATTAATTCTACAATAAGTAAATTATTTTTCGTCATTTTATCTTCTAACTTTTTAATGTTATCGACATGATGCCAAAACATTATAATTGTAAATAAATAAGGAAATGCTCAATTTAATTGTTTTTTTTTTCATGTGATTCAATTGTAACTGATGCTTTTCTGTTTACCCTAACACCTCTTGTTTCTGGTCTCAAAATGTCTTAAAATTTTCCAAAGTAATCGCCTACCTCGTAATGTTTCCTATTATTTATTCAGCATGTATTATCAAGAAAATTACGATGAATTGCAATTAAATATAAAGCTCTTGATCTTAGTCCCTAGCGGCTAATAGCTTTTAAATTAAATGTCAGTGAATGTCAATTGTTAGTATTTACAGGAAGATTTCTTTCATTTGTGATTCAAATTTGTTAGCCAGTTCTAAGGAATATATACAGAATGTTTGCATCACATATTGGAAAACATTTGGTTTGTTGCATGGCTACAACAAAAGCCGCGGACACTTTACCACAAGTTGCTTCTAAAAAGTGTGTCGACATTCCCTTTAGTGGTCAACGTAGCTTCTAACAGCCATTCAAGAGGCCGTGATATCACAAATTCTCCTCAATATTTTGGTAAGAATTGAGAAGATTTAGGAGTGTAAATACAAGAATTAAATCAATATGTCATTTTTCAACCCCTATGTCAACCATATGTGAACCCCTTTACAATTATTCGAAAGTTTGACTTTTAAAATATTTGTTGCAGGAATAGAAAGTAAAATAAACCCAGGCTTCTTACAGCCGAACAACCATTTTGTGAACAGGGTCCTAAACGCTTTAAATGATTATATAAAACTGTACTGATCTTAGCTTTACTATTTGCTTCGAATAAAGTACTCCAATTGAGTAATTTAAGGGCTTCCAGGTACTCGTGCTTTTCAGAATACTAAATCACGGTAAAATCGGTATAACATCGTCACACGTTGGCTTAAGCGATCTATGCAAATTCCGTATTGATAGAATTAATTCGTTACAGCTTCTTTATGTCTAGATTAGGCACCATAGGAAACGTAACTCTATTGAAAACAGCAAGACCAAAAATTAATTATTAAAATAAATAGATAACGACATAATATATAACGCTCCTTTGCACGAAACGACCAAATTTCCTTCCTTACTAGTACTGCCTGCCAAGAACAATCTAACAAGACTCATCATATTCATCGTTGACGTTATCAAAGAGCATATATCCATTTGTTGATTTAAGGCATTAAAACTTAATTTTGGACAAAAATCATATGTTTATGACCATCAATGCATGTGTATCTAGCAAATGTTTAAGAATTGCATGATTTATGGTTAGCCCAAGTGTTTGTGCGAAACAAGGGCTTTTCTATAAATACGATGGTCGCATCTCGCAGACAGACATCTATAAAAATTCAGTATGACAATGGGTCTGTGCTTGTCGTCGAATTATTGAGACTAGACTTATGGTATCATATCCGGCATGCATTATAATTTGTACAAGAAAGTTTGACCTCCATTTTTGTCTATATTTGAAAAAAGTTCAATTTAGAAATAGCTATAAAATGTCGACCTAATTTAAGAAATTACTTAGTATCAAGACTTACCTGGACGTTTGAAGTCATGACATTAAATAATAAAGAGATAACCTAAAGTTTCTCTCAAAGCAGTATAGCAACACATTGGCAACGAGATTGCACAATTAGTATCCGTAGGGATGTTAATCATTTGTTTCTAAATAGTGTTACCAATTCTAACATAAATAGTTTTAAAATGTATTCAAAAATATTACATGTACATGTATTCAGTAAGAGAGCGACTCGATGAAGTCTTAACAAGTGTTTATTATAATAAAGTATAATTTTCATAGGAAACATCTATCTATAATAAAGCTCTATGTATATTCATTACAAGCAGTTAAGGTGTTTTTTTCTCGCAAACGAGTTTTTATCAGACTGGTAAAATTATCGCTCAGTAAGGTGCACTATGTAGACAAGTTATTACACGATCAAGAAAACATCTGATATTGTTTTTCAGTTTGAACCAGTCTTTTACATTTTTTTTTCCATTTAGATGAAATAATAAGCAATATCAACTCAAACTTTTAACTAACACTTTAAACTTTAAATATACACTCTTCTGTGTTGTGTACATTTATGTAATTTAACAGTCACTAGAATTCTCCGCTAATTGAAATAAGTTTATTCATCTTTAACACAGTTTTCCCAAAATGTGTCTCATGTCTCAAGAATTTATTGTATACGTGTGACCTTCAAAATTGTATCTCGGAATTATTTCTATCAATTCTCCAAAATATTTTTATTTGTTTTTGGAATTAAATCTAAACGATTGCTTTTATAAAGATATATCAATTTATTTAAATGAGAACATCGACACCATTTTGTAAAATAACAAAGCAATTACACCAAAAAAATCATGTAATTTTGTTTATAATTTAGAAAACTTAATAACTTCAAAGTCAGTCGCAATATTGCAAATTGTACTCAACACTTTATATTTTTATGGGCGGTTACATCTTTGCAAGTATTTTAGACTTGCATATTTCTTTAGATCACTTAACATTACAAACAATTTTGCCTTAAAATGACATTAATTTTTATTTGTTACTAGTGTGTCAACTGAAAAAAGGTCATTTTTAAGTTAAGCAGGAACTGTAATTGGCGATAAATTTTGGATGATATAGTGCTGTGTGAATCTTTATTCGGCTCAACACTGATTCAAAATAATGTAATTTGTGAAGTATGTTTAGTACCAATTTCACTCTCCGATTAAGAAGTCATTACACATATACTCAACAAAAAAAAGAAACCTGACACTGTAACTTTGAATAAGTATGAGGTGCATATTCAAAATCTATATATTTTTGCACCATCCAAAAGAAAATAACCACTGAATCACTTGTTTCATGCACCAAAAATATCAAAATGCGTAATTAAGTTCAAAACATGCACAATTTTTATTACATACCACAATTCAATTAGCTTTAAATCTGATTGCAGGAAAATACACCAAATATAAAGTGTCAGGTTTCTATTTTTGTTGAGTATATAATCTTTTGTACAATTAAGCTCTTTACCGCAGGTGGAGTGGGGAGGGTGTCTTAATATGAGGGGAATCGAAAGCTTGAAATGTCCATGTAACACAAACACTTTCAATGATAATCTGAACTTTTTTCCCAGAAATAAATAGTCGAACCACAGTGTTCATTAATTTTCTCAAAACAGTCAATTATATGAAAGACGTGTGTCTAATGAATGATCCCTCTCACAGGTTGCATTGCCCCAGGATTGTATATTTTTCATTTTGTTCGAAAATGATTTATAGTGTCACAGCTTGTATGACAGATCAATGAATAAATTTTACTAAATAATAAAGTAGTAAAATAACTAGTATAACTTTCCTTAGGCTTAACAAAACAGCATCGTCACATACGTTTGTAGCCAGTGTTTAGTAGTAAATCTAGTTTTAGTTATAGATCTAAATCGAGTTATGTTGCGTTAACTTGAGTAACTGATACCATTGTTCCAAAAGGTATTTTAGCTCAGTGAGCATTTGCGCAAGGTAAGCTTTTTTGTTATCGGATACAGTCCATCATCCCTATGTTGTCAAACACCTTCTTCAAACGACACCCCGCTGAATCTGACACAAGGTCTTTACAAAGAAATGAGGCTTGTTGATCTTTTAATGGTTTCAGCCTGCTGAACAATCAGATCACAGGAGCTAAAAGCGGTTGTTTTTTTTCACTGAAATCTTAGCCAATCTTCTTGTCTGAAACCGCAAGGCCTAGAGCTTGATATTTTATATGGAGCACCATCTACATCACAGAAGCAAAATTTATACGCACATGGCCCCAATTGGTCACTTAGTTTCAATTACCAATACAGTGAAACCTGCCTTAGCAGCCACCTGCGAATAGCAACCACCTGTCTGTAACAACCAGTTAGAATAGGACCTAAACTGATATTTTGTTATAATTTTATACTGTCTTTAACAGCCACCTGTCTCCAGCAGCCACTTTTTGTCACTCCATTGGGTGGCTGCTAGAGACAGGTTTGGCTGTATATAGGTGCAGTCTTCAAATATCTTCAAGTTGAAAGCATTAAGGCTTAGTGTACCGTAAAAAATCTTCACCAAAATTGTTCAAATTATGGCCCTGTTGTCAATAACTCCCTTGTCCAAAAGGTCACATGATTTTACATTGCTATAAATAGGGGTAGTCTTCAAAAATCTTCAGGTGTGGGTGATTGACATTTTGCAAGCAGCTTCAGCTACAAATCGTCTACTAGGAGTGTGCTCGCGGTGCCAATACATCCCCAAGGGTCACTTGATTAAACAAGGGCTTATAGAGAGGTAGTCTCCAAAAATATTTTGGTCAGAAACAGCAAAGCCTGGTTATTTGACAAAAAGCATTATTTAGGGCCTATGGGTCCTCTATTTAAATATGCCCCAGAAGTCAAGACTGGCCAACCCAGGAGATGAGGTTTTTTTTTATAAATTAAATAGTTAAAAGGGAAGTAGTTCTTTAAATGTTCAAGGGTAGAATTATGGGTCTTCAGCTCTTGATATTTATATTCTTATCTTTAATTTAAATGTATGCACAAAAAGTATGATGCTTTTAAGGATGTACAACTATATGCTCCCACGAAACTTTTAAGGAGTTTAATATCCAAAATGCAACGAAACCAGGGTGTTTTTTTAAACAAACATGGTAATTGTACTTGAACATTCGCGGTTTGTCCGCGTTTTCATGCTGAACATTTGTTTCTTTTTGAAACCTGCCAATCCAACGACATTGCGCATACTGGAGAAACCTGATCGACGACTTTTTAGCTTCCAATAGGCAAAACAGAATAATTTTTTGGTAACCATGTCAACTTTATTCTTTCACAGACAATATCATAAACAAACATAATACAAATTTCAAATTAGTATGAAGTAAAATATCATACATGTTCATAATTTAGAAAATTTTGTATGAACAAACAGAAAATACCTAGAATTGGAAATCTAGTATTTTAAAGTACTCACAAAACTTGGTGTGTAAATTGACCTTAGTCAGTGTCAGCAAGTGACCACTATTACTTTTGGGGTAAAACTGACAAAGGGTAAAGTTATTACTTTTGGGGTTAAACTGACATGGTAAAGTTATTACTTTTGGGGTTAAACTGACAAAGGGTAAATTTATTACTTTTGGGGTAAAACTGACAAAGGGTAACGTGGCCTACAAATTAATATCAATAACTTCCTATTAATAGAATCATATAAATCTGCACCGCCAAACTTGGTATGATCAGTAAATAACCAAGTAGACGTGTCAAAGGTCAAGGGCACTACGATCTTCAAGTAAAAATGGTTTCCGATTGATATCAGGAGATAATTTTGACCTACAGCAGTCACATTTTGTAGATTGTCCATGGTCAATAGATAACAAGTAAAGATTTTTGGGTTAAAGAAAAAAGGTCAGATAACGTTAAATGATTTTTTTTTCAAATCAATATCTGATTAACTGATGACCAGCTGCTATTAAACAAAGATAAGGCAATTTTTCATGGTAGATAGTTGGCTCTGATTGAGTTTGTGAAACACAGATATATGACACAACTGGGGACGCATCTTCTTTAAAAAATATTAAAACTTAAAAAACTTTTTTTAACAAAGAAAAACAGATAAAACTCTGAGATCTTTTATCTTTTAAAAATTTAAAATTAAAGTATATATGACTTTGGAAAGTAGATATATGTGCAAGAATAGTTCCAAATCTAAAAGGTAACTCCAAGAGTGTGTATCTTTTCAAAATGGAGAAGTCCTGAAGTCTAAAGAAAAACTCAAATACTTGACACCAAAGTCAAACACAATCGCTTGTGAAGCAATAATAAATATACTTGTTGAACTTTGAATGTTCTCTACAAGAAGTGCTGCTTAACCCTTTCCTCCACAGACACACCTTTATTGCATGGGCAAACAGTGAAGATCCAGATCAGCTGGCAAAATTGTGCCATCTGATCAGGATCTGCATTGTTCACTTTTTGATTTAAGTTATTTCTAACCAAAATGCGACCAGTGCAGATCCTGATCTGATGTCACGGATGTGCCAACTGATCTGGATCTAAACTGGTCGCACATGCATAAAAATGTGTATATATATGGAGGAAAGGGTCCAGTAGTTGTTATTAAACAAATAATTAAAAAAAAAAGAGTTTGCAAGAAAAAAGTTAGCATTATATTTATTGTGTTTATTTAGGCCAGGAGAATACATTTTTTTATATCATGAAGGCCATAATATAAGTATCATGCATGAGTGTGAGGTGGAGTTGGAAGAATCTGTCACCGAGAGTTAACTGTTTTGCGGGAATGAGGCTCTGCCAAGTTCCCGCCAAAACAGTTCATCCGAGGTGACAGATTTTTCTGTCTTTACCGAATGACTCATGCAAGATACTTTTTCTAGCATACCTTTTATTATTTATAACAGTTCTTGTGTATGTATACAAACTAATTTATTTTCCTTATGCTGAAATATTGACATTAACACAAACTTGACGTCACTAACTTGAATATATTACGTCAGATACTTGAAGACGTGACATCACTCACGTGACTCATTCTACATGGGGTGAAGGATCGAAATTTCCTACATGGGTGAAAACACCGGATGACCTGATCTGGTATGCAAGAAACTGCATTTCAGACATGTTTTAACCCATTACTCCATAGATATGCCTTTTAACACTTGGGTGCCAGTACAGTACAGATCCAGATCAGTCTGCATATCTGTGTCATGGGATCAGAGTTTACAATGTTTCTTTTTTTTAGATTCATTAGGAAATTTGTGATTAAGAAGCGAACATTAGAGATCCAGATCAAACAGATTAAATGTGCCAACTGATCTGGATCTACATTGGTTGCCAATGTGATGAAGGCTTATCTATGGAGTACAGGGTTAACAAGCATTTCAAAGATAATATGTTTGAACTGTACAGGTACATTAACTAAAGATATTACAATCATAGCACAAATCGCAGATGAGCATAAACCTAAACAAGTTACGGCAAATCTACAATAATCATTAACAAATAAATAATAAAATAACATTCACTTACAGTGCATTCAAAAAATTTATCACATACAGAAGTCTTTAGTTATAGCACAAGTATCAAGTTATCACATGACATGACATAGGTATATGTTTTAATATCTGTTAACAGCAAAAGTTTGTTCACATCACTGGTGTCCAGTTGCTTTCTTCAGTCTGCTCAGGGTCTGAGATGCCGGGCACCACAGAGGACCGGCACAGACCCCAGAACTTCTGTGGTTCCAAATCCTTCTTTTGAGTAGTAAACTTCCAGCCCATGTGGCTTGAACACCTCCTGCATTGTGCTATGGTCCAAGCATATCTGAAATATAAGGTAGATGGTCTGATGTGTTCAAAGCAGGTAATATAGGGTTAACCCTTTCCTCCATAGACACACATTTATTGCATGGGCCAACAGTTTAGATCCAGATCAGCTGGCACATGTGTGCCAGCTGATCAGGATCTAAACTGTTCGCTTTTTGATTTGTTAGGTTATCTCTGACCAAAATGCGACCAGTTCAGATCCTGATCAGACGGCACGGATATGCCAGCTTATCTGGATCTACACTGGTCGCACATGATGCGTAAAAATGCGTATATATGGAGGAAAGGATTAAATGGAGGCACATCAAAGGAAAAAGTGTCAACTGTTATATTTTTAACATTTTTGTTGTTTCTTAATTAAGAACTAACAATTACCTATAATTTTCTTTTAACTAATAGGTGATTTTGTTACACAGTTTGACTATTAAATGCCATTTTTACTCTGAAGTGCATAATTAGCAAGGTTGTCAGTTAAACTTAGTGATGTCATTTTAATGACAAAGATATTGCCGATAATGTTGATGTATAGAGCGTATTGAGAAAAAACATGTTTTACAATGATAAACATTAAAACTTGCAAAAAAATTAAAATATTTTATATTTTATTTAATTTAGCAAAAAATTGTAACTTGTCATAAAAATTATCTAATACTGGTACTTAAATGTATTTTTTTTTCATTCTTTATCAACCTTTACAGATGAAGCTAATGCCGCTATCACAATTTTTAACTGAGAAAACTGATAAAGGAACATAAAATGAAATTATTTTTGGTGTCACTTAGAATATTTTAACACATGCAGTAACTGTCTTCTAAAATGTTTGTTGAATTCTATAAATATTTTAAAATTTGATTGATTCATGTCGTACCCCTTGACCGATTGTACGAAAATACCGACTTTCGTTGTTTAGACACTAATTTCAAAATGGTCAATATGTTTAAATAAAGTTAAAGCAATTTTATAAGTAGTAAAGTTCACTGACAACAAGATATGACTCGTGACCATCTGACTATGACCCCTTGAAAATTCCAAACAGGGGTCAGATGACCCATGGTTTTAAAAAGCTATTGAAATCCCTGATTGAAGATGAAAAATAGATCTAAACCAGATACTGTGAATTCAGTGTTTTGTAGGTGTCATTGCTAGTGGAGAAACTGTTCTTTTACCATTAAAAATTCTGGCTTTAGTTGTTTTGCTTTTGATTTTCAGAAACTTAAAAAAAATACTTCCAGGAAAACAGGAAAGTGTTTAAAGGAAAACCAAAAACCCACTAATATTTTAATTAACAAAAACAAATGATTTTATACACAGATTATTTTACACACAGACAAACTCAGCTTATCAACTTTGATGAATTCAAAATACTGCAGTTTTTTGTCCAATCTCAAGAAACAAATTATCCCAGATGTCAAAATGTCAAACCAGCTCCTCTGTGCTAATAAACACTGACAATGCTTCCCTGATTGTTTTTATTGCTTGGTGCCTATGTGGTAAGTTTTTATCTATAGGACCTGACAAGACTTGTAATTTGATATAAAGAGATTTACAGTTTGGGAAAATTGTTGTCCAGTGCATAAAGGCAAATCCTCGGTCATTATACATGGTCATCCTTTTAATTGACACTCTACTCCATAGATACACCTTTATTGAGTGGGTCAACAGTGTAGAAAAGAAGGCTCATTTGTGTTGTTTGATCTGGATCTATACTGTTTGCTTGTAGATTTATTTATAGACCATTTTAGATCCAAATTAGGCAGCATGGATGTGCCTGCTGATCTGGATCTACAATGGTGGCACATTAATTATAAGGCTTTTATATAAAGTACCAGTAAAGGGTTAAATCCCCTTACCAGATAATCACATAACATCCCTAATAAGGTGTCATAAAACATAAACTGGCCCTTTAATATGTGCTGTCTGCTTCCAAAACTCCCCACATTTTTAGTTTTTTATACATTCAGGGAATGGCTTACAGGGGACTTGGGAAAAATATTCTCCCAAATGTCCAGCATATCTCCCTCTGCTCAGCCAAGGAATGTTCTTCTGTAAATATTTCAGACAGAAAGCCAAAATCTTGGTTGATTTTTCCCAAAACTTGGAAAAACTTCTCCCTGTTCTGACAACCTTAGCCATTCTCTGTATATTTGATAATGTATGTTAGACTCCTGAAAAAATGAAGCCTGCTCTCTTCAATAAATTGAAATCATAAAAATGACATAAAATGTTTACCCAGGGAACCAGCTATGCTCTGTAGAAGGTCGACCAATCAGGTTTAAGTTCTTTGCATCATGCACAGTAACTGTCTCATGGACATGTCCTCCAGGGTTTACGTAGGCTGATAACGGGCCAGACACAGACATACTAAACACGCTGGACATATCAGTTATCTGTTGATTACAGTCCTTGCAGCATAACACAGAACACTGAAAACAACGTCAATCATTAAATTAACATGTCAATCATTCAATTAACCCTTTCTTCCATAGATACAGCTTTATCGCATGGGCGAACAGTTAAAGATCCAGATCAGCTGGCACACCCGTTCTGTCTGATCAGGGTCTAAACTGTTTGCTCTTTGATTCTTTAGGTTAACTCTTACCAAAATGCAACCAGTGCAGATCCTGATCAGAAGGCACAGATGTTCTGGCTGATCTTGATCTACACTGGTCGCACATGCGTAAAAAGGCGTATATATGGGGGAAAGGGTTAAATCTACCATTACTGTAAAATGCACTTATGTTCATGAGCATAAAGTAACGTAATGTTTGGTTTATTTACATTTTTAAGGGTTTCTAATTTGTTGGTTTTAAACTTTAATCAAAATGTTTATGTTTAATAATATATTTTGTGGCAGTTTTTAATTTGTGGAATGATTGGCCATGAAATCCACAAAAATTGGTATCCCATATTTTGGGGTTCCATTTGACCTGGGAGATGACCCTTTGATTCTTGAAATTTCCGAAAAACCTCATTTTGACTCCTATGATTTTAAATGAAGGGTCATTTTTTCTTAAATAAGGGGTACTTTGGCTATTATTTGGTAGAATCCCCTAAGACATGGTCTAAATGACCCCTGACATTCAGCAGCTACTGGAACCCCTGCATATTATTATTTTTACACTACTTAATATCTAGATACTGTGAGACAGAATGCAAAAAGTAGTGACATCTGTGCGCTCTAATCAGGACCTTTACTGTTTGTTTTTAGATTCATTAGTTTATATCTGACCAAGTAGCCCACAGTATAGACCCTGAAAAGATGGATGCATGTGGTGATTAACAAGAGGAATCGAAATGGCTTTGGGATGGAAACCCAGCTGAACTAGAAGCTGCTGAATACCTGGTCGTATAAAGTGATTCCACAGTGCTTTTATGGTCAAAAATAATCTAAAGAATCAAAAAGCAAAGAGTGTAGATCTAGATCTACACTGTTTGCCCTTGGGATAACAGCCACATCCTATGGAGTAGGGGTTAATGGGAATGGAATTAATGGAGCAAAATATCATTTGACACACATCAATAGATGGATTAAAACTGAAGTGGAAGTGCCATGGAATCAAAGCAGAACATGATACTGCTTTCAATTGAGAATACAGCCTGGACTAGCAAATTAAAGGAAATGCATCTGGCCATCTAACCCCAAAAAGTCACTGTTGAAAAATTCCAATTAATTTTTTAAATGTTTATGACAACCTTTAAATGTAAATGTAAGTGTTGGCAAAACATTATTCTTCTTTCTATTTTTACAATACTGAAAAACATTGTTTTGAAATTGTTACTGTTCTGGTTAAAAGTGCTGAAAAAAATGCTCTTGTCCTACACTAAAAAAATGATAAGCAGAGTGGAAATAGAATCAGAAAAGTTATTCACTTTATGATTTTCCGTACCGCAAATATCAAAGAAACTATAGCACAATACCTTGCATATTATATGGAGAGCACATCTTAATCTCTGTATTGCATTATTTATACTCAGTAAATGTAACTTGAGGCTGTCATCTAAGGGAATATTCTGTGTGACCCAGTAGGATAATTTGGTGGCATCACTCGGTAATTTATTTGAACTTAAAGTGTCATCCCACTTCTGGAGTTCGGATTTAATTCTTTTTATTAAAACTTCCTGAAAAAGAAAGAAAGACAGTAATACTACAAAAGAAATCAAGATCTGCCAAGACAGTGCCGACTTCCAGTACTCAGAATAAATGTTAACAGGGTACCTCATTAAGACGATCCCAAAATAAAGACTACCACCATAAAAAGACCACTATTTCATAGTCCCTTATTGCAGTTTTGCACTATGTTCTACCCAAAAATTAAGACCACCCCCCTTTATAAAGACCACTCAACCAGCCCGGTTAGCTCAGTAGGTAGAGTGTACGCTTCCGGACTGGGAGGTCGTGGGTTCGATCCCCGGCCGGGTCATACCAAAGACTTAAAAATGGTAGTAATGGCTTCCCTCCTTGGCGCTCAGGGTTTAAGGGTTAGCATTACGACCGATTCGGCGGGTGTCGGTATAGGAGGACCCGCAAGGAGATCCGAAGTCGGAGGTGCTGAGCCTGCAATATGGCGGTCTCCTATCCAAAAGCGCAGCACCACGCTTACACGCCAAAAAGGTGAACGCCAAAAAAAAAAAATAAATAAAAAAAAAATAAAGACCACTCAAGTTCAGACCTGAAGGTGGTCTTAATAGCGAGGTTTCACTCTACATAAATTTTATAACATAAAATCTCATTTTTTGATAAGTATAAACTAGGGATGGGAAGGAATGCCTAAACTGCTACTCGGATAACAGTTCATGGTATCCGGATAATATCTGAATAACCCTATCATTTATCATAAATGTTACCTGTTAAGTTTAGAATACACTGTATTCTCTATTATTTTTCGAGCGTCGATATCCCCACCATTGTACCGGGATATAACCAGAGATATAAAAGCAAAAATTAGGACCATACGGCAAAAGTTTTGCATTTAAACTTAGGCCCTAAAAAAACTAAAAGAGAATTGGGCAGTAGTTAAAGTACATTAGATCGTACGTGGAAGTTTACATGCTTGTCCATAACTTTCTTAGAACATAGGTTTCGCATTCTTATTCTCAAATGCTAGGCAATTTATAGTACAAAAAACCTCCCGGTGCCATTCACTTCTGACCCATGAAAAACGCAGATTTCAAGTATATGCACCTACTTTTGCTGTGTAAAGAATTTATCGATAAATCACATGTATTGGGTTATAATTAATGTATTGGTGAAAGTGACTTGCATCTTTAACATTTTTGGATAATGGCGACAAACGTTAAGTGATTTTTTGTCTTTCAAATATTTATTGCAGTCATTTAAAAATAACAAAATTTCAAGACTTCATTTTCTCAAATTATGTTGCAATCAGTTATCGTTTGATTGTCTCAATAACGAAATTCTGTTAAAATCTTGACAGATGATTAACTCAAGAAAAGAACATGGTATAAGAAAGACTTATCTTCCAGTGTCCCAAATTATCACTGTATAATGATCAATTAACACATCATTTGTCAACCTTATGTGAAAATATATTTGCTCTGAAATTTGGAAAATCATCAGAAATAACTCACTGCGTCATACATCTTATACACCCAAGGTGGCCACCATGTGAAGTTTGCTGCACTAAATCTGTTAATCTGAAATATAAATTTGGCCATTTTATGTAAATCATTGTTCTTGTTTCTATGGAAACACAGCTAGAATGTAATTACCAGGTACTTTGGATTTTCAATCAAAACCTTTTAGTAAGTGTACAATTAAAGGTAAATAAAAGCTATCACTTCTGAACAGATATTTAAGCCATAAACAATCTATCAAGTTTGTTAAAGGAAGGTGAAATATGCATATCAGGAATCGCCACGTTCAGAAAAAAACAGCCTTCCCACACAGTCAAAAAGAAGAGAGGGAGAGAGCATAGTTAATAAAATGATCAGTTTCCAAAGAGACACCACTAACAATTAACAAAAATGAGAACCCGAGAGGTTACCGCCTTGGAATGGTCAGTGGCAAATCAAATTGCCACTGGGGGTTTAAACCAGGACTGAATAAAGGCTTTCCAAGTTAGAGAATGGAGAGTACAAATTTGGTAAAATAATCTAAAATTAAAGCAATCTGATTGGTTATGAAATTTGGTCAATATATTATAAAAATAAACATTCTTATCAGGTTTGGTGAAGATTTGATAATGGCTTTTTGAGTAAGAGTGGTAACTGTGCTTATCTGGTAAAAACAAATCAGCAATCATAACTTCAGAGTAACGTAAGCAATCAGTCTGGTTATCAAACCTGACCAAGATAATATAGTTTTATTGTGGCCAAAAACATTCTGACATTGTTTGATGAACAAAGGAAAAGAATTAAAAGTTAGAGAGCAGAAAATTTCGGTGGACAGAGCCTGCCTGCCATAAGGGTTAGCAAAATGCTTCATGTTTTACAAAAGGGTGTATATAAAATACTAGTGAATCAACAATCTACCTTTGACTTTGGTTTCATTTTGACACAGGAGATGATTCTCCCTTGTCTATCCATGGCCACCTTAAAATCCTCATCAGATTCCTCCAGACAGCATAGTTTACAGTGCATGCGGGGTCGTACTCCGTCAAACAAATCACTAAGTTCTGTATCGGGCAAAACTTTCACTTTACCCATCAGGATTCTGAATTAATACAAAACAAAAACCTAATAGTTTTCACTAATAGCTATACTTTGCCCATACATCTTATTTCCATAAAACAGCTTTAACACTTTATAACTTATATATCTGGGTTTTATGGCATGTGCAAACAGAGTGGATCCAGATCAGATGGCACGTCCTTGCTATCTGACCAGGATCTACACTGTTCACTTCTTGGTCAGAAATGACCTAATAAATCAAAAGGCGCTAACTGATACAACAGCTTGGAGATGCTCTATCTGAAGAGACAATTTTGTTAGAACACCAGACATTTAAAACTTGGAAATTAAACAAGAGGCTGTGTTCGGAAAACACATATGCCCCCCGTAGCGAAGTTTGTCATGATACAAATTTATAATGACAGCACAGTGTTAAAACAGCAACTAAAATCACAAGTTAGTTCTAAATAATGGAAACAACTTCCTGGTGCAAGAACCTGTGCATGAAAATAATTTAACATAAAAATCAAGTAATGTAACCTATAATCTAAGATGTTAAAGTACAGATAATTCAAGACAAAACTGGAACATTTACAGTATTTAATGTAATACATGCCTAGAAATTAATTCAAACACCGATGATGCAAGTATTGGAAAGGTGGGCATTTATTAGAGGCATTATTGAAATTGAGAAAAATCCAACTTGCTGAAACAGGTTAACTATTTCTATAAGTATGAAATGGGGAGATAACCCCAGAAATAAGGTAGCCAGAGTTATGTAACTTGTCTGGGTCATGACCTGTGCACTGTTAAGTAAGTAAGTAAACTTTGGCTACTGTTCTTTGCAGAAATATCCAACTTGCAGCAACAGGTTAACCATTTTTCTAAGTATAAAAAGGGGAGATAACCCTAAAAATATGGTAGCATGAATTATATAACTTGTTCAGTCATGACCTGTGCACTATAAAGAAAGTGTATAAACTTTCATGCATATTCTCTTTGTGGAAATTGAGAAATATTCAACTTGCAAAAACAGGCAAACTTGTTCTCTAAGTACAAAATGGAGAGATTATCCCAGAAAAAAGGTACCTAAAGTGTTTTTTTTTATGTTTCTTGTAAGGGTCATGACCTGTGCATGATTAAGTAAGTTAAGTGTGTAAACTTTCATGGCAATGCTCTTTGTAAAAATACAGAAATATCCAACTTGCTGAAACAGGTTAACCACTTATCTCTAAGTACAAAATGGGGAGATAACCCAAATAGCACAAATAGCACAAATATCCGATAATTGGCACCTTATTGACGTTATTGTTTGATTCCTTAACACAGACAATATGCAATCATGAAAATTAGCACCTGAATATTTTAAGCATGACGCTTCTCTCGTCGGCATTTTATTTGATTTTGTTTATTGAGTAATTAAATTCAAATGCGATTGTTGCTTGTAAGTGTGCAAAACTGAAACAAGAAAAATTTTGATGCAGGGCATCAAGTCAGCATGAGAAGAATTTTCATCAATCAATGCCAAAAATGGAAAGGCAATTTATTGCACAAGCAAACAGAACCTTAAATCTATTTATGGTTATGTTGTTAGGATATTCATTGTTTGCTTTTAAAGCTATTGGTAGGGATGGGATCAAAGGACAAAAGCAGTATTGCTGTTTTCGTTAGGTATTTTGAAATTGTTTTCCTGTTATATCCATGTTTGTTATAACTTTTAGGAAGTGGTCATACTGCAACGTACGGCCAGTATCATAATTTTATAGTATTATTACGTTTTGTCCCGAAAAACAAGCTCACCAATTACGTTCCACAAGTTCACACATAGGTATAGACGCAGTGCAAAGGTCAACATCCCTGACCGATTATACGGAATCTACGTCTTGCAATGTACGATTAAAAACAATGTACATGTACATGTATGACCAGTATCACAATAATTATTGTAAATTTATTCACACCTTTGTTTCCGAACAAAACTCTCACGAATTATGTTCCACAACTACAAACCGGTACATATGCAGTGCAACAGTCAACATCCCTGACCGATTATACTGAAGGGCCAGCTACCATTGTTTTCAAAAATAGTCACATGCTTAGGAGAACTTATTACATGTATTTAAAAATTAAAAAAAAACTCTTAAAAAGCGATGTCAACCAGTTGTCATGGTACGATTCGTTAAACATTTGTTAATACGTTTTTTTTGCAAAACAACTCTCATTAATACATATCAGAACAAAATACAAAAATTTCTGAAATTATGACATTATCCCCCCACATTAAATTCCAAAAAGCATAAATATAGTAGACGGCCTCATGGGCCGCCGACTAATAAAATCTGATTGGAGACCAAACACAATTTTCACGATGTGTACATTTTACGGTGAAGTTCTAGTTCGTGACATGGGCTAATTAATGATTGTTTAGTTAAATGTTTTCAACGTTGATAATCGAAATGTAAATATCATTAAAGTATTTTTGTTTTCTTTAAATGTGTTGTATATCTTCTTGAGTGATCGATAATGACAGACAGTATGGCATGATCATACCCGGTACGATCGTTAAAACTTATGGAAGCTGATATAAATTCCTCTTACGTTTAGAGAAAGGTTTCGAGTACCCCAGTACTCGATCGGAACGAGATCAGAGTACCCGAGTACCAATTTTGCTACTCGTTCCCATCCCTAGCTGAAACACTTTAACTGCCAAAACAGGTTAACTATTTATCTCCAAGTACAAAATGAGGAGATAATCCCAGAAAAAAGGTACCCAGAGTTATGTAACTTGTAAGGGTCATCATCTGTGCACTGTTAAGTAAGTGCGTAAACTATTATGCCAATTCTCTTTGTGGATATTGCGAAATATCCAACATGCCGAAACAGGTTAACCATTTTTCTAAGTACAAAAAGGGGAGATAACCCCAGAAATAAGGTACCCAGAGTTATGTAACTTCCCAGGCCAATGCTCTTTGTAGAAATTGAGAAATAACAAACTTGCCGAAAAATGTTAACCGGACGGACATACGGACAAAAGGACAGACAGAGGGATGGACGATTCGATCACTAGATGCCGGGGGCATAAAAAACAACACAATTTCCTACCCAGTTATGGTCCTTCTGTATTCTTTCAGTTCAAACCTCTGGCGCCCCTGTGCCAGGACTGTTATTGTAGAGATCCCCGATGCATCATCCATCTCGTTCTTCACCGAGTAGATCTCAGCTGTTGTACCTATACCTGCTATCACATGCTGATAATGTTCATCCACTCTGAAAAAATGTAAATCCTGGTTTTGAAAAAGTTTTAAAACCCTTAACTCCATATTTGTAAATGGGTTTTATTGCATGTGCAACCAGTGTAGATCCCGTTCAGTATTTGCTGCTTCTTGGTCAGAAATAACCTAATGAATCCTAAAAAGAACACTGTACTTTCTGGTCAAATGGCACAAATGTTCTGACAGATCTGGATCTACAGTGTTCACACATGGGATAAAACCCATATTCAATAGATAAAAGGGTTAAAAAAAATTGCATAAAATAATTCAACAATTGGCTTTCATTTATACTTTGTCCCAGCACCGCAGCATTCCTTTTCTGTATGGCATATTCCAGACACAAGCGTACATTCTTTCTTTCCTATCTTAACCCTTTCCTCCATAGACAACACCTTTATTCCGAGTGCGAACAGTTTAGATCCAGATCAGCCAGCACATCCGTGCCATCTGATCAGGATCTAAACTGTTCGCCTTTTGATTTGTTAAGTTATTTCTGACCAAAGTGCGACCAGTGCAGATCCTGATCAGATGGAATGGATGTGCTGGCTGATCTGGATGTACACTGGTCACACATGCGTTAAAATGTGTATATATGGAGGAAAGGGTTAACAGGAATATTTGTAATCCCCAACTCTAATGTCAAGATAACAGTTCTATCTAGTAGCTTTTACACTTAATGCCTTTTATCCAACTAGTGTAGAACCAAATTTGTGCAGCCTGATTGAGATCTTCACTGTCTGCTTTTCAATTTGAAAGATTGTTTCTCAACAAAGGTGAAATTGTAGATCTTGATCAGACTGCACAGAATGTGCAGGCTGATCTGGATCTGCACTGGTTGCCCATAGGAAATGGGGTAAGGGGCCTGTTTCAGAAAAATAAAGTCAATGTTCTAAGAGAGAAAAATCAACACAGAGGCATGGAGATAAAGTTCACTGGAGACATCACTGTCAGTTACCTTAAAGCCACCACTCCAAATGTTTTGTCAGCTGAATCCACAACACTTTTCAGCATGGCCACTTCATGCTGATCATGTGAATACAGTGGTATAATGTGGCCGGGTACCAGTATGGTTCCAGGAAGTGTTACCAGGGGAAGTTCAATTTCAGCTTCTTCTTCCAAGATGGTCCTACCACTGATTTCTTCCAGATCTGCTCCAAGATACTGAAAAACAAACAGATGAATCTTCTAATGCAGGGTGACTGGTCCAACGCAAGATTGCCAGATTACTGCACTTGACCCAGATATAATGTCCATAAGCATTCTTACCAAGTCTAATAAAGATTGGTCGACAGGATGAAGATAGTGTAAGTATTACTGAGGTTAGAGTATAGAAAGTGCAAATTCGGTCAACTATCAGCAATTAAATTAAATGAATATAACTCCCGAATGACTGAACCAAGTTGACTGGTTATCAAAAATAACTAAGATATTTTGCCAATAATCATTCTGAACAATTTTAGTGAAACTTGGAAAATTACCTTATCTATTTTTATTAAACACTTACTGAATGAGAACTTGGAAGAGTGGAGTCAAATGACATGCTTCTTGATGGTTCTTTTGACTTTTTCTTCTCTTTCTTTTTCTTTTTTTCCTCTTTTCTTTCTTCTGCTTCGTCATTTTCTACATCCATCTCATGTTGAGATTCTTCATCGTCTGACCCTGCTAATTATTGTACAGAGGGTTATTTTAACCCTTTCCTCCATATACCGGTATACGCCTTTTTACACATGTGCAACAAGTGTAGATCCAGATCAGCCGGCACATTCGTGCCATCTGATCAGGATCTGCAGTAGTCGCATTTTGGTCAGAGATTATCTAACAAATCAAAAATCGAACAGTTTAGATCCTGATCAGATGGCACGGATGTGCCGGCTGATCTGGATCTAAACTGTTTGCCCTTGCAATAAAGGTATTGTCTATTGAGGAAAGGGTTAAATAATTATGGCGAGTTGTGTCATTATTTAAACAGTTTACATACTTTTGTTCAGAATTAATTTCACTTCTTCAAAAACAATTAAAAGATGTTCATGTAATTTATACTTTATTAAACCTAATAAATTTTTTTACCAGAAAATTATTTTTTCCATAAGCACTATTCCATAAAAATTGTTTTAAAAGGAACTCTACCCCGCCCCCCCCCCCCCCCCCCCCCCAAAAAAAATGCAGATTTTTATAATGCCCTTTTTGTCTGCTTTGTTAGCATTCTATATTGCCATTTGTAACA
>JAZAYU010000469.1:216472-324605 GCA_038501625.1 Corbicula japonica
AGGTTATAAAAACTTAAATTACAATTGAATTGAAATAGTGTAAGAAACTGAGTTTATCTTTATTTGATCAGCAGGAAGATCATTTGCATGTGTCATGTGTTCATTTGGTCTAAGGTATTTTGATCTATCAAAGATCCAAAACATCTATTTACCTGAACAGTAACTTGCTTATGTACAGCTATTAATCATATTTATTGATGTTGAGGAATGAACTTGTTTACATCATTTTAAACAGTTTCTTTTTACAATGTGACAGGACTCCTGAATTTTTTCTAGGCAAGATTCAATTTGATATTTAATTTGCCCATTGAATTTCACTCAAATTTTATTCTCATACATATAATGGACAGAATTTACCTTTAATAAGAAAACTGTCCCATTTTTTGGCAAAATCAATGTGCACTTAAAGTAGTTGAAAACAATGGGCACTTAAGTCTACAACTGCTATACAGGGTGACTGAATTCATCGATGGTAAATTAAATAAAGATAATAAACATAAACAATTCTAAAGTAGTTTCATAAAAAAACTTGTGATAGCAAGACAGATAAGAAAATTTGCGATACTGTCTTGGCTCTCAATTGATGGCGGTCTGTGCTACGGATTGAGAGATAGGCAGTGGATGTTAGAAAAGACAAATTAGGTCACCGAAGGAAGTAATGTTGCTAAAAGCTAAGATAGTCTATGAATGATACAAATATACCAGCATTTCAGGTTTTACTGTGGGCTTTTCGTGTATATTGTGTTGACTTTTTGTCTATTGGTCTGTCCTTCTGTCACAAAAATCTGAACATTGGCTATAAGCTTTGCCATTTATTAATATTTCTTTATAAAACTTTATTATATTGCTTGTGAGTTCAGGGTCGCGATGAAGCCAAAAAGCTTTACCATTACTTAATATTTCCTTATCAAACTTTCAGTTTTTTATTCTGACAAAGTACCAAAGGGTTAACTGACAACCCATCTAGTTAAATATTAGTTGTGACATCCCCTACATGTGTAACTAAACATTTTTTTTTGTGATTTTAATGCGCACTAGTACATTAATCAGTTCCATGGAAAAAGTTTGAATTGAACCCTATCTTCCATTTTACTGTATCTTTGAAATGTGTTTCTTTCAGGTGGTCGAACCTGTAGAACTGTGACACAAAGAGTAGGTAACATGGTAACAACGCACACAGAATGCTCCTGATCCTAGACCACCCAAGTGCAATAAGAACAATAACAGATATCACACAATGCTCAAGCATCATCGTCATGGTGATGGATGGGGACTGCCGATGTAAATCATCATCACCAGGTGCCACAGCATGAACATTCAACAGGGGTTCCATTTGACTGGGAAAATGACCCTTTGACTCTTGAAATTTCTAAAACAAAAAGCGCTATTTAGACCAGTATGATTTTAGTGAGGGGTAAATTTTTCCGTAATTACAGTATTTTGCCTATTAATTGACCAAATCCCTTAAGAAAATGATCAAAATGACCCGTGGGATTCAGCATTAGTGGAACACCTGGTTCAAGCATTTCTTCCTAAGAGAACAGCTGCTTTGAAATATCATTTATATCTGTAAAAGTGTTAAACAAATTCCAGTTTTGGATGGTTGTGGTGAGATGGAATCATATGTGAAAACTGGAAATTGTGAACAAATATACTTGTACACATGGGCATAATCATAATAGTCATAAATTAGTATTAGATGTAAAATGGGGAGCATCGCGGGAAAAGGTACCTTCGGACAGTTGACGTCAATTATTGAAATGACGTCGTAAATGTGAGCAGACGACATTCATTATTATGCATTTTCTCGGTAAAAATACCATTTTATTGACAAAATTTGCAAAAAAAATCACATTTTAGTTATGAGAAAATAATGCTTAATAGATTGTTGTGAGTTATTTCTAAATGTAGTAACAATTAAAATATCACAAAATATGACCGAATGTACATTTTCCCGTGGCGTGCCCCAAATGATGATTGTCCCAGTGTTTGTTCAGTGCATCTATTTATTGTCTTGTTATTTCATTATCATCATTTCATGTTCTTGTTCAGATTTAATTATCCTGTTAACTGCTTGGATCATACAGGTTTTGATGTACTTTTCGTGACATGCTAGATTGGTGGAGAGATGTTAAAGCTTGTAAATTTAAAGCTATAACTACATTGCATCATAACGTACCATTAAAGTCCTTTAAATGCCCCCAGGGGGTGGGCGTTACATGTTATGAAAGGATGTTCTTGTTATTTATATTAATTATTTTTATTTTAATAATAGTATCTGAAGGACATTGGATAAGAAATTTAACTGATTAACTTAGTTTTCCTAAAAATAACATGGGGGCATGAATAAGGGGATGGGGAGTTAAAAGGAATATTAGGGTACCTAGCTGTAACTTTGATTAAAGGTTCTGTAATAATATGTAAACATTGCTATTATATTAGCTGCATGTTTAACCTCGACATATATTTTCATTTGTACCCATTTACATGAACCAAAAGATTTTTCTGTTTTCGTTTTTTAATTAAGTGCAAACTGTGCTACTTTAGGCCTTCTAAATTTCTTTAATTAAAAAAAAATACTAGCGATTTTAATGTTTAAGATATGTTTAGATGTTTAATTTTTTTATGAGTTTTCTGTCAAGATCACTCAAGCATACTATATCCCTGCCAAATCTAAAGTCATCAGGGTTATATCTATTAAATAGCCAATAGAAATGTTTTTCCAAGTTCATATGAAAGAAAGGAAATTTAAAAAAGTGTTTAATTTTTTATTTATGAAGTGTTTTAGGCAACCTATACATTTTTTTTTAAATGTGGAAGTTGTTGTTTGGAAAGTCTTTTACACTGAAATATATGCATTTTACGCTTCAAAGTCACTGTATCCTAAATTTGTATGTTTTGGAAAAAGGGGCCATAAATATGTTGAATCATCTAACGTCACTAGCCCAGTTCAGAGAAACCAAAACGTCAAATGAATTTCACATTTTGTATTAAGTATTAAAATTTACTCCAAGAAGTTGTTGTTGAACTGATTTTATTTAATTTATATAATGTCTACTCACTTCTGTGTGATATGCAGTATGTTTGTCATAGCATACCATTGATTTTTCCATTATGGGATTTTGTATATTAGTACAGTTTGACATATGATTGTTTCTTGCTAAGCTATTAGGAAAGAAAAAAATATTTGTGACTCAGCTTAGTTTCCCTTTGAAAATGATGGCCTGTGTCACAAATAAGCTTTGATGAGATTTTTATGTGATTTTGCTTCCATTTAACAAGGGCTGGTGTAAAGGCATGTTGCTGCAGTGTGAAATATTTATGTGTAAACAATATGAAATGTTGTTCAGCTGTTAAGCCCGTTACGTGTTCAGTTCATGCAGTTTAACAGCAGTGCTGTAACTGAGTTTTGAATTTTGTGATAAAACTTGTTTGAATTGTTATGATGTTACCACATTAAAATTACACACAAAAACTCAATTTGTTATACTTGTGCACCAAAGCTTATGTTGCTAACGTCAATTTAAAAAAAAATAAAAATAAATTGGACCATAACTTGGCCAAAAATAATTCAAGAGGACACTCCTCTTGTTATGCACAACTAGGCTTGGGGACAAGCATTCCTGTGAATTTTAAATGCAATCCCCCAAGAGGATCTGGAGATGAAGCATGGACAAGATTTTTATATAGAAGTTATAGCAAAAAATGACTAAGGGCCCTTACCTCTGGTATAAATTATTCGAGCGGAAACTCCTGCACAACTAGGCTTGGTGATAAACATTCCTGTGAAGTTTCAATTAAATCCCTTGAGCGGAGATTAAGCATGGACAAGATTTTAATACAAAAGTTATATAGTAAAGACTAAGGGCCCATAACTCTGGCAAAAATAATCCGAGCGGAAACTGCTGAAGATTTGCACAACAAGGCTTGGTGACAAACACTGGAAGTTTCAAAGAAATCACCCCATTGGTTTTGAAGATGATGCATGGACAAGATTTTTATAAAGAAGTTATAGGAAAAAAAATGACTAAGAGCCCATAACTCGGCCAAAAATAATCCGAGCCAAAATCCTGACCATAAGCACAACTAGGCTTGGTGACAAACACTCCTGTGAAGTTTCCACGAAATCCCAAGAGCAGTTCTGGAGCAGAAGCAAGGACAAGATTTAACTGGACTGGCATTACAGACAGACGGTGTGATTACTATATGCCTCCCTTTGGGGCATAATTAAAAGCTCTGGCATTTTTTAAGCTTCATTTTGACTATCACAAAAAGTCATTCATCTACTTAAAACTAAAATGTAAAATTAATTTTGTTTCATATAAATATTTAACCCTTTACTCCATATATGTATATGGATTTGATTGCGTCCAGTTAACTGTCCAGTTAAGATCCAGCTCTGCTGGCACAGATATGCCATCTGATCTAGGTCTACACTTGTTCCTTCTTGGTCAGAAATAACCTAATCAATCTAGAGCCAATGCCCACTGATCTGGATCTTACAAATACTACAGAGAAAAATGGTTAATATTTCTGAAGATAAATGATTACTTCATCACCAAGGCCTAGCAAAGTTTAAGTCACATGCATTTAATAATAGATCTGTCCCATCGTGGGTAACATAGCTTCCCATCATTAAATCATTATTTTTTTTAAGGGGTTGCCTCAATGACCTGGTGTACAGATCTTGTCCCATGCACACACTCCCACCCCCAATAACTCCCTGTGCAGATCGCATATCCTCCTGCAGACACTCTCACCTCAAGCAATTCACTCTACAGATTGCCCAAACGCCTACTGCCAGTTATTCAATGTATAGATCTTGTGGCATTGTACAGATCACGTCCCACACCCTCACCCCGAATGACTCTGTGTACTGTTTTTGTAGGGTATAAAGAAAGTTTTTTTTAAAACACAACTACAAGTAGTTATTACTTTTATTTTATATTTATAATTATTAAATAGGAGACTTATTCTGATTAAATCTCTTGGAAATTCACCCATAGCAATATTAAAATTCTATACATAACATTATACTCAAATAAACATACAATATACTAGTGAGAATCGGACTGCTAAGTGGAATATATTAATCCTTCCGATTCTTATTTTTCTTCGATTTGAATAATCAGAGAATCAGAATCAGATTTCTTCAATAGACTTTTGTGGTAGAAATAGCAAACCTTTCTCAATACTGTCATATTTATATGATGGTACTGTACGTACCTTAGTTGGTTTAAGTTTTCTGACAAACCTTGCAGATCCCTTTGACATATCAAGAGTTTCCTTGACAGGTGGACCCTCATTTATTTTTAGAAACCCAAGAAAGCCCTACACCTTTGAAACTGTTTTTCCAATGTATGATACAATTTTTATTCCTCATCACTTGCATTTGATGTTAAATTGAGTGATGCATGAAATTATCATCTTATGAAAATTCGATAATTACCAAAATGGATTGGAATAGTAGACTACGACTGACAAATGAGTCGGACCTAGGTAATTGATGTAGGGGACAAATTTGTAAAAAGTCGCCGAAAATCGGATGTCAGAGATAATTGTTACATTCTACAATAAACTACTTTTTTGATTGTATTTTAATTCATAATACAGTAAAACCCTGCATATACCGGTAGATCACCTTGACTGAACGACCAATACGGTCTCATTTTACATAATCTGATTTGCACTATATTCCATTGCACTATTAAGGCAACTTTAACTATGTTCCAATGGTGGTCATAATAGCAGGGTTTCACTGTACAATGAAAAATACAAGTCAATTAACCAGATGGAAGTATACAATAAACAAGATGGAAGTATACAATAAACAAGATGGCAGTATATAATAAACAAGACGGAAGTATACAACTATAAATGAATTATATAGCATCAAAGTAATATATTCTCTGATTTGTAATGTTTACATTTATTATAATGAATTTCTGACTAGATTTTTTATATCTTTGAAGTATAAAAAAGTTGCAATATAAAATCTGATTAACTGCACTTAACCAATTGTTGCGTGACACACCGATACTTTACTGTCCCAGCAATCTGCCTACACTTACATGTAATCCTTTCCTCCTTGGGATATGGGTGACATCACATGTGCTACCAGTGCAGCTCCAGATAAGCTGGCACATCTGCCCTCCTGATCTGGATCTACACTGGTCACCTCTTGGCCTGAATAGCCCAATGAATTTTAAGCCTTTCCTCCATAAATACGCACTTTTAAGCGTGTGTGACCAGTGTAGATCCAGATCAGCCAGCACATCCATGCCGTCTGATCAGGATCTGCACTAGTCGCTTTTTGGTCAGGAATATCCTAATAAATCAAATAGTGACCAGTGCAGATCCTGATCAGACAGCATGGATGTGCCGGCTGATCTGGATCTACACTGTTTGCCCATGCAATAAAGGTGTGTCTATGGAGGAAAGGGTTAAAGGAAACATCTGTTGGCCCATGAATAACACTTTTCACACATGAATAACAGCTACATCCCAGTGAATAAAATGATAAAATACAACAATGTACCGAATCTGTTATTTTGTCCTTTCGTGGTACTGTTCTCATCTGAACTGTTTACTTGATTTGAACACACTTTTAAACACAGTTGAAATTTGCTTTAAACCAATGTCTGTAGAACAATTTTGCATCTTTCAAATCAGACAAATGTATGTGCAATCAGTTACCTTTTAGTGGTACAGTTGATGGGATCTGTTATCTATAAATCTGGAGTTGCAAGCAGGACTGTCATAACTTCTTTTTTTAAGTCTGATTTAGTTACAACAGTCTTACATGAAACCTTCAAAATATAAAGCAATTAGGGATGCAATTGAATACAGAAATTACTGTTTGAAAATTCATTAATGTCATATCTAGTAATGTTTAATGCAACACTCTTTTGAAAGAAACATCACATGTATATATTTTTAACAAATTCCCGAATAATTGAAGACGAAAACCATATCAACAAACATAAACCATGTCAAACAAAAATATTTGAATGTTCAAAATTTTGTCCCATCCCTAAAAAGAGCATCATATATCTTATGCAGTACTCTTTCATTCACCAACAATATACAGCTTGAAGTAGAAACAATATCAGTGTTGAATATTATATATTGAAATTTTCTTGGCAATTTTTCACTGTGAATTACAGTTGTTTGGCTGACATTTTCCCATATTTCAACAGTAGACAACATTTAACTGACCTTTACCTCTCTATATATGCATTTTATTGCATGTACCAGTGCCCAAGGTTATAAAACTGAGCATGAAAACCAGTCTCAAATCTCAAGCATCTGATTGGCTGAAATGGCGACCAGTCGCCATTTCAGCCAATCAGATCCTTGAGATTTGAGACTGGTTTCCATGCTCAGTTTTATAACATTCAGCCCAGATCATCTGGAACATCCATGGTGTCTGATCTGTATCTGCTCTTGTCACTTTTTTGTCAGACATAACCTCATTAATTAAAAAAGTGGACAGTGCAGATCCTGATCTGATGTAACAAATGTGCCAGCTGATCTGGATCTGCATTGTTCGCCCACATGCAAAAAGATTATCAATGCAGTTAAGGATTAAAGTATGTAATGTAACACTTGATACATGGATAAGGGGAATTGGCGTAGATCTGATTCACCCAGCATATCTGTTTGCTCCTTGGCCAGAAACTTGATGAGCCTCAAAGCAAACAGTGCAGATCCAGCAGATTTGACTGTGGCTGATCTTGATCAACACTAGTCACACATGTGATATAAGCCATATCTATGGGGTAGAGCGTTTACATGAAAAATATCTAATCTTTTTGTTGATTGGTATTTCATTCATTTTTTCCAAAATTCAATCCTAATTTGCCTTCATCTTCCTCTATTTTACCCAATACAGGAAATTATTTAAAAAATTAATAAAAATCTTTAATAACATACTGCAGATTAGAACATAAATCACACATTTATATGAAGATTCTTCATTGAAGAAGCATTTTATAACACTGATATCACCCGTCATTACTGCAGGGCTCTCACTAGACTTGCAAATCAAGGAGAAGTTTTGTCATAATTTTACTGAATAATGGAGAAGTTTGTGGTCAACAGTATTCTTTCCCTATATAGACTTATCTGTCTAGCAACCACCCAAGGGAGTGACAAAAAGAGGCTGCTAAAGACAGGTGGCTGTTAAAGACAGTAAAACATTATTACAAAATATCAGTTTATGTCATATTCAAACTGGCTGTTTAAGACAGGTGGTTGATATTTGCAGGTGGCTGCTAAGGCAGGTTTCACTGTATACAAAATGACTTTACCCATAGCTCAAAGGGAGAAGTCTGGTCACATTTGGGAGACTACTTCTCCCAAGTCTCCCTCTAGTGAGAGCCCTGTTACTGATTGGATGATGAACCTACACTCCAAGTTTTCAATTTGAAGCAGGTCCAAGGCAATCTGTCATACAATCTAACCACATAAGCTTTACAAAGTCAAATCTTACAAACAACTTAGGTTAAAATGTATAGTAACCAGCAAAGATACACAAAGCATCACAGCTAAGCTAATAAAACAGAGATATTAACCCTTTCCTCCATAGATACACCTTTATTGCGTGGGCGAACAGTGTAGATCCAGATCAGCTGGATTTGCACTGTTCGCTTTTTGATTCGTTAGGTTATTTTTGACCAAAACGCAACCAGTGCAGATCCTGATCAGACGGAATGGATGTGCCGGCTGATCTGGGTCTACACTGGTCCCACATGCGCAAAAATGGGTATATGTGGAGGAAAGGGTTAAAGCAGTTAAAAATCAGGTGATGTTGCACAGATCATTGGTCATAATACCAAGGTGCCAAGGTTATAAGCTGAAAATGGAAACCAACTTAAAATCTTAGCAATATGATAGGCAGAAATTTAGAACAATATCAGAATTGACAAATGACTGTACAGTTTGCAATTTGAGACTGGTTTCCAGTTTAAGTTTTATAGTATTGGGGCCTGGTCATGCGAACAAGCATGCAGATTGGATTGGAAAATGGCAGTTGCTAAAAGCTCTCCTAAATATACTCATGGAATAAAGAAACGCATTGTTACATTATGTGCAATATCTTGCGGCAGGTTTAATAAAAAACAATCAATTTCCCATAACAGGATTCCATAACGTTATCTCCCGGAGAAAGCGTGAAATGGAAAAAACTAGGATCATTTTCAAAGTTTACCCTGAATTTCTTTATCCCTTAACCCTTTCCTCCATAAATACTGTACACATATGCAACCATTTTACGCATATGCAACCAGTGTAGATCCAGATCAGCCGACACATCCATGCCGTCTGATCAGGATCTGCACTGGTCCCATTTTGGTCAGAAAATAACTAATGAATCAAAAAGCAAACACTTTAGATCCTGATCAGACGGCACAAATGTGCAGACTGATCTGTATCTAAACTGTTCGCCCATGCAATAAAGGTGTATCTAAGGAGGAAAGGGTTAAGTATATTAGGATGGAAGTTTGACAATCATTACTTGGATATCCATAACATTAGTACCTGTAAGACCACACTGAATTAAATAAGGTGTGTTGGAAAGAGATTTGAATAAGTTATAGGAGTCATTGTTCTCCAAGTAAGTCGCAGGATTGAGTTTTGCAGAAATTGCTTCAGGAATCAAGTAACGATTAACAACAGCTCCTGCTGCATCAGTCGGACCATCCTGTCCGTCTGTCCCGGCACTGAGAAATTCCACATGATAATTCTGTAAAACCCCTGACTTATCTTCCGTTACAGCTTTGCTAAAGTTCAGGGCAAAGGCCAGTGCCATTTCTTGATTTCTACCTCCTTTTCCTGTGCCTTTCACTTTAACTGTTGTCTCACCACCACATATTAGACATATACCACTTTTACTATTGTACGCTTTCCCTGCAGCCTTTTCGACCATTTTCAATTGCTGTTTTGTTATTCCATGTTTGGTCAGTCCAATTTCAGTTGCACTAAGAATAATCTGCCCTTTATCTGGTGGCTGTCCACCAAATGTAAGAATAGTATATTTTGCCAGTTCAGAAAAAATGGCAGCTACGGTTCTTGCTTCTCCCTGCATTGAATTTGTTAAAACAATGGGCACATAACCTTGTTCTTGTACCTTCCTCATAGCTGCTTGTGTTGCCAGTGAGTTACTTCCAATGATCACATTGTGAACATGTTTGTTGGCTGATTCTGGGGAATGAGAGCTTGATTGGTAAGGCCTCTCCTGAAGTGACATTTTCTCCGAAGCTTTCTCATTTAATTTCTCTACAATTATGCGAGGGATTTTGTCCTAGAAATATAAATAAATAAAGCTGATCATGGGTAGATACAATAGGCCACCACCCAAGAAGTTCACAATCATTTATTGGAGTTAAATGATTTGATATATCCTTTGCCAGCGCTTTCATTCAATATAATGCTGATAACAAACTAGATGGGTGTTCAGTTGAACACTTGTGTCGCCCTTGGATACTTTGTAAGACAGCATAATATTAAAGTGTGATGAAGACATGTTAAGAAACGGCATAGCTAAAGCGAATGTTAAGTTTTCATGACAAAAATCTAAGTACAAAAAGGGGCAAGTGTCTGTCACTTGTGACCTTGACCTTCAGATTTTGGAATAATCATAATAAAGTTGTCAGTGGCAATATAATATAAAAATCGATGAGGAAATATTAACATATGGCAATATGTATATAACCTTAAGTTTTTATGACAAAATATAACAAGAGCCATGTTACACATGGTTAATCCCCCGCTGGAAAAAAGTTACCTGAAGGTTGTACTTTTGTATAACTTACCTGGAGAGGAAATCCTTTTAAGTTTTGGAGTTAAGCTATGGACAAAATTCATCAAGTGAATCTGATAGGGGAATAACTCTAAAAAAAAAGGCAAGGTAGAGTTATTGGACTTGCACACTGCACTACCTACCAATGTGCTCTGTCAGTATAGGAAATTTGAATAAAATCCCTCAAGTAGTTTTTGAGTTATGCTTTGGACAAAATTTATCAAGTAAATATGATAAAGGGGAATAACTCTAAAAATAGGCAAGGTAGAGTTATTGTTCTTGCACACTGCACTACCTATCAATGTGCTCTGTCAGTGTATGAAGTTTGAAAAAAATCCCTCAAGTAGTTTTGGAGTTAAGCTCCGGACAAAATTAATCAAGTAAATCTGATAAAGAGGAACAACTCTAATAAAAGGCAAGGTAGAGTTATTGGACTTGCACTCTGCACTACCTACTAAGGTGCTCTGTCAGTGTATGAAGTTTGAATTAAATCCCTCAAGTGGTTTTTGAGTTATGCATTGGAAAAAATGTATCAAGTAAATGTGATAAAGGGGAATAACTCTAAAAAAGGCAAGGTAGAGTTATTGTACTTGCACACTGCACTACCTACCAATGTGCTCTGTCAGTGTATGAAATTTGAATAAAATCCCTCAAGTAGTTTTGGAGTTATGCTCTGGACAAAATTTATCAAGTAAATATGATAAAGAGGAATAACTCTAAAAAATAGGCAAGGTAGAGTTATTGTTCTTGCACACTGCACTACCTACCAATGTGATCTGTCAGTGTATGAAGTTTGAATAAAATCCCTCAAGTAGTTTTGGAGTTATGCTCTGGACAAAATTTATCAAGTAAATATGATAAAGGGGAATAACTCTAAAAAGGCAAGGTAGAGTTATTGTTCTTGCACACTGCACTACCTACCAATGTGCTCTGTCAGTGTATGAAGTTTGAATAAAATCCCTCCAGTAGTTTTGGACTTATGCTCCAGACAAAATTGTTTCGGATGACGCACAGACGGAGGAAGGTCATTTCTAATATCCCCCTCGCCTTTGGCGGGGGGATAAAAAAAGGGTCATAACTGTAGTGAAATAAGACACTGACCATGGTATCATGACAACCGTCTTGTTGTAAGCAATATTTGTTGAAAGTTTGATGAAGAAATGTTAAGAAATGGCAAAGTTATAGCCAGCATTAAGTTTTCATGACAAAATATAAGAATGAAAAGGGGCATAACTTTGTGGCATGTGACCTTGATCTAAAGATTTTGGTATCATGCCGACCGTGTTGTTGTAAGCAATATATTTTGAAAGTTTGATGAAGAAATGTTAAGAAATGACAAAGTTATAGCCAACGTTAAGTTTTTGTGACGAAAAAGGGGCATAACTCCATCAAATGTGACCTTGACCTAAAAAATTTGGCATCATCATGACCTTGTTGTCATAAGCAGTATAATTGGAAAGTTTGATGAAGAAATATTAAGAAATGGCAAAGATATAGCCAACTTTATGTTGTTGTGATGAAAAAGGGGCATATATCCATCAAATGAGACATTGACCTAAAGAATTTGGCAGCATCATGACTGTGTTGTCATTAGCAGTAGTATTGGAAAGTTTGATGAAGAAATATTAAGAAATGGCAAAGTTATAGCCAATGTTAAGTTTTCATGATGAAAAAGGGGCATAACTCCATCAAATGTGACCTTGACCTAAAGAATTTGGCATCATCATGACCTTGTTGTCATAAGCAGTATAATTGGAAAGTTTGATGAAGAAATATTAAGAAATGGCAAAGTTATAGCCAACGTTAAGTTTTCATGATGAAAAAGGGGCATAACTCAATCAATCATGACCTTGACCTAAAGAATTTGGCATCATCATGACTGTGTTGTCATAAGCAGTATAATTGGAAAGTTTGATGAAGAAATATTAAAAAATGGCAAATTTATAGCCAACGTTAAGTTTTCATGAAGAAAAAGGGGCATAACTCCATCAAATGTGACCTTGACCTAAAGAATTTGGCATCATCATGACCGTGTTGTCATCAGCAGTATAATTGGAAAGTTTGATGAAGAAATATTAAGAAATGGCAAAGTTATAGCCAAAGTTAAGTTTTCGTGACGAAAAAGGGGCATAACTCCATCAAATGTGATCTGGACCTTAAGAATTTGGCATCATCATGACCGTGTTGTCATAAGCAGTATAATTGGAAAGTTTGATGAAGAAATATTAAGAAATGGCAAAGTTATAGCCAACATTATGTTCTCGTGACGGACGGACAGACCGACGGACGGACAAAGAGATCCCTATGTATCGCCTTTTTCTTCGAAAGGGCGACACAATAAAACCAAACCCTACATAATTCTGGCATTTCCCATGTTTCCCATGCCATGTTCTGATATCACAAAGAGGTTTACACAAGGCAGATCCTGAGCCGCATAGCTAAGTTACAAACAGCTTGGTAGTGCTAGTGTCATTGTCCTGTCAACATTTAGGGAGAGGATGCGTAAGTGGCTGGGTAGCTCAGCACATGCCCTGTAAAGGAGGGTCCCAGGTTCAAGTCCCAGTCTATCTGCACATTTCTCATCTTGTCAAATTTGGCACAAACTAGGGTCCATAACAGCTAGCAGATTTGTCCCCATCTAGTTATAGCAAATTTAAATTCACATAACTACATGGACACATTTGCAAATTGTAGATGGTGTATGTTGCAGTACAAATCTCAAGCATCTGATAGGTTGAAATGAGGACTAGTCTTCACTTAAAGCATCTGATTGGTTGAAATGAGGGCTTGTCTCCATTTCAAGCATCTGATTGGTTGAAATGAGGACTATTCTTCACTTTACGCATCTGATTGGTTGAAATGAGGGCTTGTCTCCATTTCAAGCATCTGATTGGTTGAAATGAGGACTAGTCTTCACTTTACGCATCTGATTGGTTGAAATGAGGACCAGTCTTCACTTTAAGCATCTGATTGGTTGAAATGAGGACTAGTCTCCATTTCAAGCATCTGATTGGTTGAAATGAGGACTAGTCTTCACTTAAAGCATCTGATTGGTTGAAATGAGGACAAGTCTCCATTTCAAGCATCTGATTGGTTGAAATGAGGACTAGTCTTCATTTTAAGCATCTGATTGGTTGAAATGAGGACTAGTCTCCATTTCAAGCATCTGATTGGTTGAAATGCAGTAGAGTCTCCATTTAAACCAATCAAATCCTTGAGATCTGTTACTGGTATCTAGTCTGAGATATTTTATCATAGAGCCCTGACTGCAACAATAGTAAGATGTTAACAAGATACCTTAACTTTGAGTCTCTCCAGAATCTGAAGGCACTGTCTGGGTGAGCTGCGCAGGGGGACAGTGGGTCCGCTACTGATAATGTCTAGTTTATCATCTATCACATCCGATAATATCAGAGAGACCACCTGAATGACAACAAACAGTTTAACAACGAATCTATATTGAAGTGATTAAACAGAAAAAGAACTTAAAGTTTGTATTGCTAAATAACTGAAACCAAAGTGTTAACAGATAATGACTTAACCCTTTACCCCGTGAGTTATGGCTGTTATCCCATGAGAAAACAGGGTATTCTTGCATACCGGATAAGTATTTCCGCGTGATTTTCCGGGGAAAGAAAATCTTGGGAAAAGATAACGTTCACGTGCTACATAAGTGACGTCATGTCTTCAAGTATCTGACGTAATATATTCCAGTTACTGACATCATTTACAAAATAAGGTTCGCGTTAAACGTCAATATTTCAGCTTAAGGAAACAAAATTAAGTTTGCATACATATACTAAAATGTAAAAAAAGTAAAAGGTATGCAAGAAAAAGTATCTTGCATAAGATATTCGGTAAAGATAGAAAAATCTGTCACCTTGGGTGAACTGTTTTGGCGGGAACTCGGCATAGCCTGGTTCCCGCAAAACAGTTCCCCCTCGGTGACAGATTTTTCTATCTTCACCTCACACCCATGCAAGATACTTATATTCCAGATCAGCTGGCACATCTGTGCTGTCTTATCAGGTTCTGCATTTTTTCATTTATTAGATTATTTCTGACAAAGAAGCAACCATTCATTACCTCAGTTCACCAAAGATAAATGTACAACAGCATCACTTACTGTAGCTCGTCTGGCTTTAGTGGCGAGCCCTCCTCCTTTGAGAGTTTCTAGATTCTGTCTGAGAACATTGAGTTCCTGTATAGTGCCCCCGCTGGCTGAAACTACCCTGGTCATCTCTAGTTCATCACTCAAAGAGACAGGAGGAATAGGGGAAGGCAACAAAGCTGATCCACCACCTGGAACAATAATAGTTTTAACCCATTCCTCCATAGACACACCTTTATTGCGTGGGCAAACAGTGTAGATCCAGATCAGCCGGCACATCGGTGCTGTCTGATCAGGATTTAAACTGTTTGCTTGTTTAATCATAAGGTAATTTCTGACCAAAATGCGACCAGTGCAGATCCTGATCAGACGGCACAGATGTGCCAGCTGATCTGGATCTACACTGGTCACACAATGCGTATTTATGGAGGAAAGGGTTATAGTAAAACCTCTTTATTTTACCACCTCTGGAACTGGACAAAGTCTTAATAGTGGGGTGGTCTTAATTCCAGGGTAGAAACTAGTGCAAACCTTTTAGAAGACTCAATAAAAAGTGGTCTTATTACTCATGGTTTTTTTTATATTGGGGTGGTCTTCATGAGGGGTTTTACTGTAATCAACTGAAAGCTTGCTGGAATGTGTCAACTGTATTCATTCCTAAAATGAAACAAATTGCCACAAGATATGCCCATCTAATCACAGAGACTGTTAATAAAGGTTTTGTAGAAACTGAAGGGACATAACTCCAGATTGATTGTTGTGGCAATTTGGCTGGTTACCAAACTTAGCAGAGATGCCCATGAGCATTCTCACCAAGTTTCATAGATGACAAAGTATGATAAGACATGAAAGTCATTTTTAGTTTTATCAGTCAGTAAGTACTGTGCCGGCTGAATTTAGATTACCAGTATTCAGTACTTTTTTAGCATAATTTCCGGTTCTGAACCTAATAATAATGCAAATTCATGAACATAGAAATATTTACATTATTCTGGAAACATAAAATTTTGATTATAAAGGTGCATGGTCATATTTTGGGATGAAAATATGAAGTGTTTTCAAATATTAACATTAATAATATAAACTGTAAAAGAGGTCACATTCTTTATTAGTTATTTACAAGGGAATACATTATAAAGAAAATTGTTTATAGTTGTTACAGCATTACTGACATATTAAACTTCACTCACAACAGGTCCTAGTGTACTGATTAGTCCTAAATTTTTGTGAAATTCGCTCCTGTCCAGTCATTTAACCCTTTCCTCCATAGACACACCTATATTGCTTGGGCAAATAGTTTAGATCCAGATCTGTGCCATCTGATCAGGATCTAAACTGTTCACTTTTTGATTCATTAGGTTATTTCTGACCAAAATGCCAGCAGTGCATATCCTGATCAGATTGTACGGATGTGCTGGCTGATCTGGATCTAAACAAGTCGAACATGCGCAAAAATGCATATATATATGGAGGAAAGGTTAAAGGCGTTTTATAGTTGGTAGTACAATTAATTTCACAACTGAGAAATTGAAGTATTTCATTCTGAACCATGAATGAAAATTTGTTACTAAAGCATCAAGTTCCTAAAATCCCCTACCTGAAATGAGCACAATTAGAAGATCATCTTTGCCAAGTTTCTCCACTAAGTTCTGGATAGCTAAGGCAGCCATGTGAGCATTTTCATCTGGTAGATTGTTTGCTGCCCCTTCATAAACCTTGATCTTACTTCCTTCCTGTATACATAATTCACTGAAATCAATAAAAAACACTCTTAACCCTATACCCATTTATAACGATTTTATGGTGTGGGCGAACAGTGTAGATCCAGATCAGCTGGTACATCCATGATCAGTATCAACACTGTTTTTTTTTAATTCCTTAGATTATTTCTGATCAAGCAGCTAACATCGTAGATCCTATCAGATAGCATGATAAAGAGTAGAGTGTTATTGAATACAGATGACCAAAATCAAACCATTGAATATTTGATGGGAATTATAAGTGTGAATTCATGTCTGAGCCAAAATGTCATTTATGTCTTTTATTTGATACCTACGGTGACTCCTTATTAAATAATACAAAAGTAATTTAAAACTGTGTTAACATCTTGGTAAATTGTAACACTTCCAGAAATGTGTATAATTCTTGATAAACCATAATTATTATATTATAAAGGACAGTCACACCAACATTTTCAATTTGTTACAAAGGATGACAAAAAAACCACATGCAAAGATGCTTAAGTTATATATAAAATCACAATCCACAATGACTTCTTATACATAATTAACCATTGACGCTACATGTATAGGATATCTCCTGGACAACCAGTGTAAATCCAGATCAGCTGACACAATTGTGCAGTTTGATCAAGATCTACACTGCTTGCTTCTAGGTCATACATAATCTAATGAAAATATAAAAGAAACTGGACTATGTAGATCCATATCAGACTGCAAGGATGTGCAGGCTATTTTGGATCCAGACTGACTATGCATGGGATAAAAGCCATATCCATTGTTAACTAAATTACACATATCATCAGGGGTTCCACCAGCTGTTGATTCTAAAGGGTCAGTCATATTGATAATCTTTCAGGGGATTCTGTCAATTTGGTCCTTAGGCTTATATGGGTGTCTTTGGAAAGCTGACTAATGTCCTTCAAATGATGTCATAAGTTGAGCTTACGATTCATTTCACATTAAAATATAACATTATAATATTATACTGTCAAATTTACTAAAAAATAACCTAACAGTTATGAGAAAAGAAAAGACATTGTAAATTCTTTCCAAATGTAGTAACAAATTAAATGTCAAACATTATCACCAAAGAACCCTGTCCATAATGTGCCCCATAAAACATTAATGGAAAGAGTAGAAATTTAATAGTTACAGATCATTAAATAATAAAAACACCTTAGGAAACCAATAATTTCTTTAGAATACAAAGTCAGTTTGTTTTGAAAAATATGAAATTTCTTAAATTCAAGTTATATCGTACCTTTTACCAGCAGATTGGAACAGACTTTGTGACCCTAACGGAACACTAATTATTCCCTTTACGATATGTTTCCCGATCATTTCCTCCAGTGTGCTTGCCATTCCGGAGACAGCTTTACCAAAACCAACAACATAAACATTGTTGTGCAGCCTGTATTTGTGGCCATCTATAGTGATGGTATTACCTGGAATAAATGTCATTATAATTCTATAATATAATCCTTTACTCAATGGGATACAGCTGTTATCCGACGCACAAACAGTGTAGATCCCAATTAGCCAGCACATCAGTGCCATCTGATCCAGATCTACACTGATCGCACATATATGGAGTAAAGAGATGAACCAAAAGTAATTTCTTTTTGAAACAAGGCCATAAGAGTATTGCATGCAATACAAGAGCCCCATATTTGTACCAGATAGATAATGTACCGGGGCTTGAGGTTATAAAGCTGAGATTGGAAACCAGTCTCAAATCTCAAGCATCTGATTGGCTGAAATGGCGACTGGTCGCCATTTCAGCCAATCAGATGCTTGAGATTTGAGACTGGTTTCCATGCTCAGTTTTATAACCTTGGTCACGGTTTATTTGAAGTAACTGACTTAATCTTTCCAGTACACTGCTAGGGGACTAATCATGTTGACATAGAGTGACTAATAAATTATAATTTGTCCACAACTGGGACTTTATTTTATTCTGAAACTTATAATGAGTACATAACCAGAGGGTGCAAAATTAATAATGTGAGGATATTAAGTACATTTGTGTTCAATGACACTAAATACAAATTGTAACAAGAGTGCCAATCTGACACAAAATACGCCCGTCAAAATGCTCATCATCAAAGTTGCGTAACGATCCGATAAAAATTATTCGACTTGGAGAGCAGATACAGCTAATTCAGTTTTTGGACAATTCAAGGGCCATAATTCAGGAGTGCATGGGGGGATTTGGCTGGTTATAGAACTTGGTCGAGATATTATGCCCACCAACATATTCACCAAATTTGATAAAGACTGGATGAAAACTCTTTGACTTAGAGAGAGGAAACAGTTATTTTGGACAATTCAAGGGCCATAATTCAGGAGTGCCTGGGGGGATTTGAATGGTTATAGAACTTGGTCGAGATATTATGCCCACCAACATATTCACCAAGTTTGATACAGACCGGATGAAAACTCTTTGACTTAGAGAGAGGAAACAGTTATTTTGGACAATTCAAGGGCCATAATTCAGGAGTGCATGGGGGGATTTGGCTGGTTATAGATCTTGGTCGAGATATTATGCCCACCAACATATTCACCAAGTTTGTTAAAGACCGGATGAAAACTCTTTGACTTAGAGAGCGGAAACAGTAATTTTGGACAATTCAAGGGCCATAATTCAGGAGTGCCTGGGGGGATTTGGCTGGTTATAGAACTTGGTCGAGATATTATGCACACCAACATATTCACCAAGTTTGATAAAGACCGGATGAAAACTCTTTGACTTAGAGAGCGGAAACCCTGTGGACGCCGCCTGCCCGCCAACCCGCCCACCCGCCGCAGGTGTTCCCATAATATGTCCCGTTTTTCAAACGGGCATATAAAAAGCATAGGTTTATCCCTAATAACTAGTAATAAAATTGAACAAAACTATTCTGGCTAGGTTAGGGAAATATTCTATATTCTATGTAAAAAGAAGTCAAAATAATGAAACTAAATACATTGTATTTAATACTAGTACTATTTACAAATATATAAAAGCAATCATTAAATGTTCAAGGAGATGGAGTAAAAGGTTAAAATGAAAATAATGTACTCTAATTGTTTGTTCACATACCATTATCAGATACAGTCACTGCATTCTTCAACATTTTTGGAGGGTATACAGAGCTGACAGCGGCATCAAATATGTCAAGAGCATCTTTACGTATTTTTTTCACTTCCATTCTGTTCTGCTTGACATAGGATGGCAAATAATTAGCTTTACCCCTGTGTAACTGAAAAATGACAAACATAAACAAAAATATTTAAGAATAAATAAATAAGTTCTGTGTAAGCTGGACTAATGGTGGACTTTTTTTGGAAACAAAACTTTAGTGCAACAGGAGCTACCTGATTATTGTATTGACAATTTGATGTTTAGGATATGGCAAGATCAGGGCCCAAGGTTATAAAAACTGAGCATGGAAACCAGTCTCAAATCTCAAGCATCTGATTGGCTGAAATGGCGACTGGTTTCCAATCTCAGCTTTATAACCTTCAGCCAAGGATATGCAACACTGAACATAAATCTGACACCTTAGACTCAAAAGTATTGTCAAAGTCATTTTGTATTAACAAGAAAAAGGGTAAGAATGGGTATAATTACTGAAACAGGCTGAGCGAAGAGATGCTGCATTAAATTAGAGTACTTATTGAAGTACTGTGGTTACTATAAAGGTTTAATTTAATGTCCAGACAGAAGTGCATATTACTCAATTTTGGTTTGGGATAATAAAATTGTACCTGTAGATGTGTGTTTTGTTTGGGGTGTCCTGGTGCCCATTCACTACAAGAAAGGAAGCTGATGTTGTCTCGTATACAATGTGTTTGAGCAGCCCACCTGTAGCTTGATAATCTACTGATCAACTTACAGTATGAATTCATACTGATAACGAGAATGTGGGTCACGTACTATCCATGTCAAGAGTTAAAACTACCAACAACCTGCAATGTAAAGCAGATTGTAGTAATGTATGGAATACACAGGGATTTCAATACCTTTTGAAAACCAGGAGTCATCTGACTCCTGTTGAGAATGTTTAAGGGGTTATCTTCAGATCTTTGCGAGTTATATCTTGTATTCATTGAACTTTACTGTTAAAATAGAAGTGCTTTAACTTCATTTTAATATATTTTCCTGCGTAAAATAGGTCTTTATTTCATCTTTAAAATGCAATAGACACAGTATTTATCTTTATTCTTGCAAAATTTGACCACTAAATTCTCTTGCATCAAAATAACCCCAAGCTCAGAATCAGGTGGCATCAAAAGTGGGGATATTCAAATTTGCTTGCATCAAATGGCAAGAATCTGTATCCGGCATCCCTGAATACTGGGACAGACGTCCTAAATAATGAACTTGTGGCTTCCTTTTGTTTTATCTATTTTTCTTTTAGCCATGTAAGAGACTGAATGTCATTGAATAGAATTAAGAGTTATCTGTTGTTCTCACAGCCACCTACTTATCTGTTAGTGAGCACTTGGTGGCTAGTGTTAAAATAGATTAAGAGTATCTTTTACAGGGTTTCCCCCAGGCCATTTTGGCTAGACTAGACGAATGTGACTAGTCATAATTTCAGGACCCAGTTTGCGACATGCTATAATTTGCCTGACATGCCTTATCTCCTGCAGCGACTTGTGAACCTGTTGATTGCATTATCAGTATGAAAACTCTCTATTCTAAATAAACAAGAGACAGCTGATTGCACCGATAATTATACGTCACCAGCTTTGCGAGTTAACCATTCGGTAAAAAGAACTGAAGGATAATGTGTGTCGGCTCTGCCCACAAGTTGACAAAGGTTGATTACTACCACATGCGAAATATATCATAGCTGAATCACTATTCATCAGCGTTGTCTGTAATCATTCAGAACAAAGCTTTATAAAAATGACTTACTTCTACCATCTGACCATTTCGAGCAAACAATCAGTTTCTCTAAGGAACTAAAGCATCTATATTGATAGTATCCACAAAAAATATAACTTTCTGACATCTTGATTATTCTGTAACATAGCAATAGGCCGATAGTCTCTGATGAAATTCAAACACAGCAACAAAGCCATTTTCATTTCGATAAAATAGAAAACAAAATGACCTATGGAATTTATATCATTTTAAAAAATATAACAACATGTTTTTGTGTTGTTTATTTTGTATTAAGTGTTTTTTGTCTTTGAGTCAGTGTCTTACACAAAATGATTTAACTTGTATTCCAGATATACATGTTACATGGCACTTTTTATCCCTTTAACCCATGGGATATGGCTGGTATTCATGGTGAACAGTGAACATTGTGGATACAGATCAGCTGACACATTTGTGCTGTCTTATCAAGATATACACTGTTCAATTTTACAGTGCTCATGCTGGCTGTTTTCAAATAATAAACAAATTTTTAGATTCATTAGGTTATTTCTGAAATTCAAGGAAGTGACTGGTTTGGATTCAGATCTCGACCAGGCAGCACAGATCTTGATCAAGACTGGTTGATTATATGCGATAAAACCTGTATATATATAAAGTAATGGGATGAAGAAAAAACAAAAATGATGAATACAAGTATACTAATCCATTGTAACTTACTCGCACAATATATACAAGAAGCAACTAGAAGATGCATTAAGCTGGACTGTGTTCTGTGATTCAAATTTTGATGCCAATGCCCCTTATTTAAACCTGTAAGTGTCCTTAAAACTTATCAATTGACCTTGGCGAAAACTCCTTCTGTGCATTTTGAGTTTAAGTTATTAAAATACCATGATCAAATTTTTTTGGTAAAACACCAGGTGAAAAATAAACCCATATGGCCATCTTTAAAAAATTGTTTGCAGTTGCTTGACTGACCCAGTGAAATTAACCCCGACCAAAACTTTTTTTGGCCACCCATCATTTGTTTTCTTCAATATTTTTCATTTTGTATACAAACATTTTGCTCTTTAAATAGTAGTCACGAGACAAACTGACCATACTTTAGTCTTGGTGACGTCATACCAGCTGTATGACGTCACGGCATTCTTGTCTTGTACACTTTGTTTATTTTATTGATTATGTTTTGTGGTATATTATATGCCCGAGAGGGTACTTGTGAGGATATAACATGTAATTTTATTTTGGTGTAACATTAAAATTACAAACTACTGATATGGTTGGTTTGTCTTGGTGACACATATTTACCAATACCAAAGTATAAAAAGATTGTTCATTTATATACATTACACTGAATAATTAAAAATAACTGCACCAAATGACAGCAATGTTTTAAGTTTCTCGGTCACTGTTAATGTGATGAAGATGGACAATACATAAATAAAAAGTGCCTTACCTAAATTCTAGAAATCATACTCACGGTTTGACATGTTTATACATTTTGAAGGCTGTGATCTAAGGAACCGTGATCTACCTTCAGAAATAACATAACATATACTCTGGTTAAGTTTGGATTGTTTCAAAGAACAATTTCCCAAATAACAATGGGTGCTAGTTAGAAATTAGATTTAAAAAAAAACTAAAGTTGGGGTCCAGGGGCCCTGCTAGGGCACTGGTGAGTCCAAGGCCCAAGAGTCCAGGACAGGTGTCCAAGGGACTGAAGGGCACCAGAAGCCCTTGGATTTAAAGTTAGCAAGAGCTGAAAATGTCCTTTCTAGGTTTAATGACTTGTTATTTTGGTCACCAAAATTTTCAGCTACACAAGTACGAGTCTTGTGGAAAATTTTTGTGACCTAGTTGTTGATTGTCATGGCACAACATTCACACTCAGTAAGCAATGCCCAGAATATCTGGTTTTCTTATCCAGATTTCCCACCTAATTTGTGGCACTTTGCTAGTCAGTCACAATTCCATATTTTTAATATCTTTTTCTAACCATATGATTTTTTTTAATTCCTTTCATTCAACAGTGTTCAAAAACACATCTGATTCCTGTAACACTGACCTGGTTCAGATCGGCTAATACCCAGTATGAGTGATGTAGGGATACTAGAATTTAGGATGTGGTCAAACCAACGTTGCAATACGTTGACTTAAACTATCAAACACCGCGTATGTCACATCTATTTCAAGATTTTTTACCATCTAACTATGAAGTAAATTAAACAAGGGAGGTAACTTCCAGATATTGGTTAAGAATAATAGCCAAACCCACGGTAGGCTACTGTTTCAAATTCCGTTTGTTACAGCCCTTAGATCTTACTTTATCGTTATCAGTAAATAAACGACTGGTGTTAACCAAAAACTAGAGGCCTCTGTTTGGCTGTTAGTTGACGTCACATTTGCTGTCTGTATCAGCTGCTTGTCAACTAGGTCTATTGCATACAAAGATAATTCCGAAAAAACAAAACAAACAAACATGACATGGGCAAAGAGTAAATTTATAGGTGACTATTTATATGCAACTGTTTCTACGGCTTATATGTCATTAAACCAAAGTTCTTGGAATGTGTAAACAGATACGCTGAACATGTGCTGGTCTACAATAATTTTTGCCAATTCGTCTAAATAATGTCAGGGTTTTCAAGAAATTCAAGAAAAACTTCCGTGTCTACTTATGGTTTCAAAGGAAAAACATTTTCACCATTTGCAATGATAGTGCCCTCTTAAAGGTGCGTATTATTCCTTGGTCCAGTGGTTGGAGATGCGATGTTGTGTTAGCTGGAGGGAATTTGGCACAAATCTTTGAAAGTTGGTAGGCGTTCTCTTTACCATGCGAAGAGGCCTTGTCAAGCATTTACAGAATCTTTCTTTTGGCGACCCAATTTGATTCACTGATTCCTGTCATCGTGTTTTTTCTGAATTGCCTGTCGGGTTTTTGGGTGGCTTTGAGCTAATTCACTAAAACAATTGGACTTGTTTGTTAACATGAGAACCTGGTGAGGCAAGTTTGAGGTTGATGAAACCTAAAACCTAGTTTAAACTCCCACTTTGCAAATTGTTTGCATCTTTCCTGATAATTAACAAGGTAACCAAAATATATTGCAAGACAATTTAATCAAAAAGTTAATTGCATTTAATGCTTTTTTTTTACAAAGGGGTGCATATATACTGAGTGCCAATTAAAATGCAACTCTTTTTTTGGAATATTTTCGAAGTGTCGAAAAGTAATAAATTCGCAAAATAGATGTGTTTTAAAATGAATAATAGATGAAAAGGGAACTTTGAAAGCCACCAAACACAACAAATATGAAAATTTTGCATGCTCGATTTGATTGAGCCTGTTCATGGGCATTAATGGAAATGAATATTACTGCCCACGCCGCCTACCCACGGGTTGAGCGCAACTCAATATGTACACACGAACAAACAGTAAAATTTTGATTCATCCCAAACGATGGTATGCATATGGCGCTAAACATGGAACCTTCAATGCTGTATTTTCAGATTAATACTATTTTCCTTGTTCAGCGGCGTATGGTCACCAGATAAAATGAATGAGTTTGCCCCAAACGAGAAAATAAATGGGCCCTAAACAAAATAGAATTTTGACAGGGGATGTCGTTTGGCCAAGCGAGTAATTGTCGACGGCGAACAATGCATCGACGAGAGATTTCACATCGAGACATACCTCCTTGGATCATGCCTAAAACCTCAAGTCATTGGCTGTCTAAAAGTCTTGGCATTTTCATATTTGTAAAAAGTAAAACTTACAAAATGAAGATGGGATTTGTGTAGCCGTTTGTAAAGGTATACAAATGGACTTGTTTCGAGGTTATTTATGCATGTCTACATGCCAAAACGAAACTTTCATGCGTTTGTACGGGGTTACTGTAGGAGAAAAAGTTTAAAAAAATAAGTGGACAATAAATGTATCGATTGGTTACTTTTTTATTTTAAAACACATATACCTTTGCCAATTTATTTAACTTTTACGCACATCAAAACTATTCCAAAAAATAAAGTGTTGCGTGTTTATTGGCACTGCGTATATAATGACTCGGATAGCTCAAGATGAAATCTTATTGCATGTTGGCTGATATTATATATAATTGTTTTGTAAATTTCAGGTCATCGTTGTTGTGACCGTTGATGATAAAACTTTCAGTGAAAAGGTAAATAACGGACACTGCTATGATGAAGTTCTAGCTTGAGTCGGTTTTATGTTGCGATAAAAGCACATTTGCTCCAGGGTATGGTTAAAAACTTAGACTATGCACATAGCTTTAACAAATAATGCCGACTCACATGGTAGTTTTGCTGAGTTGCTGAGAAAAAAACTTGCCCTATGTATAAGACATCCAAAAGGCAATTTTATGATAAGTTTGTCAGGATGTTCCGGTAAGAAATAAAAAAAGGAAAGATAGGGAAAATACTAATTGAATCGCTTATATAAATTATGTTCATAGAGATCGCATTTCTATAGTTTGAAATAAGATTAAAGTTTCACACATTTGTAACTACCAAAATGAAAAATCAAACCCCGATGAACTAATTATACCATCGGTTCATCTAAAAAGTCTGACATTTATTCATTTTATTGTTCGAAAAGATTTTATTCACCTGACACAAGATGTTACATTTATCAAAGAAAACATTTTTACACAACACCATTTTCTATTATACAGTTTATTCATAAGCTGTTTTCACCTTTACAATATAAACGCATAGCGAGACCGAATTCTACTGTTTGTCGGTGTAAATAATAAATATTGAGTTGCGCTCAACCCGGGGCGAGGCGGCATGGACAATAATATGCATTTCCATTACTTCCCATTAACAGGCCTGCAATATTTTCATATTTGTTGTGTTCGGTGGCTTATTCTTCCGTTTTAATCTATTTCATAAAGATTATGCTAAATTTCCAAATTGACCAGCAAACCAAACTAGCATCCGTCTTTATTATTGTTTTAACACACAACCTCACAATAATTTATTGTTTGCAGTAAAACATTAATTAATTTGTTACAGAATGGTGCAAACAATAAATGATAAACGTTAAAACCGGGCTATACGAGTACAAGTTAGGAAGCGAAGTTCATAAATTGTATATGACATAAAATAAATACAAGCAAAATATAAACATATGTAGAAAAGCAATTTGACATACGCATTCATTTGTATTTAAACGAGCTAACAATAAACTATAAGCAAAACATTTAAACGGACATCACTCAAGGAATTTCATATAAGCTCACAACAGTATCAGCAATTTCAGGAAAAACCGCGCATCACCAGCTATCAGAATTATCAGAACCATCGTCATCATGCATGTCAACTTCATCAGAGGCATCATCGATATCATCATCATCATCATCATCATCATCATCATCATCATCATCATCATCATCATCATTATCATCATCATCATCATCATCATCATCATCATCATCATCATCATCATCATCATCATCATCCATTTCGTAAACTTCTTCTTCCTCAACCTCCGCCGAGGTATCGCTATCATATTTGGCTATGGGCTTTCGTTTACGCTCATCACATGCAGACCTTTTCTCTAATGCTTCCAACAGACTTTTATACAACATTTGCCAATATGTATGTCTAAATGGCCGATGTCTTTGTTGAACACGAATAGCGATTCCCTTTTTATTCTTCAAGTATGGAAGATGTTGAACGATTTCCGGATCGCATTCTAGGAGATACTGTTCAATTTGTTGGCATGATTCCTTGTCGGTCTTTCTTTTTCTTTTCAGAATATGAAAAACTGTATCACCTCGTTTCGTAACAGCCCTCGGATCCGCTGATTTTTCCGTTAAAAGATGAAAAACCATGACAAAATTTGCTGTCTCACATGCCACATGAAGAGGTGTTCTACCAAACTTGTCTCTTGCGTTGACATCAGAAAAATTGGCCAGTTTCATAGCTATTGTTGTGAGACCTTTGTGAATAGCAGCATGAAGTGGTGTGTATCCTTGTTTTTGTGCTTTTCGCCTATTCGTTTTAGCATATGCAAGCAATTTTTCAAATGATGTTTCTTCCTTCTTCATGACTGCATAGAACAATGGGGTTTGTCCGAAGAAATCTTGAATGTTTGGATCTGCCTGATGTTCTATCAAAGCATCCATAAGGCCAGAGTTCTTTCTCCATACTGCTACATGGAAAAGCGACATGCCCTTGATCAAAGATTTTGAACCATATGATGAAATACGCCATTTGTCTTGGGATGGATCAGTTTTGAGTAAGAATCGAACAATTGAAAGATGATTCCGTATAGCCGCAATGAATATTGGAAAATGTCCTCTATAATCTTTGACTTTGAGTGATGCTCCTTTGTTAACCAGTTGTTTGGCAGTCTCCAAATTACCTAAGTCTGCAGCTAAATGAAGAGGAGTTCTCTTGTAAATTCCACCTTTGATATCTAAAGGTGCGTGGGCTTCTAAAAGACATGTTACAATAGTTTCGTGTTTGTAAATAATTGCCTTGTGCAAAGCCGTCATGTTAACTGTGTTCTTTACTCCTGGATCTGCACCATTCTTCAATAAGCATTTGACGGATTCAATCATTCCTTTACGTGCAGCAACTATCAGTGGGTAATTTCCATTGACAGCATTTCCTCTGTCATTTACAATAGTTCCTGGACGTTGTAGCAGCATTTCGAGAAGATCCGGTTGTTTCTGGTGCATGGCAATATATATCACATCGCCTGTAACCTTTGCTCCGTGGTTAAGCAGAAAGTCAATAGATTCCCTCTGCCTAGAATGAGTGGCTAAAAGGAGTGACACCGACGGATCAAAATTTTCATTTCCCAATAACCCTCTTCTGATAACTTCTTTTGCAAAGGTCGCAGCGCCGCTAAACCAGGCGTAGCCCATAAGGCACATGTTGAGTTCTTTCATCGAAATACCGTAATCAAAGAAATATCCTTTCATCTTCATTATCGGAACGTGAAAAACGTCGGCCACATAATTTTTCTGTAAGATATCTTCGATAAAAAACTGGACGAACTTTTGAGAACTGAAAGCCTTGTGTTTAATGATACCGTAGTCAATGGTGTTATCTATCGTTATGACATTGCTTCTTTTACCCGCTCGTCTTAATTCGTGGAATTCATCATATGTTTGGTTTTCTGCTGTGCTGTTACAGTTCTTTCTCAGTAACATGTTAATACATTTTTCAGCTAGGCAGGGAAAGTGGATCTCTTTCAAAACAATCTTGAACTCGTCATTTGACGCCATATCTATAGATACGTACTCCATTAAAAAGTCTCTTGGGCAAATTTCAACTGTTTCTTTTGGTTTCTTTTTCCCGATCACCAGACCAACCATATCACCTATGACATTGTGGCTGAATGCATATTCTTCTTTTCTCTCATCAAATACAAGGTAATCTCCTACGTGAGAGTCCAAACACGACTTCAGCATTTCTAAAAATTGCGTGTCTAAATCACGATCAAATACTTTAGCCACGCTTTTAATATGCTGTGAAGCTGTTTGTCTATTCCTCAATTCTTCAAGTGATAATCGCTTATTTTCCTTTGCCCAAACAGCAACAAGTGCAAGAAATTTGTCTTTTTCTTTACCCCTGTAGAGAGCTTCCAAATAACTTTTGAAGTGTGAAGAAGGCTTTTTGAAGAAAATGGCTCCCTGTTTGTACATTATCTCGCTTCTAACAAACATCGAGGCGCATTCCGGAAAGCCAAACAGAAAGTCTGGATTTTCTTCTGTGGGACCTCTTGATGCCTCTACACATGCTCGCACCAAGTTCTCGGTTATCTTTTTCTTATTCCTTACGGACTGAAGTTTCAGAATTCTCGATTTCTCATCCTCTGTGAGATTGGCCGAGGACAGTAGAACAATCGTTTCATTTTCTTCCTTAAATAATGGTAAATATCCAATTTCTTCTAATGACTCTTTCAATATATAATGCCTTGAAGTGATGATCACACGAATAGGTTGTTCCTTCTTCTTCTTCGCTGCCTTTTCAATTTCTGGCAGATAATTTCTCCACTCGCCAACAAGCCTTTGATCTAATGCTCCTGCTCCAAATATATCATCTATGATTATGATGTTAACCAGTTTAAGGCTTAGATCAATATGACGCCAATCTCTCGGATTAGATAACTTCAAGATATTTCTAGGCTGACTTACACTAAGAGCTAACCTGGCAGCCATTGTTGTTTTTCCTTCTCCTGGATGCCCTGTTAATATGACAATATTTTTGTTTTTCAGTATATCTAGTGCTTTCTCGTACGTAGAAGTCTCCACAAACTGATGTTTATTTTCAAAGTCCTGGAGAAAATATTGGCTGTTCGCTGAAATTAGAATAAAATAAATGTACGTTAGCTCATAATTTATTATTTTATTTAAAATAGGACATCTCAAGAAATGCAAAGTTCTTACTGTTCCTACAAATTTTACATGGTTTCATAATTAAACTTTAAGAAAAACACTTAATTGGCGCAAGTCTTAAAGTTAATAATCATACCTCGCAAACTTCTTAGTTCATCAGAGAGTTTCGATGACTTAACTTCGATCAGTTTCTCATTCATATCATTGACGTTATACTTTGATGCAAGCCGACAAATAGCCTAAAAAATATGGATTCGGTTAAACATCAACACTTTGATAACTGTTAATTTAAAGACAGTGTGCATTTTAATGATATCAAATAGAATGTTTAAATGTGAAAATGACAACATATAAGCTTATTTTGCTTGATCTTTGAAACAAAATCAAGGGACATGGGATTCGTTACACATACATGAAAACGATTCTTTTTGAGGTTAACCGTGCCACATTGTAAAAAATCATTTGTTTCACGTACCTTTTCCATTATGTCCCAACAACGTTCGAATTCATTGTCATCCAAAGATGCGATGGACTTATGCTGAATCTGTGTTAGAAATATTTACAAATAATAAAGTAAAATAAAAGGAGTCATAACTTTCACAGTTAAATGCCTTGCAGCACAAACAAGAAGAAAACCAAAGAAAACTGGAATCGTGGAAATACCTTATGGTTATGACCTTTAAACGGAAAGACGGCCAACGAGAGTTTTAACTTTTTACGATCGTAACCTCCTGCTTATCTTTACATAAAATAAGTTGACAGTGGTGTATGCAATAGCACAAAACAAAATACACGCAGCAAATGGCATTATCAAGCGCAATGGGCAGAAGAATAAGGCACACGGTATTAATTATTCACATTTCATGGCCCAAACTCAGTAGTTTATGGTTCGACCTAGCTTGTGAGCGTACTTGACTTGAAAAACAAGCTGTAATTTACTTACATCATTTCTCATGTTTTTTATTCTTTGAATATCTGCTTCTTCACTTTGTTCTGTATCCGGAATTGAGTTGTTGTTACTTTCGTTCCACCATTTGGATTTACCGTTGAGGCGGCATATATTTCGCAACAGAAAGTACAGCAATGATACATCAAAGCTGACAGAATTTGGAGGTCCTTGAGCTGGATACAGCTGTTCATACTGTGTTTGAGTGATTCTTTTTGAACTCTTTGCGTAATTTATTGTTTTGATGCTCTTCGGGAGCTGAAGCTCTTTATGTAGTTCAGCCGGTGGTATGTCATGGTCAAATCTTGCTCGCAATATTTCTGTACCGTGTTTAACAACAAGAAGATGAAGCTGAAGGTAATAAGCTTCCTTTCTTTCGGCGTCAGCCTGGGCATCTCCTGAAGCCATTTACAGGACAGTCATCTGAAAGGTCAGATAATATCAAAGTAAATACAACCAATGTGTATCTTCTTTACTTGCAATTTAATGTAAAACACAAAACCCTTAAACATCAAAACATAATCACGGTTTATAGCCGATTACCTTAGTCAGTTTAAAGAAAATAATATAAAATGCTTTAATTTCCTACAATGTTGCATCAGTTTGATTTTTCGGAGTTGAAATTCATTGAAAATAGAATAACTTTGTTTCGAACGCGAAGTCTCCACGTGTTACTTCAATAGGTTAGAGAGCATTGAAAATTTAATAATGAGAAAAGGTTTTTTGAAGGTAAGTTTGCATTTTTTTAAACACATTAATCCGTACTTTTTGCTCTTAGATTTAAATGTTTTGGTAAAGGATAACAAATCAAACAAAAAATTAAAAGATTTTTTATTGAATATAATTAAGCAACCTTTGACATATTTAAATTTCCCGACTGTATAAAATATTTGAGTATTCGCCTGTGCACAATGTCTTCAGAATGAATATCGAAGGAATAGGTAAACCGGAGAGTGGCTTTTATTTTTCTGGTAGTTAAACTATGTTTTTATTAAATATTGTTTTCCATATGCTTGTTAAGTTCTACGTCTAAATCGGTATCATCCGCAAATTGACCAACTTGTATATGGTGAAATTATGAATCATTCAATTAATCTCACCGGGGTAGAATTTTCGGATTTCGGTCGATGCTGTCGCCAAAATGAATGATGAATTTTGGATGTTGCAGCTTCCAGTTAGTTAGTGAAAAATTGCGCATTACAGCTGTGTTAAGAGTTGTTCTGAGAAAAGTGTGTGTATATCTAAGGCGCCTATTTGGTCTTACCTGAGTCAGATCACTATGCGAGTTCAATCAATTCTGTTACAGGATACCTTCATCCCAACTTTTAGACCCTACAATAATTTACTTAATACATGTAATATGTATACGTTTAAAAGTATAGGTAAATATTGGTGCATTTAACCGTGGTTTGATACATATATTGTTTACCGTATATTGAACCAGGAAGACTTAATATATCAACCGTTCAGAAAATACATGGCTGTATTAATTGACCCACTTTGAAATACAAGCAAATACCTGATCATTGTCTTATAAATCCATATAATAAAATGTTTGTTAATGATATTCTATTAAACTTGTAATAATAACAAATATGAACAGTTAATACCGTTCCATAAAACCGAAAATATTGAATATAAAATATCTTAAAAAGGAAAGTAAAGTTGGCAGTGTCAGTTCAGACATGTTTCATGTATGCTTTAACTACAGTACAATACATATTTTAAATAAACGACTTTAAATTCTATGCATAAGAATAAACTCTTACATTACTGGTGAACTTCCACAAACAAGTACTTGACGTATTCACAAAGTGCACTATATTTAATCTAGAACGAGGATCGGTTACCTGTTGACTGCTTTACTCTTTATCTAATTATACTATAACTCTCCATTATAATGTCGTTGTCATCACAAATAACGGGTACTGAAAACAGCTATTATTATATTTTAAAGGATTTTATACATTAAATTAGATCCGTTTTTTTGACTTAATAATCTAACTCGAAAACAGTGACCAAATTCGTAAATTTGCCCCTTTTAAGTAATGTCTGGATGGCTACAGATGTACTCCCCAAACAAACAAACAACTTCAAAAACAACAAAAAAAACAACAACAATAAAAACAAGTTTAGCATGCCTCATCGACCAAAACATTTTTTAAAAGAGTAAGGTTAAAACTATTGTATAAAATCTCATAGCATTTGAAGTGAATTCGAATAAGTTTTAATGTCATAAAATCATTACACTTTGATCTGGAAAAAGATAAAAATATGTGAAAAAAAAGAAATATATGCATATCAGGAATTGCCACACTCACAATACACAGCCTCCCCACGCAGCGAAAAAGAAGAGTCTAAGGAAGAGAGAGAGCATGCTTGTTATAAGTATTTCAATTCAGAAAGGACGCCACAAACAATTAACGAAAAAGAGAACCTTTGGGTATTGCCTCTGGGGGTTTAAATCAGGTTCTAGGGTGTACTAAATATATATTGATTTTATTATTATATTGAAAACATTTTCGTTATTTTGTTTTAGATGTGTGATATACAAACCTTCCGCGAAGATAAACAGCGTCGATCATGTGAGATCTCCAGACCTGTCAAATTCTTCAGCTTATCAGATAGATGTGGTAGATGAAGAACCAACATACGACTTGAACGTGGCAACAAAACGAGAAACTGTTGTAATATATAAAATAGGGGCTAAACTTGTGCTAAGTTCTGATATGTAAGAACGAATAGATGTCAATATATTCCAGTCATGATGAAAAGGGAACCTATTAGAAACCATACAGGTGGCGATGTCAATGATCCCCTTATATAAAACGCCAGAATGCGAGATGGAGAGGCTAACTCTGCATCGAAAGAAGCCGTTGATGGAGTGTATTGACCAACCGTCATCTTGGATATTCGGGGTAACATTGGCATACAGTATGATCAATTACACGATATTAAGGGATTCTTCTTGTCCCAGATACTTCTGGTGCCAAGAGACCAGGTTGGCCACGAGTTTCACCAGTATCCTCATCTCCCATTACGTTTTAGAGATGGCATTACATGAGAGCAGGAATGCTTTACAGATTCATAAACGGCGATAATAGATAAATGGTTATTAATGGCATTTTATACTTTGAATCGGAAACTTTTTCTATTTCACGTTATATCCAGATGAGTACTCCACAATCTATAAACCTCTTTCATACAGTGCTCATGACGACATTGAGGCAAGGCTCTTAGTTGTTAAATGGTTGACATCCAACACTGGCTCGAGGTCGAAGATTGGTGAAATAAGATCAAGAAAAAAACAATTGGTCAAGAAAAAAAAAGAAGGATGAAACGCCGTAGGGTCTATACTTTATCGATTTACGGACAGTACATAGATTTGTAGAAGGTAGGCTACTGTATAAAGTTTCCAGATGCAAGTAGAAATGCGAGTGAATGCATCATTTTTGTCAGGAGCGGATCATTAGCTCAGTGGTTAGCGAATCTGCCTCAGACTCCAGGGATCGCTCGAACTCCAACTAAAATTACTAACATTCAGCGGGATGAGACTTAAAATCGGACTGAGTCTAGTATAGTGGTGCTATACATCGAGCACTTAAAGAACCAGGAATGATTCTGATTAACGAGAGTCCTCTTGCAATATCCAAAATAGTAAAATGTCTAAAACTCATTTGGAGGCGTCGCTCATATGGGCTTCCTGTAGCGACGATAAATAAATCTAAATACATTGGTTGTCAGAGCAGATCATTAGCCCCGTGGATAGCGCTCTGAGTCCTCCAAGTCCATGGATCTCTAGTTCGACCCCCGCCCCCGCTTAAACTCCAACAAAGATTACTAACAGCTTCAGATAAGACTTTAAACCGAAGTCTAGTGTAGTGGTGCTCTGCACAAGGCAATTAACAGAACCAGGGACGATTCTGGAATTGGAGAGTCATCTAACCTATTACCCGTGTTCTCTTCGAAAGCATTGCTATCGGAAGAGGGTATAGGTTAGTTAGCATGGAATATCGGCTTGCAGTCTGGAGGTTAAGATCAATTAAGTATCTTCGGTAATGGATGATATACAACAAAGAAAGTTCAAAGAAGTGGTCAAACTCTCTTAACCGCCATATGCACACCATCGTTTGGGATGGTCAAGATTTTACTGTTTATTAGTGTAAATATTGAGTTGTGCTCAACCCGGGGCCGGGCGGCGTAGGCAGTAATATGCATTTCTATTTCTGTCCATGAACAGGCTCAATCAAACCTAGATATTATGAATACAAAAAGTGAATTACATATGTCAAATAAATACTTCTACTGACGTATACTGTAAGTAATACAGCTTGGACAAATGTCGATGAACCTCTGAAAAAACCCATGCTCGTAAAACGCATTATAATTCTGCCGGGCATTCAAAAATACAACAGACGATCCTGCTAGTCACTTTTATCGACATTTGTTCATTAATTATGTTTTTGTTTTTCCAATTTTATTAAGTCATGATATTCATTGTTCGGTGACTTACTGTTGCTATTAACGCAATTGTCACTAATAAATAAAAAACTATGCTTTTTCATGTCTGTGACTACATGTTATCGCGAATGCTCCGATATATAACTCTTCCGTTGAGTGGTTGTACTGGTCGGCAATTGCTTATCAAACGGGTCATCCGAGGTCCAAATGCGTCTGAAAAACAAACACAACAAAGCTTAATAAGGTTAGTTCAGGTATGGCTTGATTAAGAAATTCAAACCTGTTTAAACATTGACTTGGTGCAAAAACAGTATAACTAAGGTTACGATTAGAAGACTCTGGTTGTTACACATTAACTTTGTATGCCTATTTATATTCTGGTGATTCGCTCTATTAGAAACACGGCCCTAAATTTGTTCCTGACAAAACATTCTCTCTAAAGGTAAACTTACTGTGTCTAAATGACTGCGTCAGATCTACATCTGTTTCGGGATCGAGTACATTTCTAAATACCTGGAGCTGAAATGAAACAAGTAACATTAGTATTTTCTTAGACAAAAACAACGAAAACTGTAATGCAACAAATGAAGAAGAAAAATTAAAACATGAATGCGATGCGGTTTTCTTGCATTATAGAAAAATCACTTTATACAAAACCTGGTCAGATGCTATATAAAAGGTTTGTTTGACCAATCGCAAAAAAGTTTACTTCAAACTGGCTAGAAAAACCTTTTAATATATGTGATGCCACATGACTAAACACTTCTCGAAAGTTCCCAAAATGTTATGTACCAAATATTGATTGATCCTGTTGACCGTGCACATTATAGTTTGTTGCGAGTGTTTTGTTTGTGACTGCTTAACACCAGATTGTTCATCACAAGGACAAACATTATTATTACGTGATTTTTGAGTTTCAGACCAGTTGTAAAAATGTACATCCCAAAAAAATGTTTCATGTAGCCACTTTAACTATTTTTAAGTCGTAAGTTTTCAATAACGGGTCAGTTTAGAATGTTTTATTTCGGAATCCTTTGGAAATTCGATGAGTTGTTTACGGTGCTAACAAGAAGATACTCCTTTTTAAGTAAAACTTGATATGTACGAACTAATTCACTAAAGAACAAGTGAACATGTCATGGATAGTTTTATTCAATTTAAGTGTATACACGTTTAAATAGTTAACCGTTTACTTACCTGTCTCATTGACACTGTTTGTGGTTTTTCATAGATAGTCCATGTCACACTCTCATAACATCCCGGTGCTGTTAACGAGCCGTAATACCGGAAGTAACCCTGAGTATCAACCGGAAGAAGGTTTCTGACGTGAAAGGCAGGAATCCTTCCATTAACCGGCCTGTCTGTTTATGTAGAAAAAAACGTTTACTAATTGTCGACAGAGGAAAAATGCATGCTGTAAAAGATGAAAACTTTAAAAGGGAACACAGTTATAATAATCTGAACTCTGGTACGGTTACAAAGAATGATTTTACAGAGTTGTTTATTTTATTAATTACCAAAATTACAAATTATTTGTCTTGAATATGTTTGCAAAGACCATGCACGTTGTTTCAACAAATGATTTTATCTCTTAAAGAAATGTAGAAAGTGTCAGTTTTCAGGAAGTACTACTTTTTCACCTTGTCATCAAACTGTACATGTATCGGTGATGTTGATAACAATTAAAAACTGCAGGTAATATAAAAGATTCACATCAGGTCATGGGAAAATGGATATAAAATCTTATGTTTTCGATAGTGTACACTGTTGACCGGTCAAGTAATTATATTCGCAATTAAACACCTGGTAGCTGAAGATGTATGCAGCTGACGACTTCATGCATATTTGACAAAGACAACAAAAAATTTAAGCGCTTATATCTCCTAAGATGATACATTTAATGATACATTTTACGTAGTGCAAAAACAATCAAATTAATTAGAAAAAGAATTTTATAATATTGCCATCTATTTAATAATATTGTCAAATTCAGAAGTAAAGTAGAATGTTTTCGATTAAACGAATTATACCAAGGAATGTGAAAACCTTTTTTATTTTATAGGTTATAAAAAAATGAAAGGCACAATTATAGGTCCACATTTTTTGTTGTTAAGATGATTATTTTTACAAATTTTCGCCATTCTGAGATGACTAGAGAAAACAGATTAATAAGTAGAATTCGAACATTGAAAAATTCGAGAAACATTTTCGAACAGCAATTAAATTCTAAAGGAAATTTGAACTTTGCAAGCAATTTTTTTATACTGTAAGTTATATATCAATAAAACAAAGTTATTAAAAATAGCGTCGATAAAAGTTAAACTTGTGAAAATAATTTATTAGAAATAAATAACGTGTTTTAAATCCACAACACATGCATGAAATCAATGTTCGCATTATTACCTTGGTCAACAACTCCTTTTACTGCATCAATGAGCTCTTCAATGTACGGGTTATCATAATCTGATACCATAAACATTACACCAAGAACTGAAAGGCCATCAGGTTGTTTCTCCGCCTCCTCATACGAAGTATACTTATCGTAGTTCCAACTTACTATGTGCAACTGAAAAAATAAATAAAAGTGAGCTTTAAATGCCAACCAACACGAAATATATTGAAATATTACAAGCTCAATTTGATTTAGCTTTTTCATGTGCAGTAAATGAAATGCCCCAGATTGAGCGCATGTTTACACATGTAAATCTGGCAGTTGTGACCCATTCTAAACGGTGATGTGCGTATGAAATAAAACTCATGATTTTTTAATTTATTTTTGTTAATTTCCTTTTTTAAAGCCCCAGCCCAAAACTTAAGTAAGAATATACTATTGAAAATTCATATTTGTCCATTTAGACTCCAGTATATAAACTCTCTAACAGAACACAAAAGGTCCGATCGAATTCTTTCTTATAGACGGGATTTTCAATGATATTGTTAAATTATCGTTAACGAACTTTTAAGAAGCTAAATATAGTGGAGGCATATTTAGCAACCTATTTTTGACGAAGAGACGACTTCATGCGCGATCTCGATTTCTGTGACGTTTCGGAAATCCTACTTTCGCTTTTTGTCGCGCGGACCAAATTTATTTTAGTAAATTAAAATTTTATTAGCCCGAACTAATGCTGCAAATTTGTGCCTATAGTTTCAAATACATGTAATATTTCATACAAGAGCGGGTTAAATTGAAGTAATGCCGCTTTAAGTGATCGTTTAATCTATTGAAAGCTAGTAGGGTTCATAAGCATTTGTATAAGGATCAGGCAATAAATGCGATAACTACTTTTGATTAAGTGTTATACGTATTGTATCAATGGTCAAGTTTTCAAACACAATGCATTAATTATTTATTTCAAGTTTCTTAAAACATCAAAATTATTCATGAAATTTAAATTTGTTTGGTTTTGTTTTGATTTTACCTGTATGGAGGATACTGGAGACACCTATCTTCGACTTTGATCTTATATTATTCATCAGTGTCACATAATTTTCTCTATTTCCTACCAGTTTTTATTTTTGTTAATTGTTCATAATGAAATTTATTTTAATTTTTGTCATAGAAATGTATGAGAAGTAAAATATGCATATCAGGAATCGCCACACTCACAAAACACAGCCTCCCCACGCAGCGGCGAAAAAGAATAGAGGAAGAGAGAGAGAGCATGTTTGAGAATGTTCTCTCTTTCATTTTATTGCCTTGTTGACTGTGTGAGAAGGTTTTGTTTTCTCTATGTGGCTTTTCAGATATGCATATTCACTTCTTTAAACGGTTAACGTTTTACGAGTACTTACCTCAAAAGGAAAGAATCTGCCATTAACGCTATGCTCCGAACCATCTAGATTTTCATTTCCCAAATGAAAGTGAAACTGTTTGGTCTTATACCTATTACTCAAACCTCCACCAGAAATAAAACAGTCACTTTCTATACCAACTTCAACTAAAATAAATGAAGGCGGGGTTAAAGCACAGTTGGATAGTAACAAAATGATATAGCGATACTTATGGATATTATAATTGGCATATTTCGTCATCCTACTGAAAAGACAACATTAACACGTCAGAAGTTAAATGATTTCTGAACAAGTCTTAATTCGAATATAACTTATTGAAGTCAAACGATTAAGATTTTGACTTAATTAAATTTTGACTGTTTAAATAAATAAATTTTTTGAGAAACTTTTTTCCAGTTTCCTGAACGTCCTTAAACATTGAATCAAATACGTGCATTCACAAATAAAACTTCACATATTTAATAGCATGTATATGCCTATCTGTATAAAAATATTGTATTGTATAGACATCTAATACTTTCAGGGATAGCCAACCATTCTTCTGTTTTTGCCAAATGACATGTGGAATCTTATTTTTTCGTGGTGTTCACTGATTTCTCGCGTATAATGAGATTATATTTTGTGACTTTTCATATAAATGTCTTGAGACACGCTCCACGTAAAAAATTGCCAAAGAATATTTACAAAAATGTTTTATAAAAATACCAACATACAATGTTACAGAGTTATCGTTTAGATCAATCACTCAGTGTTATAATAATAATATTGCATAAACAATGTTATTAACTACTTTGTACGCAGTTGGATAAATTAGATACCGGCCAACAACGCTTGATGCACGACGCTTTTTACTAAAACAAATATATAAAAAGGTCAAATTATGCATTGCTTCGCTGTGCATTTTATTTGCGACTGACTTAACTTACGATATAATAATGAAGGTTGTTTATTCGTTTAAGCATTTTTGCAATATTTTCAAAGTTGGTATTTCTTTGTCATTTGTGTACATTTTTTATCTTATGCGTCATACATATTTGTTTCTCTTATTGCGTTAAGTGAATAACTGTTAATGTAAATCTGACCTTCGTTTTAGATGTTTATCAATTCATGTATGTTCATCCAATTTTATTTAGAATGATAGGTACAAATTGCGCCGACAATATTGTTAGGACGTTTCCGTTATTTAAACAATACATTTATTGGAAAATTTTACTGACGTACAAAGTCAACTATTGTTTTTTTTACCACAAATTATAAATATTATCAGTTCAAAATAAAAACCTACAATCAATATTAGAAAAAAACATATAACACGCAATTTAAGAATGTAATTTTCTGTAACTTTTGTTTCGACATAACTCGGACCTCGCTAAAAATCTTACAGAGATATAGAACAATTAAATTTTTCCCAGACAAAATTAAAATGCCGACATCTTGTTACAAATCTTTATCTACAGCTGCATTATCTTTAAGGTAATCTTCGAAATATTTCCTTAAACAAACAGATAGTTTCACGAAGACGCCACTTTATTGTTGATAATAAATTGAATAACATAAATAGTTAGTAAAATAAAATCGACTTATAAAAGCAATGGTACTTGATTAAAGCATATCACTTACTAGTTCGATCTTTCTTTCCCACAGAGTACGATTGCGAGCTCGTTACCGTCTGATAAAAAACAAACGGCGTCAGACCTGGATGCGGAATCGCAGTATATGTATTTACATCAATAGGTGACTGTTTTCTTCCAGCACACTGAGGATAGAGTCGTGGCCAATCTTCAGGTCCTTTCATCAGATATGCGAGAAAAACAAGCTTTGTGTCTTGCCAAAAGTAAGGATTATCTCCTGTTTATAGTTATTTTATCTTTGTTTTATTCCGCGAGGGTATTCTAGAGACATTTAAATTTTTCTTCTCAGAAAAAACAGCAATTTTAAATTAAGAAAATGCTATCGAAAAAGCATGCGAACAGATTAAAGTGTCATAATGATTTACATCCACAAAAGGGGTTTGCGACAGCTTTCCTCTTCAAATGTGCATCAACCACTAGATTGAGTTTAGTCATACCAACAATGCCTCCGGGAGACAGACATATTACACATATTACATGCAAGAAATACTTAAAAAAGGTACTGACTAAATTGAAAGCTATTAAAACAGTTAAAATCAAACATGAAGACGAAGTTGAGTTAGCTTTTTCGTACAGACTCCGATGCGAGTATAACTTGAGTTTGTTTACCTTTCCCCAAAACCGATAGCATGTTTTGCCTAAAGTACATATTTAACTTTAATACAAATGACTATTAAAACATGTCGTTCAATATGCAATATTACAAGACGCATAGATCGGGATATGCGTGGCAGGTAATGAAAATAGATGCGGTAATTATAAGAAACGTGTTACTAAAGTGCAGTTTATTGCAACTTCATTTATTAAATTTCACTTTAGCAAACTGTGCCCCATTTCTAACATGAGTTGAAGGCAACTAAACTTCAGAAAGCTTTTTCGGTTTTCTAAGGACTTATTGAAAATATTTTGTAAAGACCTACCATTTCCGAGCGCTTTATTGTAACTCCACTCATTTGAAGGTGCTATAAAAAGAGAAGCATTGATTAAAAGGTATAAATATTTGAATGATAAATACATTGGTAAGAGAAAACTCACCTGAGAAAATACTTATAAAATATTGTCATAGTAAATAAAAGTTTTCATAAATATAAGAAAAAGGTGACAACCGAATGGAACCCTTCTGAAAAAGCAGCAGCATTTTACAACTTTCAGTACAAGAATTGTATAAATTTAATGATTTAACGAACAGGTCAATGAATTATTATCTTAAGCAATAAAGACTGCACTCTCCATTAAGAAAATCTTTATCAAAGCCCCAGTTACCACGTGAATTACCTTTTAAAACTATGTAAAATTAATGGAGATAGTTTTTTCAATTTAGGTGGTTTGAATATTTTTTTAATAGAATGAAGGGATTTTTATAAAAATGATAAATGTTAGCGTATGTCAGGTAATTAATAACTTTTGAATTATTAAGTAGATCAAACGGGAACTGAAAGCCACATATACGGCAAATAATTTTTTTTTGCATTTTCTGTTCGATCGAGCCTGTTCATATACAGTAATGGTAATGCATAACACTACCCACTCGATCAAGTCCATAGTTTTTTATATAATACATAATTTTACTATCTGAATGGCACATTGTTCATTTTCGATTGACGAAATGTTAATATCTTACAGAAAAAAAGAAATAAGGAATAATTAGAACCAAATGGCGTTTCCTGACATAAGACAAAACAGTGAAATATGCATATCAGGAATCGTCACACTCGGAAATCACAGCTTTCAAACGCAGCCGAAAAGCAGAAAGGAAAAGACAGCATGGGCTTTTAATAATAACAATTCAAATTAGACACCACAAACAATTAACGTAAAAAAGGGAACCTATGGGTTTACCGCCTTAGAACGGTCAGTGGCAATTTGCCGCTGGCAGGTTAAAATAAGGTATACAAACCTCACACTTGCCCAAACAGGTTCTCATATGAACAAACAAGTCGACTTGGTGAAATAATTCCAACCCACCCATCAACTTAACAATGTTGCATGCAAAAGCACACACACATATTAAACATAAGAAGCATATAGCATTTTAAACATATAGCATTTTAAAGTAAAATGGCGGGTATCCAATGACCTCACATAGACCTGAGAGCCCTTTAGTCAGCAATAACTCTATGAAAGGGATAAAAGGAACAATTCGAATGTTTAGGTTCTTGTTCAAGATTTTCCCATAAACCTTCATAAACTCTCAAACTCCTGCCACCGTCGTACAATAAAATAGGTAAGCATAATTATCAAATGTAGATAGTTCAATCACCAGACATGCAGAGCGCTGTTGAATATCATGTTGGTAACCTTTCTTTTTGCATCTACTGACGGTTTTAAGAAAAACGTGGAGAAATTAAATTGCCTTTTAATTTTTAAGTTGATAAACAAAATCTCCATAAAACTGACCGCGAAATACCTTGTTTCAATAGTAATTTTAAACTTCAATTGTAATTTTGAATATAATAAGGGTAAATAGGCGATAAAATTTGCCAAAGGTTTTCCTTAATTTTTTGATACCGACAACCTTGTTTTTAAAGTTTTTCTGTTATGCAAAAATTACGTTCATTGAAATCTTAAACATCATTACAAGCTCCATGAGAGTACAGCAACTAGAGAATATTAAATGATAATAATTAAGTACAATAGTCAGCTGAATTAATTGTTAGGTTTCAACTTGACACTTGAACTGATATGCCTAGCTAGCTACTACACTATATTTCTTACAGATCTTTACATTACACTCACCAATGCCAGAATCTTTATCATTACCCCAGTAATCATATGTAGATCCTATGAAATTATCTATATTACATTTCTCTTGATATTATATATCAAGATTTAAAAGTAAAAATATTATTCTTTAAAGAAATTTGTTTTGTCATTTTTTTATTTTAAAGTTAAAACTTTTATAACACAGCAGATATAACTGAATTGAATTTAAAGGTTTATCTTTTCCTTTAACTACTGTAAAGTATCGATAGATATTCATTCTTTATATTTTCCAAGAAAAGTTCCATCGAAAAGAATTATAAAATGAATACGAAAAATCGTTGAAGTTCATAAAATGTATGTTTCAGGAAAAATAGTAAGTTCGGTTATTTAAAACCATAAAACATTACAATATATTTGATCTTTAATTTGTTATAGATCAAAGAATTACTAACACTTCAGAGATTCAGCTCAAAACATTGTCCACATAAAACAGTACGTTTTGATGATTTTTGATTTTTGTCTCTATTGAAATTTTAATACGGCTTATTGCAAAAGTTACCTATGATTCTTTTTGTGAATTTTTGTTTATATTACATTTATCAAAGATGAACAATTTTTAATGAAAACGTTGAAATTCCAGTAAAACGTAGCATACATCCTTAAACTTGTTATAACTCTTACCATAATCATAATCTGTTTCAAAGTGCCTGTTACCATATCTTTGCCCTGTTAAAATTAAGAGAACGCATTATTTAAGCGCTTTAAACAAGAAAATTAAAAAAAAAGACTTAAAACTAATAACCTAAGGTCTAATAGGTCACCATTTCTACACATTTGCAACATATGTTTCTTTGTAAACCTTCCAATGGAAAAAGAACGTATTCATTTTGTTATCAATTATTCAAGCGATTTTTTCTAAAAATGAATTCAACATCACTTTATTAAAATTTAAAAGACAGCATGTAAAATAAAAGCATCAAGCCACCAATTATTCATATTTTTAGATCCGTAACACGTTATGTAATGTGCCCTGACACCATCTTCAGAATCAGAACCTTTTCAGACGAAGACCATTCGAAGACCAGATATATGTATATGCAAACTTTGTCTCTTCATTGAGTGTTGTATAACAGCTGTTAAATGTATTCTTGTTTTCTTCTCCAGAGCAATAAAATTATTCTTTTATTATGTTAAGTTCTCAACTTTCACAACTTTATTAAATTAGGTATGAAAATAAGAACTTTTTATTATAATAAAATTAAACATAGGATACAGGAACAGAAAAGTTAAATTTTTATAAGCGTTAATTTATTTCAAGACTAGATTTTTTTTAATTACATCTACTTTAAGTATCCTGAAATTTCTTACCGTTTCTACTGATATTATGATATCTCCGGTAACCGTTGAAAGGTGCTGCAAAAACAACATCGTTTTAATAAATATTACCAAAAACCTTTCTTATTTATTTCTCAGATATATTTCTTATAAGGAAGAATATCTCAAAGACATGTTATAAAATTTCTTCTACTAAAACCTATTTTTGCGAGTTGTTTAATAAAATCATTTATTCAACATTAAAAATGCATGTATGCATGCCCTAGATTAGAAAAATAAAATAACTAGATATATTCTTTTTTCAGAGATGTATGTAAGGGTTTCATTGATTTCACTCATTTTAATTTGAATTGCTCACTTCCCTATTGGGAACCTCAAAATCTCATGTACGACACCATTAATTTACTTGCGTGACGTCACTGCTGTAGAGTTTCAGTGTCGGTTAGAAATTATTTCTAACGAATGACGTTATGTGTGTAAATTAAAAGGGCAACAAATACTGACAATAACATGACAAAAATTAAAGAATGTTTCTGCTTGACCTTACACTGTACGTACATAAATAACGGTAATTATTTTAGGTTTATACATTTGCTTTATAAGATTACATAAATCTGCAAACATACCGTATAACTTGTAACGGATAAGTAAAGTTATACTAAGTTCGTAAAACAGAATGAATTTACGGAAGATGAGGGCGAATTTAATATATTTCCAATGATCAATGAAGAGAACATGGCAAATTTAATAGAAATTCGTAAAATGTTTAATTAAATGAACTTTTCACGTGACTGTCTAGTGATATGTAACTTACTAGGTCCGGATAAAGACGCTGATTATATGAAGATACCAAAACGATCAGGTTTCTGTAATATCTTTAATATTAATGTGTTCGGGGTTTTGCCTTGTATGGATCAAGATAGATGCCACTCATAAAATTGTTTCAACAAGCATTTTTTTTCAATTTGCACATTAATATTTAATAGATAAGTGTTGCATCTATGGTATTTACCCAGTGTTCAATTTATAATTTGTTATAGATCAATGAATTGTGTGAATTTATCTTTCATAAATTGAAAATGTGCTTAACAAATAAGAAAACTGACACTTCGTATTTTATCTATTTTCACGGAATAAGAACGAAGAGCGATATAGTTGGGATCTGAGATCTATCAAGAAACTTAACTGTGTTTTTAATACTGTATAAGTACTAATATTGGGGGGGGGGGGGGGGTTAATTTTGACGATATTGGCGGTCAGGGTCAGTTGCACCAATATAAAACACCGCCAAAAAATCCCCGTCAGTTTTAAACACCTCCAATTTAATATCTGGAAAGAAGATAACTATGATACACTAGTACGTATTTTGTCCCCTTGATGAAGAAAGATTGTTGCATGTTTCTTAATTATGTATATTCTTTGAAACCTGAATAAAAACTTAAACAACACGAAACAAGAGCATATAAATGTTTTATTTATTTTCTTTAGAAATAGCCAGAAGGAGTGTTATTTGGCGCTTAATAGAGTTACAGCTTTTGTACATGTATAAATTAAATCGAGTTTTTTTTTTCATTTTTCAATATCTAATAGAAACCCGCTTTAAATAAAAATAATTAAATAATATAAAATCAAACAAGTAGGTGAACTTATAATGCGTCGACAAAAGAAATATAATTGGAATATCAAACAAAGTAATCGAGTACTGAATTAGGTAGCTGTGATAATGTTTTCACACTTAATTTAACAATAGAATAACTGCAACGTTAACTTTTCTCTTCCATTTTCCAATTTCCGTCATTTTTCATCAAGGGTTTTATATTGGCGGTCTGGCTTGTAAGCGCCAAAATATGACTCCGCCAATATAAAACACTTTAAAATACGCCAAAATTTGACACCGCCAATATTAAGCGCTATAGAGTAAGTCTGACTATTCTGATATTTCTGGTGCATAAAACAAGTGTTTTAGCCGTTAATGTTTTTAAAAGGGTGCACATATAGATTTTGTATTTTTATATTACAGTTATGCAAAGTTATGAAAAGTTAGATTTCTTGTTTTGGTGAGACATGTATATGCTGGCTTGTTCAGACAGGTTCTCTTCCTCGCGCTGTGAAACACGATTCTCTGTATTACTTCTAAACAACAATTTTGAGAATTTTAAATGTTTCAGCAAAATATTTGTTGAAATAATTGGATATTGAAATAATTGGATATTGTTTTAATTTTTGTCCAGAATTATAAAATGTTTATTGACATATATTCCAATTGTTTCTTGCAATGAGACATTTGGTTTGAACTTTTGTTTGCTTTTCAAAAAATAACTTCAGAACATTTATGCTGTTTTTGTTAATAATGTTTAACAAAAATATAATAATAAATCTTTCAAGTTTCGTTTGGATTTGAAAAAGGACTTCGCGTGACTAAAATGAATCAGTAGTAAAATAATATAAGAACGTATTTTGAATATCTTTCTCAAATAACTTAGCCATGCATAAACAATTCTGTTCTTCAGTAAGCAAAACAGACAATCAGATTTAAAAATGCTTACCTCCTTTAGCCTCTTGAAAATAAACAAACGAAAGTATTAAGCACAATTCCAAAGCTTTCAATACGCTCAATGCAATCTCGAAAGAGGTTTTCGAGCTGCAAGAAACGTTTGTGGTATATGAACGCATTGTGAAAGCTTAATACTTCGAACCAAATCTAAGCTCGTATTCAGTTTCTACCTTATTATATTAAAAAATCACGTGATATCCCAAACTTCCTTTTCTTTAATTAATGCTGATTATTTAATTGTTTGTTTGTTCACGTTTTAGCTGTAGATACATTTGAAGTTTAAATGCCACATGTCACCATGTAAAACGTGGACGGAAACATTTTTCTTCTATCAGTCACTTATCCAGGTTGCGAAGTTTATTGTTTAACTTTTCGCGATACATTACTCTTTAATCTTTCATATATTTATATTTTAGAAACACTTTAACTAGGCGAAAGGTTAAACAAGTCAGTAGGAAAGACTCTCGATAGAACCCATAATTAAAATCCTGCGACGAAAAAGCAAATGTTACTTTGAAAATCGAAGTACGCAAAAATAATTAAACGATTGCAGGTTTGGTGACATCGAAAATGCTCATAGGAAATAGCGGAGGTTGTTAAGCACAATACTTATGAGTTATAATTACAATGCTCAAGCTAAGTTTGAGTAGTATACATTTTCATGAAAAAGAGTTACAATTATGACGTATTACGCGCTTGAAAGGATGATAAACGTTTGCAGTTAGACACAAATGTTTTTGACTCATCACAGTCTTGGTTTTTATTTATACCAAACATATTAAATACAAATCTTCGCATTTTTCAGTATAAAATTATGACATGTAAAACGTTTATATCAAGACAATAATAATGTTTTGTAAATCCGTTTACATATTAATTTCTTTCGTTTTAATGACTACAAATTAGTCATACAAATTATTTTACGATTTGTGTTGTGTGCATTTGTAACATTTATTAACATAACTGAAACGATAAGTATAAACTGATTAGACAACATAATTTATTACCAAGTTGTCTATGCAATAAATACTGAGGAAACATTCGAACTAAATGTGATTAGGATTAAAATAAAACCCTGATGAAATTCCATCTGGTACCATGCTAATTCGTTAAAGACATAATTTATGTTTTGCTGAGCCGTTTTCGGAAATTCAAAACTCTGAAGTCCGTACAATAAAATTCGATGAGTACATCCACTTCCCTGTAGCGAATTTTGAGTACACTGTGGTATTTAATAACATGGATACACACAGTATGTAATTTATTAATTCCAATATCATTCTGTAGACTAAATTAAAAAATTTTAATGACGAAAAGGATTGTTGATTAAGCGATTGCTTTGAATGTTGTTTTGGTCAGCGCATCCGTTTGACAATTTAATTTGTAGGAATATAGAACCTTTTCCAGTGGAGGGAACATCATATTACCATCGTATGACCATAAGTTATGTTGAATGAACTTTAAAAAAATTGTTGAAATTTGTAAATTTTGTCATATTTTCTCTGAAGGTCACACAGATACTTCGTGTTTCACTGGATAATATGGGAACAAGAAAAAAAGAAAACCAGTTGTCGTTTTTGCTTTAGTTTTCAAAAGGACAATTAATCCTTTATTTCTACTAAATAAGTGTGTCAACGGGACACATTGTCCGAAGGGAAAGTTAGCGAACCAATACATAACAGTATGTAAATAAAACATATACCTTTTCTTTGCTTTTTTCTGTCACAATCTTGAGAACTACCATAAAGCACACAAAATTCAATACAGGGCAACCCTTTCACGACAGTGAGAGCAATGTATGGCACAGATAAGACCATGAAACCAATAATTGTTTATGTATTGGGTGTCATTCAAAAACAGTTTATTTAACATGATAAACAGTCCACAGTGGTTATGGGAAATACTGTTCAAAGCTGACATAGAATAAAAACGTGAACGGATAAAAAGTACATTCAGTCAACCTCTGCAATTTTTTCGCGAACTACAAAATACGGCGACCTACTAACATCAGTATATATCTAAGGCTATATACAAATATTTGGTATATGCAAGCCGGCGGACACAGACAACTCATACGATGCAGCCTTCATTCGCTATTTGTGCAGTGTGGCGGCCGTAAAAAGTCTCCCCGTACATATAGTCAGTACTGTTATCACTAAAATATCCCGTTACCGATGTCATGCAGTGACTGTTACGTATATCAGGGCTATCCGATCAACCTATTTTGGGGTTGTCCCGGTTAGCTCAATTTGTTGCGTCGCAGGAATTGCAGGGCTAGGCGCTGTCGCCGTGACGGTGCGGGTTCGCTCCCTGCTAGAGGCACTATCATTGTTTTATTAAGGAAAGTCACGTTCAGAAAGCAGTTTCCACACAATGCAACAGGCGAGAACAGAGCCCATTTGAATAACAAGACAACTCAGAAACTTAAATTAAAGAAATTAACACAAAGTATTACCGGCAATTAGCATAGAAAAGGCATGCTTTTTGATGTGAGCATACCAGAATACAATATACATTGCACTTTTAAGATGAGAAGTTATCAGTACCAGATACTGGTCATCGTCATTGATCATAATTCATCTAACCTACATACGTCAACAGCCACGAATGAACACATATTTCATTTTTTTCGAGAACAAAGAAGTGTACTGTCCAATTTGTTTTACTAATTTGTTTCTTTTTGTAAGTGACATGTCATCTGTATTAACTAAATTGACTAATAGTGAAATGTTTTGATTTTATGAAATATTTACAAAAACAAACACAATATTTACGTACATGTATATTATGTCTATCGAGTCTTTTCCGGGATCATTAGTTATATATTTTCGTAAAATTAATTCTAAAAGGAAAGAAACCAGTCGTCGAAATCTTACTAAAATTAAGAATTGGTGCTATGAGTTTTCAATATAACCATCTGCAAAATAAATACGTAAACTAAAATGTTTTGTTACTGTCAATGATGTTTATGTTTTATAGAATTTTACTCGCGAACTCTTCTTTTGAGTTAGTTAGTGTTTCTTACAACTTTGCTCATTTGTTCTTTATACCTGCTGTCTAAATTCTTCAAAGTAACTTTCTGTTTTCAGAAAGTGATAACAAATTGAAATTAAATGCTGCTATCAGTTACGTCCTTTAAAGGTCGTTGAGCACGATTATTGTTGGCATCCTTCTGACTTTAGAGACAACCTGGGCGGCGTTAACGTAGCTTTAGGCCTGCAGCGCCAGTTGTGGCTGAATAAGCCAAGGCGGGAGCTGCATCTACTGCCGCACTTGCTGCAAGTGTGGTCAATGGCTGGCACCATTGTGGTAGCAGTGATAGGCTGGGTCCTCTGCTGTTTGCGGCTCTTTCTTTCCTTGGGCTTGAAAACCTACCGGTACAAATGTGAAAAAAATGAACTCTTCGTACTCACACATGTCGGAGGTAGGTACGATACTTATGTATGTTTATGGTAATCTAAATTTATCTTTGTTCTAATATTTTGGCAAGGTTTTAGAAAGGTGGTTTAAATATTCCAGCCAGTTTAGAACCTTTTCCAGTGGAGGGAACATCATATTACCATCGTATGACCATAAGTAATGTTGAATGAACCTTAAAAAATTGTTGAATTTTGCAAAATTTGTCACACAGATACCTCGTGTATCCCAGGATTATATGGAAACAAGAAAAAAAGAAAACCAGTTGTCGTTTTTGCTTTAGTTTTCAAAAGGACAATTAATCTTTCATTTTTTTTTACTAAATAAGTGTGTCAAACGGGACGTTAAGCACGAAAATTATTTATATTTAATTTAAAGTAGACCTAAATTTTCGCGGTTCAGTTTTTAGATGGGTTGTTTTAATATCTCAGCCAGTATAGATTTGGATATTAATCAATCACCCCTAGAATATACTTCCTGGTTTTCAAGTTTTGCCTTTGGCGTTTTTTTGTGATATGCAGGATTTATCTTCTCAGATCCTCTGTCGAAATTTTATTCCATTCCGTTCCGCCCGTTGTTTTCTCGTTTAGAGAAAATTCATTCTTTAACCTGGGGACCGAACGCCACTGATAATGAAATGATGTTAATCTGAAAATAACACATTGAAGGTTTTATGTTCACCGTCACATGCATACAAAGTGTACTACATGTATCAACTTTTGTTGAAACTGAATTGCGCTCAACCCGCAGCAAGGCGGCGTGGGTAGTAATATGCATTTTCATTACTCCCTATGAATAGGCTCAATCAAACCGAGCCTGCAATATTTTCATAACTGACGTGGCGGCTTTCAAAGTTGTATTTTATCTATTACATGAACATTTAATAAATCCGCTTATTTAATAGTAACTTCAAAGTCTTATCTTTTTTTGGGCGAAATTTATGATTACACATATCATGGCGCTGTCATGAAAAGGACGGTTTATTTAGCAATATTGAAGATAGTAAGCCGCTCAGAACGACAAAATACTATTATTAGAAAATTTAAGATGTTAGGAAAGTCCACTGTCCAAATCAGACCGCCAAGCAAGGTTGAGAAACACTTTTCCAGGTTCACTGTCATATGCAGACCATCGTCTATGATGGATAAAATGGTACTGTTCACATGTGTAAATTTCGCTCAACCTGGGGGCTTGGTCGCATGATCAAATCCATGTCCATAACTGCCCAATCTCACACAATCATACCAAACCTGTAATATTTTCGAATTTGTCCCTTTCGCTGCTTTCAAAGTTACCCCTTTAACTATACATAGAAATCAGTTATTAGTCTGTGTTAGTTATATTTTTTCATTTATTAAAATAAAAGCTGAGATCAAGAAAATCAGATATAGAAAAAATGTTTGTGTAATTCCAAGTCATCGATTGACAAAAATGTATAAAAGCTCAGAAACTGATTAAACATGTATTTCCTTGCAATTATGAATATATTATTTTTACAAATAACATATGCATTTAATGACATGTAAAACCATCAAATAAATAGTATTGTTTCAAGCATAAAAACTTTATTTTTATTTCATGAGACCTTGAAGGAACAAAAAATTTTACCGAATCTCAAACTGCACATGTATGTTTTCCAGTTTTAAATCCGCAATGAAGTACGTCAGAATGACATTTACACCAAACATCCATTTAACTTGAGTGCTTTGCATACAACGATAACACCTTTGACACGACTCTAACACCAACACCAATAAAATGTAGCCTCGTCATAGAACAAACATTTTCGTGAGTTTTTGTTGTTTAAATTTCGTGAAAATTTATGTTTGATCGTTAAACGAAATACATTTAAATTTCATCCTGTAAAGAAATACAAAATACACTATCACTATCAATCTTTTGTGTCAACTTTGAAGACAATTGCAAATTGCCGAAATTTGCCTGTCCAACGTTGTAAACTGGCCAAATAGAGGAATGACCGCCGGTCTTTATTTTAAATAGAATAATGACTACATTATGTAAAATATTGACACTCCTTATAAATTGATGACCCCGAGATTTTGTTTATCAAATTTTGACACCCACCTAACATACTCATAAAATATAAATTCCAAACACTGTCGTATTTATAATGCTTATATTTGTTGCCGTTGTTGCTGCTGCTGCTGCTGCATTAGGGGCTGACACATAGTCTGCAGTATTTCTTAAATTCCCCTCTAAGAAACAAGCGTTCCTCTAATGAAAATAAATTTAAAATAGTTTTCATTTGAATCATTATTGAACTTGAAGAGAAAGATTACAAAAATAGTGAAATAATATTATGCATATCAGGAATGGCCACATCCAGCAAACACAGCCTCCCCACACAGCCAAAAAGTAGAGAGGAAAAGAAAGCATGGTATTACAATAATCAGTTTCAAAATGGACGCCACAAACAATTAACGAAAGTGAGAACCCGTGGGGTTACCGCCTTGGAACGGTCAGTGGCAAAACAATTTGCCACTGGGAGTTTAAACCAGGTTCTAGGGTGCACCAACCTAACACTTGCCCCGACAGGTTTTGAAATCACAAAACAAGTACAAGTTGTCTTGGTGAAATAACTCCAACCCACACATCGGCTCAACAACCAAGGTTGTTTCCAGGCTACTAAAGAAATAGAGGGAACTGATATTTATCATAGAGAATAAATTTGTTTCCCTCACAGTGTATTATCATCTGAAATTATTCTGGTCACATAATATAGGGATGATGGTATATTAAAACATTCTAGAATGGGTTACTTACCCTTGCTTTGAAAACTAAACTGTTTACTATCATGCAAGAAGATACATCGATAATATGAAACAATGTTCATAAAATACGCCATTAATTTATTTTTTTTAAAATTTATTTCAACCTGACAAACAGTTCATCTGGGGCGGGCGGGGTAGGTTAAGTGTGGGTGTGCTGAAATATTCTTACTTTTCATTCGATTAATTGCTTAATTTAACATATAAAATTTCTTCAGGATCGATGGGTCTGTGCTAATACCCTCCACTACTTTTTCTTTATTATCATTTGCAGACATAAATTTCTTAAGGGTTCAGTCGAGATAGTTCGAATGATAATTCTAACAGTATGAAAACAACTGACTTGAAAGTATGACAATAGAAAGAACTTGCCGAGATCGAGAGCAATGTTCATTACTCTGCCTCATGTATTTTGCATCTAGCTCTAAAAGTGGGACTTGAAACCTTTCTAAAATATAGAACACGGTAAGATGGAATGCAGAGCACAAAAACCATATCAGAGGGAGTTTGTCAGAACTTCAAACAATTATAAAGGAAATTAAACACTGATGTAGAGACAGTAATTTAAACACAATTTCATGTTATATTGACTCTCATTAAGTCATTTTTATTAAGAAAAAGTAAAATATGCATATCAGGAATCGCCACACTGACAAAACACAGCCTCCCCACGCAGCGAAAAAGAAGAGAGGAAGAGAGAGAGCATGTTTGATATAAGTGTGTGAATTCAAATATGACGCCACAAACATTTAACAAAAAAAAACCTTTGGGGATACCGCCTTGGAATGGTCAGTGGCAAAACAAATCGCCACTGGGGGGTTTAAACCAGGTTCTAGGGTGCAACAACCTCACACTTGCCCCAACAGGTTCTCATATTAACAAACAGGTACAAGTTGTCTTGGTGAAATGACTCCAACTCACCCATCAGCTTAACAATGTTGCATGCAAAAGCACACAAACATATAAACAATAAGAAGCTAATAGCATTGCAAAGCCAAATTGACGAGCACTTGATGATCTTACCGAGACCAGAGCACCTGGAGTCAAATTAGCAAGAACACGATGACAGGGATAAAAGAAACAAATCGAGCCTTTAGGTTCTTTAAAGAAAAGATTTCCCCATATGCCTTCATAAACTCTCAAACCCCTGCAACCGTCGTGCAACTAAAGAGGTAAGCATAGTGATCAACTATAAATGGGTTTATCACAAGACCTGAAGCACAATATCATGCTGATTACCATTCTTTTTGAATTTACAGATGGTTTTTACGAATAACCGGGGAAAATTAATATTGCCTTTTATTTTCTTAAGTTTGAAAATTAAATCCCCATAAAAACTGGCTGTGAAATACCTTGTTGCAGTAGTGATTTTAAACTGCACTTGTATATTTGAATTAAATCTGGGTAACGGCGAAAAACTTGCAAAAGGTTTTCCTTAATTAATAATAACGATAACCTTGTTTTAATAGTTTTTCTATTATGCAAAGATTACGTTCATTGAAATCATTAACATCATTGCAAGCTCTAGAAAAGCGAACAAGCTGTGAGATATAAACACCGTAAGATGTTGCACGAGGAACATCGCCGTCTAGAAACGGAAAATTTACTATATTAAAATTAAAATCGTCTCTTTTATCATATATTTTAGTAGTAACGTATCCATTTTCTATAGAAAGATTAAGATCAAGAAAGTTTGCTTGCTTGTTCGAAGTGTTTACTTTATTAAGTTGTAGTTCATGAGGGTAAATCATAATATACCAGAGATGAAAAGTGGTGATTTTCTTTATTCAACAAATCAAGGTACCTAGAGGTCTTGTTAAAGGCTGTTATAATGTCATCTTGATGTTCGGTAGAAAGAGATAACATAAAATCTCTTTCATAACAGTATAAAACAGATCAGCTAAAAGGGGTGCACAATTAGTACCCATTGGAATGCCTATTACTTGTTTATAAATAGAGATACCAAATCTCACAAAAATATTATCCAATAAAAATGTGAGCGCCTCTATAAGGTCTTGACAGGTCCATAAAGTATAATTATTATAAGAACCATCTGTAAAAAATGCCCAAGGTTCATTACAAGCCATACAGGTTTTATTTTCTCTAGCAAACTTTTTTTTCAATGAGACTGGTTAGTTTGTCCTTTATTAAATTATGAGGGAGAGAAGTATACAGTGTTGAGAAATCATAAGTAGACAAACAGAACGCCTGAAAATTATTCTAAGAAATATTCTAATGCTGTAAACCATTGTTATTTTAACACCACCGAACATTTAAGACCTATTACTTCATCGTAACATAGATGTTTAAGTCGTTACGAATCTCTCATCATTTTGTGCACTCCTGTTTTTAGAACCTGTCTAGGTTGTGAAAAGGTAGACGATTGTTTCAGTGGTTATGATACATTCGGTATTGTTTAAACATATAAGATTGTACTCGGCAAACTAAAATTTCTTTAATTTGTAAATACATTTGCACAGTAAGGTCATTAAAAGGATTTATCAAGTTAAAGTGCATTAGTATAATAATAAATTTATCATCATAGATCACTGACAATAGAAAACACAATGTAAAAGATGTATATCTTAAAGTATTATTAATATATGTGATATCGTCTAAAGGCTAGTTGCAAGTTGTTCGTGTGAAGAAATATGTGTTGTTGTCACAATTGTATATATGATAGAAAATAAAAAAGACAAGTAGACATTCCCAAATCCAAAGGTCAATAAACTGTCAAGGGATTCGCAAATATTTCATATCTTAATACAACGGTATATTTTACTTCACCAAACTACAAATATTAAACAAATGCATATTGGTTCGGTGCAATTATTCAAACATATCCACACAGTTGCCATTGTTTAAAGCATGTACTTAATAATTGTTGCAAATCGTAAAATAGCAGGTATGTTTTACAAATCTTTGAGCATCCGGCAAAATATATGTCACTTTATGTCTCAGGAACACGTGATGTGATGTTAATGCAAAATCTCTATAAAATGGTGTACATATGTGCTGAATCACAAACAGGACAAAAGATTGATAAATTAAAGCAAATAAATTCCCTACATATAAGTCAATAATATTTTTTTATAGATAAGGGAGCCACATTTCAAAAACCGTAGCCTCCCATCACTCTCATACTGTTTTCAAAACTAAGTTACACATCACACATACAACGAGAACCTTTTGATTATGCGTTGTAACGTCTGTGAAGTCTTTTTGTCTCTGACGCCATTCATCGGGTGGTTGACGATCCTCTCATACAGTTCAAAAGAAATTCGATAAACGTAAAAATCCAATTAAATCGCTGAATAATTTAACATAGACACTTATAAACAATGGACATTCAACATTAACCAAGAATTTTGAAGATGTTTCATCTTAAACTGTGTCACACGTTACGATATACAATTCTTCCATTCAAAGGCTGCGGTAGTCTTCTGTTGGTAATTGGAATGACTGCTCTCGTCATAGAGATGTCTGAAACAAAAAAAGAATGGTTTGTATTTTCACAGTTATAACGTTAAAATGTTTTTGCTTTTATTAAAAAAGTCAGTATGTCCCGTAGAACATCGATTAACACCATTCCGTGATCAGCGACGTATGGTCCACAGATAAGATAAGAATGGGTTTGCCCTAAATGAGATAACGATGGGCGGAACTGAATTGAATAGAATTCCGACATGGGATCTGGGAATATAAATCCTGCCTATAAAAGAGAATGCAACAGACAAAAGTTAACAACAAGGAAGAATATCCTATGGGTGATTAAACAATATCCAAATCCATGTTTGCGAGAATGTTGAAACCACACATATTCAACTGGCAGAAATATTAAAGTAAACAAAAGTAATTAAAGAAGTATTGAACAAATACATAAGTATCATGCTGTGCTAAGCGACCTTTAAAGGACGTAACTGATAATAGAACTGACTGAATGTACAGAGATACTTTTCACAGCCGCCACACGGCACAAGCAACGCCAAAACCAGATAATTTCTATTCGTCGTAGAGACTATAAGTACCGATAAAAGCGTTTTACTGTTTCTTAAGGTACTATTACTGCTTTCTCCGTGTGGACAGATTTACCTTTGCTTATTTCTAGATGTTGGCGAGGATCGTGTTCCCGTTGTCGACCTTTCAGAAATCCCCAGCGATTTCCATATCTTGCTGTTTGTTGCTGACCATGACCTTGCTTCAGCTGGTGCGGTACTCGATCAATTTTCATTTGATGTTGAAGAGCATGTGTTAGAAAATCAATATGTCCGGTATCACTTCCGTGTTTAAAAACTTGTCTTAAAACATTCAGCTGAAACGGTTAAACATTTCGTCTGTGATAAATTTCAAAGTCAACAATATCAATGCGTAATATCATGCTATGAAAGTTATAAAAGAAAACTAAACTAAAAAACTAAACTATTACGAAGAAGAGTTTCTCGAAAAAATCATCTTTCCAATCAAACCTTACAAAATACAGTTTTTAAAGCTCGTTAAGGTATGGGTTAAATGTGTATTGTTTAGATATTGATCGCCTTGTTTGATTGTTTTAGAAGTTTCCTATTCATCATTTTAAGTACAATCTCACTTGGACAATCGTTTGGGATCGACCAAAATCTTACTTGTGTATTAAGTTACGCTCAACCGGGTAGCGCGAGAAGTTATCTGCTACATACGCGTGCAGCAACATATTGTTTGTTTTGTGCTATCAGTTTGTAAATTTACTTTTAGATTTGTTAAGAATCAGGAAAAGGGAGTAGGGGTTCTTCAGCTTAATGTATTTTAACTACATATAAGGCGAGGTCCAACTTTGTCAAATAATGAAGAAAGAACTTTGAAAGCAACAAAACATCTAAAAGTCATGATAAATAAGAAAATATTGAAAGCTCACTTTTTCTGTCTGTTTGGCAATGGTAATGCATGTATTTGTTTCTGTTACTTTGAGATAGAATGAAAGTATAAAATATGACATAATGTTTTTACATCCCGGTAATTATTCGGCTAAATTCCGTTAAATCTTTTAAATTAACAGTTCTGTTGGAATCATAGTATAACATACTATAACAAAGACCCTCAGACAAATATTAAAATATTTGACTTACCTGATACAATGAGATAGTCTGTGCTTGCTCAAAAATAGTCCATGTCACACTTTCGAAACAGCCTGGTGTTGTCAGTGAACCGTGATACCGGAAGTATCTACGGCTTCTTGATGGTAGCAACTCGTATAAGGAGAAAACAGGGATTGGTTTTCGACTTTGACCTTTTTATTTAAAAAAAACAACAAATCATTAACTACAGATACAATCGTTTTGCATGGCAGTCATGTTAATAGTTCTCAATAACCTTTATGTATTCCAAGAAAGATAAAAAGTTACAAATATCTCTAAGTATCACGTACCAGATAGGAATTAATGTTTTCTTAATTACCTGCTGTTTTTCATTATCAATAGAGATAAATTGTCCATTTATATCCAACGTACTAAGTACTAGGTGACTTACATATACAAGTTCAAACCGTCGAACAAAGACTAACAATTACTATCGGTAATATTCTCGTTCCATAGCAACAAAATTTAAAACCGTGTAACAGTTTATGGGCAAGAAATGTATCAGGCTCTAATATTCGTATACTATATATCAATAAATATGTCATATAAGCACTAGTCTGTATGATATCTTGTTGCGATTTCTAAAAAAAAATGTCTGGTTTTGAATCAAAATTGAGAACGTTTCTTTCTTGAATTTTCGGTTTCAATGTCAAAATATTCTGCAGTTAAAGCCTAAAATTATCTTAACATCTGGTCATTAGCATGATTGGATATTATATATAGGAGATTACACGATGTCCTTATTGTTTTTCTAGAGGGTTCGAACAGCGATTCAGGAGTTTGAAGCAACTTCTGTTCTGTGCCTGTTCTATGAAAATAGATAAGTATTTCTACTAAATCGAGCATGCAAAAGTATATATACTTCTTAGTTACAAATTGTTTCGCGCAAAATCTGGTCGCAATGATTATTTTTCTTTTGAAAGGTGTAATAAGCATATCAGGAATTGCCAACCCGGAAAACAAGCATCCCTGCAAAGCCAAATAAAAAGGTAGATAGAAACAGAGAGCATGGGTACATAAAGTTAATGTTTGAACGTTTAGCCTAGTTTTGTTATAAATTTGCACTGTTTTGAACCTCTTAAGACATCTATATTCACTAAACTCGGTTAATAATCTTAGAACATAATTTAATTGAAAAATACTTGAAATATGATTAACAATATGTATCTACTATTTCTTTTAGATACAGAGTGAGTAGTGCAAAACTGATACCTTGCAAAATAAAATCTTGTACGGCGTTTATGAAGTCATCAAGAAGTGTGTTGTCATGTTGAGATATGGTAAACCAAACAGCGATAACAGCAAGTCCATCTGGCCGTGTCTCAGCCTCGTCATAGGAAGCGTACTTGTCCGAGTTCCAGTTTACTATATGCAGCTTTATAGAAAAAACTCAAACTCAATATCGAAGGCGCACCTGAATTTACATTAATTGATAAAAACATACTAGTTTGTGATTGCGTACATTCATAATGGTTTGAAGGTAGAAACGATGCTTGACACTGACGCTTGACCAGCCGTCTCACCCCCTGCCAGCCCTAACTAACATACCCTTGTTTCCTTGTAAAAATGGTGACGAGTCAGTTATATACATTAATAGCATATGCAACTTTTTAAAACTACGATTTTGACGTTGTATTTTCGCATATTTGATAGACTGGAATAATACCAGTGAATTGACACCATTCTTTTACAAGGAAACAACATTAGCAAGGGCTGGTAGGGGATGAGGAGCTCAGCCTCAAACAGATTAAATCTCATTATTTAGATTAATTGTAGATTTCAAGAGATCCACTTTTTTTTGCTGTATTTTAGATCCTGAAGCAGTCGTTAAGTGTTTTGTTGCGACCGTAGCAAGTCGCATGCATATTAGTATAAAGTATCGGTCTCTTGTGATAATAAATATTCGTACGAGGATAATCTGAGGTAGTATGAATCATAATTTAGAGTTAAACTGAGATATAACAATTACAGTAATCAAAATCTTTGGCAAGAGAACGATATAAAATAACATTTGTATTTGTTTAGTGTAAGGTGTTTTTAATAGATGCCAATCGACAAAACAAGTACATATTTTTCCATGTTTTTTTTTTACCTCAGCTGGAAAGAACTTTCCATCAAGGCTATGTTCCGAGCCGTAGCTGTTATCGTTTCCCCAGTGAAAATGAAGCTGCTTTGTTTTATAGGTGTGGTTCAAACCTCCGCCTTTGATATAAATGTCGTCTTGTACTAAGATTTCAACTGAAATAAGAGTATTGATATTACTTTTGGCAAACAAACGTATGTAAGGCCGTAACGGTCCCAACAATTTGGGTGTTATGAATCTCCAAGAGAAACATTTACACAAATTATGTGTTCAATATAAATTCATTAAATACTGAAGCCTTATATAACTTTATTACTAAAGAAAATAACAACGTCCAAACCAATAGGTGTTATAAATTTACTGGCCTGCTTAAATGACGTTAACGCTTAGGATTACAGTAGAGCGTAGCTAAATAGTGTACATTAAAACCTAAAAAATGTTAATTAATTGAAAATTAAGTACGCCACTTGCCTTCATGATCATTCTTTTCAACGAAGAAGCTCCGCCAAGCATCGGTTTTCTGGTCAAAGATAAATGGAGTAAGCCCATTGTTAACAACTGTTGCAGATGCAGGTATATCGATAGGCGACTGTTTCTTTCCGCCGCATTGGGGAAACAATTTCATCCAGTGGTCTGGCCCTGCGTGGTTTAATATTTTATAATTCTTTGAATGTAATAGTCTAATTTTCTATAAACAGCTTTATTAACATACAATTTTCTATGCACTAAAACATTTTAAAACACCTTCCATTATCAAATCCTACATTTACTTTTCCAAGGCGATTGTGTATTGTAATTTGTTGCACGCATGCACAGAGCGCACCTTACATATAAATAAAGCGCACATATAATATTCAGCATAAACAAGCCTTGTTATTTCCTAAATATAGGGACAATTTAAAGTTTTTCGGTATGAATTAAAACATAAAGAAATAATTTATTTCATGGATAGGACTTCTGTTCCGTGTGCGACCAATTTAAATCCAGATTAGCCGAACACTCGTGCAGTCTAATAAAAAATATACTCAACAAAAATAAAAAAGTATCCACTTTCCTATCTTCAGTTTTGTAAAATTTGAAAATGATAACTCAAAATTTTATATGTGACAAATTTTGCATTTCTGTTATCATTGCAAAAGAATAAAGTTTTCTTGAAAATTTGCCGCCACAACTTAGTTATCTTTCCTTTTGTTATAATGAGGATTCCAGGAAAAAATCAGTAGTATTTACATTTATTTGAATTGAATCAATTTCTCTACCTCTTGTGATCAATAAAATCACAGGACTTTCATAAATAAAGCAACTAGTATTCGACAAACAACGCAAGATATTCCAACCATTTCCAATTACCTCCCTTTTAATTGAATATGTAATGTTTTGTAATTCATTATTAATTGTTATTCGACTGGCCGTTGCTAAGTTCTTGGTGTGGAATATTATGGACATGAACAACTTAACTTAAAAACAACTGAGATTAACTATCAAAACACCATTCAAAGTGTTCGTGATTAAATGAAAATGTGTTAATGAGAATATAAGCATAAAAAGTGGATACTTTTTATTTTTGTTCAGTATATATACTGTTCAAAAATTCACTTAAAAATCTAAAAGCGACGTGCAGGCCAATATAGATCACCACTGTTCGTCCATGGGATAAATGCAATATCGCATGTAATAAACAACGCCGTTAATGAGTTCATAGCATGATACAATTATTACATGATAGAAGTATGATGTTCTCTTAACATATAGACATATTTAACTCATCGTCAATACAGAGCTAAAAATATTTAAACCCAGTTTGGAGACACTAAGATAAAATAACGCTGTTACATGTTTAGCTACTTAATCATTTTAATTGTTCTCGCTTGACATATGTGTCAATTCACACTTTGCATATATCACTTTTTAAAAGCTTAATTTAAACATGGAGTTTATATATCTTTGACAAGTCCTGCATTCTGTGAGGAAATTAGTAAATATTGAGAAAAATAATTTCACACAGGAACAAAATCACATAAGCTCAATATTATTACATCTCTATATAGCAGAAAACATAAAACCTTAAGTCATGTTAACTCTTAATAGCAGAAAATTGTTTTTCCATCTTTATACATCCGAAAATACATAAAATGTATGGTCCAATCTTATATTGCCTTACTGCAAAACATCTAAATATGTTCATAATTATTTAAACCAAGGACAGTTATGCATGTGATATAAGCCTTCCTAAAAGTACACAAGTTTATTTCATATATTGCTCAGTAAGTAGAATAGACTTAAACAAGAGCACATAAGCATATAAATCACATACATACATTCACACACAGAAATAAATGTCTGGAAACACAACATAGCGTCTACACACTGAAAAAAAGAGAGAATGAAAAAACAGCAACAACAACATAATACCAGATAGACTTACCATTTTCCATATGTTTGTCATAGCTCCATCCAGTTTCGGCATGTCCTGTGGCATTGGCTAAAACAGATATTGCGTCAAGTTTTCAACATTCAGAGCAATAAGTTAGTTAGTTAAGTATTTTATATTTGTAATAAAATTTGATTTGCGAATTAATGAAGTGTATTTAAATATTGAAACTGAACACTTTCGTCAGAAAACGGCATTCATTACTCGTTTCAGATTTAGTTGTGCTACAATGCAGACTATTACTTTAATAATATATAAATTTTATTATTATAAATCCTTTAATTACATAATAAAGTCGAAACCAAACACAGTTTAACAAAATTTAACATGTTAACATATTAAAAGATTTAAATCTGTAAACTTAACACAATGAATTGACTAATTGTTAAATAAGGAGAGTGTTAACTGACTCCATTCAAGCGAGGAACGTAAAAAGTAACACAAAAAGACGGAATAATATTGCCTTAATTACGCTTAACATTTAAAAGTTTTCCAGATTATACTCAGGCTTTGGAAATATTCCACAAAATAAATTCATCGAAGATGTTTTATATTTATTATTCGCCTTAGGCCGGTATTCCATAGTTCCGTGATGCGTGATTCGTGATACGTGTCCGTGTCCTCGTCCGTGTCAGCGATTTTTCACTCACCAAAGATATCGTTGGGTATATTCCATACCTCCGTGTCCGTCCCACGTCGCCGACACAGACACGGACGCGTAACGGACACGAAGGTACGGAATTTACCCAACGATATCTTTGGTGAGTGAAAAATCGCGGACACGGACGAGGACACGGATCAAGCATCACTGAACTATGGAATACTGGCATTAGGCCGGTATTCCATAGTTCCGTGATGCGTGATCCGTGTCCGTATCCGCGTCCGTGTCCGCGATTTTTCACTCACCAAAGATATCGTTGGGTATATTCTATACCTCCGTGTCCGCTCAAGTCGCGGACATGGAACCGGACGCAGAACGGACACGGACGTATAGAATATACCCAACGATAACTATGGCTAGTGAAAAATCGTGGACACGGACGCGGACACGGAGACGGATCACGCATCACGGAACTATGGAATTCTATATCATTCTATATCAATGAGAGATATATTTATATCATTCTATCAATGAGTTCCTTATTTAATTTTATAATCTAAGGCCGGCATTCCATGGTTCCGTGATGCGTATTCCGTGTCCGCGTCCGCTTCCGCGTTCTTTTCCGCGAATTTTCACTCACCAAAGGTATCGTTGGGTATATTCCATACCTCCGTGTCCGTTCCGCGTCCGTACTCGTGGAATGGACACGGGGGTATGGAATATACCCAACGATATCTTTGGTGAGTGAAAAATCGCGGACACGGATCACGGATCACGCATCACGGAACCATGGAATACCGGCCTAACCCGCCGAAAACAATAACCAGGTTCATATAGTCGAACGAGGAGTAACGCACCAATCGAAAATGACTTATCCAACACCGAAACGCGTAAAATATCTATAATTCGCCTAAGGTCAAGTTTGAACTTTAAAAACACGGACAAATATGGTCGATCTGAAGTAGAAATACAATAATATTAAAGACGATGAATGCAAATTCGTATTGATTGGGGGACGGGGGGGGGGGGGGGGGGTATTAACTACCGCATAGGCGATGTATCTTTGAAACATCATCGATCTAAACCATATTTTTCAAAAGAGTAAGGTTATAAATATTGTGTAAAATTAATGAAAATCTATTCGCATTTGAAGAGAATTTGCATCAGTTTTGATGTAATGGAAACATTACACTTCTAATATTAAATTCTTTGGAAAGGATAACAATCTGTGAAAACATTTTACGTATTTTGGTTTTGATTGGTAATATATTTTTCCGAGAAACAAATCTTTAAAGAAGACGAACAGCGTCGATGTCCTTCTATTGTCATGCCGTTATATCTATATTTTGATTGGCAATCACACCTCTTAATATTAGTCAGTGATTAATATATCAATTTCTCAAGACAGATACATTTTATGAGGATCAAACAACTGAAAAGAGCACTTACTTAGCTTTCACGCGCACAGAAGTATGGAATAGAACTTCACGGAAATATGCGGACGCGGATACGCACGCGGACCTCGTTCACAGAACTATGGAACGCCGGCCTTAGCAATTAACGAAAAAAAGAACCTTTGGGGATACCACCTTGGAACGATCAGTGGCAAAACAAATTGCCACTTGGGGTTTAAACCAGGTTCTAGTGTGCCCCAACAAATCAGTGAAAGCTGATTAAGGGATCTTTGCAGATGTATAGAGCTTTATCAAATGGCTATGTCTAAAGAAATTGTTACATTTAATTATTGGGTAATGTTATTAGGTGTAATTGCTCATCGTAATAGACGAAAAAATGGAAATTTACTTGTTTGCTGTCTTCGAGCGAGGACTGTTTCCTCTATGAGGTGCATCCAGGATCTATCCGTGTACGTGTAATGTCGCGGACACGGACATGGAATCAGAACGGACGCGGACGTATGGAATATACCCAACGATATCTTTGGTAAGTAAAAAAATCGCGGACACGGACACGGACACTGATTGCGCATCACGGAACTGTGGAATGCCGGCCTGAACCTTTTGGAATTCTAAGTTTTCTGCGTGTGGCTTTCCCAATATGCATATTTCACCGATCGCTTGAATATTATTCGTCCTCCATTAAGAAAGGTTATGGAAAATGTTACACAATAAAAGGAAATTAATCATTGAAACATAGCATATTACACATATTGCTCTTTTGTCGTAATTTTCGAGCAATACAAATACACTTTGGAATGGATCAAAATTGTACTGTTTATTGGTGTAAATATTGAATTGCGCTCAACCCGGGGCTATGCGGCGTGGGCAGTACTATAAATTTCCATTCCTGCCCACGAACAGGCTTATTCAATTCGAGTCTGCAGTATTTTCATATTTGCCGTGTTCGGTGGCTTTCAAAGTTCTCTTTTCATCTATTTGAAACTAATTTGTACAGATTTGAAAGATCTGGTCAGAACTCTACGCAGGTCCTGCCAAGGAAAATGTACAGTAACTAATTCCTGCCGTTTTCACTACCTCGTCTACAATGATCTGTTTTTCCTAATTATTTAGAGCAAGGTTAGCAAGGATATGCTACTAACAGAGTACATATTATGGTATGAAGTTTTTTAATCACTATTTTGAAGTTAATTTTAACAAGTTACACTTGACAACTTACTCAATATTGGTCATTCTTTCATTCATTATATATATGAATGATATACAACTATAGTTGTATATAAAATAACAAATAACTCAAAATACTACAGATAAATTTGCTGAAGATAAAATGATATACAAGCGAAATAAACTAAACAAACCAATGATGAATTCAGTATTTAACCGAGAGGAAAAGTTGACTGATTGTATTTACACACTCCCATTAATAGCTTTTGCTTTGAAGTTGACATGTAAACTTATGCTTAACAGTGCAAACAGAATGTATTTAATTGTACGTGTATTGTTTTTCATCGTATAGCTTTTTCACTGTAGATGACTTAAACATCTAAAGTTTTAATACATGTTTTTCTACTTTGATGGATGCGACTAGAGGACCGAAGATACATAGATTTCAAGTGTTTTTTGTTTAAATTTCAGCCAAGTACGACAGTGATCACGATAGTAATTAATGAAATAGCCACTGTTTAACAAAGGTTCTGTTTAGGCTAAAAGTATAAGTGCTATAGTTTTTTTTCATTATATACATTTTTTCATTATTATTTTTCAAAATAAATTTCTTATATTATAAATTAATATACACGTAGTAAATGTCTCTTCGTGCATTAAATGAGTGATGAAAACAACAACAAAAACATCAACATAAAGCAATATATTAAAATCGAAAATAAGGTATACATTGTTAAGTAGGAATACGTTATCTGTGTCTGTTTAATTTTTGAGATTTAAGAAAACAACACAATTATTTGGTATTTGGTAAGAGCAGTTCTTGTTGTTTGAACTGAAAATTAAGTATGGAATAAAGATTTGAGTTTAATGGTATTTAATAGGCACCCGCAAGGTCCGTTAAACCTCTTGCAAGGCAAAATAAAGTCCAATTTTAGTACAGTTTAGTTTAAGTCAGTTGGATAGCAAAATGTACTCTTTATAGCCAATAAATTTGAAAATTTGTACCCTAATTCTTTGTTAAGATGTAAGAGAAAACGAAACAACAACTGGTGTATTTTTTATGCTGACCGTAATGTTGTTGTAACCAGAGTTCGAATTTTCTCTCTCCTGTATCAATACCCGAAGTATGTATCCTTCCTTTCTCTTTGCATCGGACCACTTTTATTACGATGACTGTGAACCAATATATATTATAAGTGAATCATTATTAAAAATACATTTTTTGTTTAAAACACAAAATCTTGACACATACATCAATTGAAGCCTATCGTATAATTAACTACTTGCAGTCTATTCAACTTATCGAGCTACATGGACACCTCAGTAAATCTAAGCTATACATTTGGAATTACTAATAGCCATATTACACAATAACTCATCGACAATATGTTATTCGTAATCATGCGGACTTATTTTCGAGCTTTAATCCCGTCCGAGAAAATATAGCGAAAATTAATTGGTCGCGATTATTTCTTGTACTTGTACTCGTTTATTCAGTTCAGTCATTTCTTTAATTCGTTAAATTGAATAAAAATGCAAAATATGAAAATCAGAAATAGCCACATTCAGAAAAAAAACACCTTCAGCACATCCGCTTGCTCTCACACAGCCAAAAACAAACAACAAAACAGATCGTGAAAAACAGAGCATTGTTTACAACATGACCTATTTCAAAATGACACCACGGACAAATTAATTAACGAAACTGAAGAGTGAGCGGTTACTGCATTGGAACCATCATCGGGAAACATTGCGCTGTATGTTAAAACCTGGTTCTAGCGTGTACCAACCTCACACAAGTACACGTTGTATTGGTGAATTAACTTCCGCTCACCATCAACTCGAAAAAGTTCCATGTAAAAGTATAGAAACATATAAAACATAAGAAGCTAATGGCATTTTCCAAGCAAAAAAAGATCTGACCGAGATCTGCGTACCTGGAGTTGAATCAGCTCACCTGCTATATCTGTTTTGTAACACAGTACACAATTATTTGTGTTATATTAGGGTTGTTCCTGTAGTTTTCTTGTAATTTTGTCAATGTTAGACGCAATGACAAAATAATAATGTGCACTGTCCCACTTAATATCCATACAATCTCAAACAAGTACTCCTTCTAATGTATAATCTAATTAGTCTAATTAGTATAGTCTAATTAGTTTTAACAAAAGTTTATCAACTCCTGAAACACCCATCGTAAAACGCATCATAGAACTTTATTCTTTTGAAACGGATTCTGCTCTAAAATTCAAGATTATAACCGATGGCTTTGCTAGTCACTTTCATCAACATCTGCACATGTATTATGTCGGTGCTTGAATTATGCTATGCAATATATGTACAGGTATCATGTCGGAGAGAAGTTTTAAAATTTAATACGGATATTCACAAGATACACAAGCGCAAACACGTGTAGTAATGAAAAAAAAAAACAGAAAAAATGAAACAGAAAACATGAGTCAGGATGGATTCAATTAAACAAACATTTTTGAACAACCCGTTTTCTAGCTTTTTTTAACCGCGGATAAAATTTAACCTGGGTAAACCCAGGGATAAAATTTATCTATGTTAGGAACAACCGGGTCCTTTCGATGAAAAAAATCCCACTGAGTTAAAACCATGTTCTACAGTGCTCCAACCTCTTACACTGTTTACCATATCTTTTATGAATTTTGATGAAAGGTTTTTGTATCGGATATGCTCATATTTATGACTCACACATGAAAGCCTTTTTACTTTTTATTTTTCAATAAAAAAGTTACAGTCATGGTATTCATTGTCTGGTAACTAAATGTATGTAACGCAGCTTTCACTAATCACTAATAATTTATCGGTGGAATGCTTCGATATACAACTCTTCCGTTGAGTGGTTGTAGTGGTCGGCAGTTGCTTATCAAACGGGACATCCGAGGTCCAAATGAGTCTGAAAAACGCCACACAAGTGGTAAAAATATATAAATGACGTTATCCTAAATGTATAAATTCAAACCCTTTAACGAGAACATTTGAACAAAACATTGGCTTAACACTTGTAATAAACAAATAGAAACTTTAAATGTGTAATTGCAATGTAGCAAATCGTTTGCTGTGTTTGATTGATGCATTACCATTTAATCTCGACAAATATTCTCTTTTTAGTAAAACTTACTTTGATTGAAGGACTGCATACGATCTACGTCAGTTTCGGGATCAAGTACATTCCTAAATACCTGAAGCTGAAAAATCACATGTACCAGGCACCATGAATATGGTCTAAGAACAGCACAGCGAAATCTTAAGTGAAACAATTAAATGTCGATGTTCACATTTTCACACAGGCTGAAGTAACTGCATCGCGACTGGTCCGCATTTTAAAGATAATTAAACGTAACAAATCAACAGCACTTGTCTAAATTACCTTCATATCTCCTCTTAATATGTGCGCCTCTTATAATGATGTTATTTACAGTTGCCAGTGTTATTCAATTTCCTTTCCAATCAAATATTTGTAAAATATATTCTAAAGCAAACACGAAAGTAAAAATATTGTCCACGGAATAAGCTTTTGCGTCAAAAACAACTTAAGCTACCCGTACCCATTCATTCTGCTCGGGTTCTATCACTAGATTTTAACATCGTTTATTATAAGGTTTGTGTAGTTATCAGTTTCAATTATCGTTTTATGATGGATCAAAATTGTACTGTTTATTAGTGTAAATATCGAGTTGCGTCCAACCCGGGGCTAGGCGGCGTGGGCAGTAATATGCTTTTCCATTACTGCCCATGAACAGGCTCAGTCAAACCCAGCCTGCAATATTTTCATACTTTTCGTGTTTGGTGGCTTTCAAAGTTCCCGTTTCATCTATTTTAATATCACAGTAGCGATGTTTGTGCCGTGTCTCGTCTGTAAAATATATTCCTGTACATTTAAACAGTGCTGTTCTGTTATCAGTTACAATCTTTAAAGGTCGTTGAGCACGATACTTATGTACTTCTAAAATTGCTTTTGTTTTTATATTTCGGCCAGTTTAAAAATGATGGTTTCAATATCCCAGCCAATATAAATTTGGTTATTGTTCAATCACCCCAATGATACACGCCTTTCCAATAAACAGTTTTGCAGTACTGTACGAGTTACTTCCCGCGACCGGAAATCAATCCAAAACGAGGCTCTGCGTGAAAGCTGAACGATGGGACTAATAGCTTCAGCGTATAATAGCTAAAATTATCCACTATATTGCTGGTCTGCGTTCGTCGCCAGCGGTGAAAAAATAAGTTGCTGGTCTGTTATTCTAGCCAGACTTTTTTATTTTCACTATGTTATATATTTAGATTTTTAATGATTAAAGAACATGTACCATTCTTGTTGATAGTAGGCTGTATATGAAACGCAATTTGGACAAACATAAGCATTAATTTTACCAATTTATGTACAACAATTTCTTCTTAATTTCTTTTCTGCTGAAAATATATTTTACTGGTGTGAATGTTGCAAATTGCTAAGACTGGTAATGCGCTAATATCCGGAAATCGTGATATGTCAACATCTGGTTACATGATCTGCAGACAAAAACTTAAAATCTAAATTTGTTGATATTTACACATTTGAACAACAGAATTGTCCAAATAATTTATGGCGTTTATGGTCAACGAATAAATAACTTGAATTTAAAATGTTATGTATACTTCACAACCAAATATGATTAATTGCGTCTTGAAATAAAACAGGATCGGTAATCTGATTGTTTGTTGTAGAAGTATAATTCGTAGACTAAAATGCAAGGATTCAGATGCCGGCTTCCAATAAAGATGGGAATATTTATATTACAATATGGTTGCATATCCAATTTAGATTTCTTAGGTTTGACAGTTTATAATTTTGGCATAAAAGCCCAAACGCTTAATTAAACACATATAAAATGCTTTGCCAAGATTTGTTTCTTATTGACGGTTTTTTTTCCATAACGTGTCGTAATGTTGATTAAGAATCCATATAAATGCTAAACCAAAATACATTTGCTGGCACATCCAGTAATTAATACTTAATCCGAAATACTTAATAATTGGGAGGTGTAGATACCTTGCAAATAGTAATTACACAATCTCTATTGGTCAATGATATCTGCCCCTTTAAGTAATTGACAGATGACCCCTTGTGCGAGACAATTTGACATTTTTATGGCATGCCGCCTTCAAAATCAATCGCCGCCGACATATTCATAACATGATGTCAGTAGTTGATTAGACACGCTAATCCGGAAACGAGACTCAATTTAGCCGTGGAGAGAACACTGGCTTTTATTTCAAGTCGTTTAGTGTTTAACGCGAGGAAAATGACTTGACACTTTTAGTCAAAGAAACTTTGTTTTATAAATTATTATCAAACTATCATGACGCTGATGTATTATTACTAATTCAAAGAGAAAATATATTTTTCAAAAAAGAATTTTATGATAATAAAGAAAGTCGTAGGTACATATTCCCTATTACGTTTATACAGCGAGCAATCATTTTTCCCGTAGAGCAGTCACGTGACTGGACAGGGGAGGTAACCAAAAAAAATTCATCGAATTATTGGAAAGGCGTATAAACTTCCTGCTTTTTAAATTTTGCCTTAGGCGTTGTCTGTGCAGGATTTATATTCTCAGATCCCCTGTCAAAATTCTATTCTGTTGAGTTCCGCCCATTGCTTTCTCTGTGGACAATACGCCGCTGAACATGGAATTGTATTAATCTGAATATACCGCATTGAAGGTTCCATGTTCACTGCCATATGCACACCATCGTTTGGAATGGATCAAAATTGTACTGTTTAAATATCGAGTTGCGCTCAACCCGGGGCTTGGCGGCGTGGGCAGTAATATGCATTTCCAATACTGCCCATGAACAGGCACAATCAAACGGAACCTGCTTATTTTCATATTTGTCGTGTTCGCTGACTTTCAAAGCTCCCTTTTTTTTTATCTAGTTCAAACCAGAAATGTCAATCATTGTGGGTGGCAATATATAGGCATACTTGAACTAAACTTTTTGGAGAGGGATACTGATAGTATGTACTGTGACTGCCCCTTGCATGGTTGGCTAGGCGCCGCCGGTGTATTTGTTTGGCTTTAGGGTTTTCTATACATTTATTAAATATAATTGTATACATGTTTAAATAGTTTAAAATCTAGTTACCTGTCTCAATGATACTGTCTGAAATTTTTCATAGATAGTCCATGCCACACTCTCAAAACACCCCGGTGCTGTTAATGAGCCGAAATACCGGAAATAGCTTCGACTATCAACCGGAAGAAGTTTATTGATTGGGAAGGCTGGAATCCTTCCATTGATTGGCCGATCTATTGCATTTGCATGAAAAGAAAAGCGTTTGCCTATTAACGAGAGGGAAATAATAAATAAGCACGTTGCAATTGTTAAACAATGGTTTAACAGAGTTGCTTAATCGTCTGTAATAATGAGTTGGCAGATACCATGCACGTGTTTGAGCAAATGGATATTACTTTCCAAGAAAGGTAGGAAATGGGAGTACTACTTTTTCCCATTGTCATTAAAAATATAATAGTGTTGTTGACTGCTACATATAATTAAGACAATTAAGAACTGTAGACTGTTCACCTGTCAGGTCATTATATATGCAATTAAACACCTGCTTGCTGATGATATATGCGGCAACAAATTCATGCACATCTATCAATAAAAGTTAAAATATTCCATATATTCTAAAAACATATATACATCTTTAAAAAAATCCACAATACATGCATGAATTCAAAGTTCACATGATTACCTTGGTCAACAACTCCTTTTACTGCATCAATGAGCTCTTCAAGGTACGGGTTATCATAATCGGACACCACAAACATTACACCAAGAGCTGAAAGTCCATCGGGTTGTTTCTCCGCCTCCTCATACGAAGTATATTTATCATAGTTCCAGCTTATTATGTGCAACTGAATAATAGAATAAATAGAAACTTTGAGTTGTGACATTTTCTTACAAGTATTTACTGGTATGTACTGTTTATGATGTATAATTTTTTAACTTTGGTCGTAAAATGTATGTTTTTTCACAATTTTGTCTTGTTGACAGTGGGAAACGGTTTTGGTTTAAGTATGTGGTTTTCTGTTATTCTTTTTCAGCTCTAACATGGTAACATTTGACGAGAACTTACCTCAAATGGAAAGAATCTGCCATTAATGCCATGCTCGGAACCATCATGATTTTCATTTCCCAAATGAAAGTGAAACTGTTTGGTCTTATACCTATTAGTCAAACCTCCACCAGTAATAAAGCAGTTACTGTCGACACCAACTTCAACTAAAATATATGAATGCGTGATTTAAGCATAGTTGGAAAGTAATAAAATAACAAAGCAATACTTTGGGATATTGTAATTGGCATATTGTCATCCTTATGAAATGGCAGCTATTTAATTCATCAGAAGTTAATAATAATTTCTTAACCAGTCTCTATTGAAGTAAAGAATAAAGATTCTAATGCACATTTGAACATAAATTGAGAAAGGGATTTCCAGTTGCTTGTCCTGAAACATAGAATCAACTAAGTAGATTCAAATATCAGAGTCGCAAGTTAAACATGTATATTCTTTTCTATCTACCGAAAGCAATGGAACAAGAATAATGGCTCGATTGAGCATGTTCATGGGCAGTAATGGAAATGCATAGTACTACCCGGGCCACCTAGTCTGGGGTTAAGCGAAACCAAATATCTACACATTATTAATGTCGATTCATCTCAAAAGATAGTGTTCATATGTTCATATGCTTAGAGTGTTTAAATAGCGCGTACATCTATAGAAGGTAGAATTGGTAAAAACTGGCCAAAATGTTTTATTAAAATATTATAAACAAAGTAGTACACTTAAAATTTTTATCGATAACATCAATGAATCAATGACAAAATGCCAATATTTGATGCACGCTTTTAAATAAGACAATTATGTAAAAATCATATTACGCTATGCTTCGCTGTGCACCTAAATTGCGACTAATTTACAAAATTATTACTAGTAAAGCAGCGGATCATGATAAACGCATATTACTTACTAGTTCGATCTTTCTTTCCCACAGAGTACGTTTGCAAATTTGTTACCATCTGGTCGAAAACAAACGGTGTCAAACCTGGTTGTGGAATTGCAGTATATATATTTATATCAATAGGTGACTGTTTTCTTCCAGCACACTGATGATAGAGTCGTGGCCAATCTTCCGGACCTTTCAGTAAGATATACAAGAACAACAAGCTGTAATGTCGCTAAATAAGTATTATCGCATACTTCATGCAGTGTTTTCTTTACTTAGTTCCACGTGGGCATTATTATAAATATTAAAACAGGAACTCAAAATTAACAAAATGTAATAAAAAAACCATGACAACAAAATTAAGTTGCAAAGTGATTTAAATACACAAAAGGGTTTGGAATATTGTTTGGTTTGGTATCTCTTCAAATATGCACCAATAGCTAGATCAAATTTCTTAATACTAATGATGCCCTTAGGTGAATAATTGCACATGCCAGAGAACGTCAGTTTGGAAAATACAACAAAGTTCACAAAACAAGCGTTATATTAACTAGACACTTACTAAAAAGCAAGATATAAAATCATTTAAAAGGAAACCAGAAGATGAATCTACGTTAAATTTTTGATGGTAGAAATTTCGATGCGAGATGAACGTGTGTTTGTTTTACTTTTTTGAAAAACGGAATGGCATATTTTGCCACTGGTTCATTGTTAACTTTGAAACAAGTAACTATTGCAATATCTCGTTAAATATGTAAGACTCTAAGACGCATAATTCTCATTTTAGATCGGGAAGACGTTACACGTCATGAAATAGATTAGGGAATGCCAAGAAATGCGATCGTTAAATAGTGCAGTTTATTGCAATCTAAAACATTAATTTTAATTCTAGCAGACAGTGAAGCCACATTTCTACTCACATGCGTTGAAGGTTACTGAGCTACCAAAAGCTGTTTAGCTACCAAAAGCTGTTAAGCTACCAAAAGCTGTTTTCACCTATAATCTTTAAATCTGTCTGTGCTTGTACATGATTAATAAAATTGATTTTTGTACACATGCACATGCTGTTAAAATGTCTCTCGAATGAATTAGACCAATCAAAATCTTCTATAGCCGTTGGTTTTATTGTATGTCCTTGCCAACAAATGATATTGTTTCTTTTGGACACTAGTACATAAACACTTACCATTTCCAAGCGCTCTATTATAACTCCAGTCGTATGTAGGTGCTAGAAATAGGAAGAGCATTGCTAACAGTTTATAAAACTTTTAAATGATAAAAACAATAGATACAGACAAAAAGTTTATCAGAATACTTCTAATGAAACAGCATTATAAATTATAAATACAAAATGTAAACGTTTATGGAAAGAACCTCTTCTGGAAAAGCCAGAAGAATTTAACAACTTTTCTGTTATAACGAATGTTAATTTTTATTAAAATATGGAATCAGTGAAAGAATTACATTTTATGGTTTAAAAACAAACTCAATTCATTTTAATAGAAAAAAAAATCCACACACCATCAAGAATATCTTTATCATTGCCCTAATTATCACATAAAACACTTTCAAGATATTATTATTATAATAATGGCGGTTTAAACATTTTTTAAAAGGAATGAAGCCAATTTCCTAAAAAATGATAAATTTAACGCATTTCAAGTAATTTATAACTTTAATTGTTTAGAAATAAATGAAAAGGGAACATTAAAAGCCACCGATCACGACAAATATGATAACATTTTTTAGGCTCGGTTTGACTGATCCTGTTTATTGACAGCAATTGAAAAGTAGATTTATATATTACTTCTATATGAATGATACATCGTGATTTTCGATTTACTTATTTTGTATAACTTGAGTCTAGACAAAATGGCGATTACTGACAGTCGTCAAAGAACAGCAACGGGAGAATAATGAGAAAAAATGATTAGGCAAAATGTTCAGCTGAATAAATTTTCAGATTTCGTGTTTCTTTGACGATGACTTAATAGATATATAAAATTTACTTGTTCGGTGGCTTTCAAAGTTCCCTTTCATTTATTACATGATACATTTAAAACTGATAAATATTCCTTTTTTCACGTTTTGTGACAAATAATAAGATGAAACTCACCGTTGCCAGATATTTTTTATCATAACCCCAGTAATCAGTATAAATGTTCCTATTAAAATTATTAATATCATATTTCTGGAGATTAAGTTTATCAGAATTTTAGATTGGAGAAATGCACGTTATGAAAAAGACATATATTTTTAAAAAAACATTACTACGTTAAGAAATTTTATCTTGGGGCGTTTTGAATATTAATATTCAGCAAAATAAAGGGAATAAAGGGATAAATAAGAGATACGATAACACGAATTTTGATGTGTGTGATAACATACGAGTACAGTATAGGGGGTTATGGTACGGTTATTGGACAATCAGGAGTTCATATTAAGTTTAAGTTACTGTAAGCGTTATATTTGTTCAAGAAACGTAACAAATGTCATGATGAAATACACTTGCTGCCCATTCTAAAACATTTATTTGTTAAGGATGAATTGCTTCTATTTTTAACCCATAAGGTAACGATCTACGAAGTTTATATGTAAAGTTAATGAAAGTTGAACATAAATTACAGGTAATTGTAATTAAATATCTATTTTGTTGTCTGTGAAGATTAATTTAGTTACAAATAACATTAAAAGTTTAAATTACATGTGATTACGACAAAATTAAACACGATGGTCAATTCCTTAGGGGTGGGTTAATGTAAGTTTTATAATTTAATCCTTACATATGACGGGAATAGTAAATAATATTATTCAAGGATTTTTTTTATTTTGTCGGTTTTTTTTGGAGTAGGCAAAAAAAAAAAAGTTACACAACACTGATTTATAAAATCAAAAATTATGTTTAAATGTAAAAAGTTTCCTCTGGCTAGGTTTAAATGCCTGAATATATATACTTTTATTTGTATTTCTTTAAAGTGTTCCACCAAAAGATGTTATAAGATAGTACAAAACTTAAATAGTTTTGGATACTATGAATATTTTTAAGAACAATAGTAGGTGGGTTAAACCCCTGTCACACCAGGGTCGCGTTCTCACGGCGTTCCCACGGCGTTCAAGAACGCCATGGTAAGCGAAGTATGATCGCAAGCATCGTCGCAGCAACGCAGTGGCATCGCCAGTAAACGCAGAGGGATCGCATAGAACGCCTAGCCACGGCGCTCACTTTGAGCATGCACAAAACAAACGCCGTCGCTCGGCGTTCTGATAAGAGCGCAGTGGGATCGCCGTCTGGTCGCTCCGCGGGCGCGCACAGAGGTCGCAGTGCGAACGCTGTGGTTATCGGTGGCGCTTGCACGGAGATCGCACGGCGTAGTTGGAGATGTCACTGCGTCTTTACAGCGCTTTATGGCGCGTCTACGGCGCTTAAACGGAGTGTTAATTGTTTCACTGCGCTCTTTCAACGACTGTACGGAGCTGTCACGGCGATCAATGCGCTCCCAATGCGCTTCTACCGCGTTGTCACTCGATCATTGCGCTCCTCGTGCGCTTTTATCGCGTTGTCACAGCAATCATTGCGCTCCCAATTAGCTTCTACCGCGTTGTCACAGCGATCATTGCGCTCTCAATAAGCTTCTTCTACGTTCATTGACGTTTGTATGACAAACATAATGTACAAGATTGGCAAATAAACATTCATTTCACCATGACTGAAGGACAGCAGCAAATCGGGCTATTGCTGACCTACATGCATGTCAGGCAAACATACCAAGATGAAGACGTTTTGCATATGATTGTATTACGACGAAAGAGGAGAGTCTTTTTGCAGGCATACAGTAGTCTTAACTGCTCAAGAACTAACAAGCAAATGAGGAAGATTCGTGATACACTTCGTTTTATAGTAAGAACGTCATGAACACGCTGTCAGCTTAGCGTGAGCGACGTGAAAGCGCAGTGCACGCAGTGGAAGCGCCGTAAGAACGCCCTGAAAGCGCTGTGCACGCAGTAAAGGCGCCGTAAGAGCGCAGGCAATCTCCAAACAGAACTCTGTAGGAACGCGATAGAACGCCATGTAAACTCCGAAGCAACGCCATGGTCGCAGTGAAGACGTCAGATTTTTCTTGCGATCTCACGGCGTTCTGGAAAAGTAAACCCTGTCACACCAGGGTCGCGTTCTCACGGCGTTCCCATGGCGTTCCCACGGCGTTCAAGACACCGAGGTACGCGCAGTACGATCGCAAGCATCGCCGCAGCAACGCAGTGGCATCGCCAGTAAACGCAGTGGGATCGCATAGAACGCCTAGCCACGGCGCTCACTTTGAGCATGCACAAAACAAACGCCGTCGCTCGGCGTTCTGATAAGAGCGCAGTGGGATCGCCGTCTGGTCGCCGTAGCAGCGCAGTAAGGTCTCCTACAACGCCGCAGGAGCTCCGCGGGCGCGCACAGAGGTCGCAGTGCGAACGCTGTGGTTATCGGTGGCGCTTGCACGGAGATCGCACGGCGTTGTTGGAGATGTCACTGCGTCTTTACAGCGCTTTATGGCGCGTCTACGGCGCTTTTACGGAGTGTTAATTGTTTCACTGCGACGCCATGGTCGCAGTGAGGACGCCATGCAGTCTCCATCTTCACGATAAAAGTCAGATTTTTCTTGCGATCTAACGGCGTTCTGGAAAATTAAACAACGCCGTAGCAACGCGCTGTAGTGTGACAGGGCCGCTAATATGATACGCCAAAATCATTAAAATTATTTTTAAAAAAAGCTTAAATCCAAGTTCTCATGCAATTATCAAACTAACACAAGAAAAATATAAACACTTAATTAAAAAAACCCAGTTAAATCATTGTAGACATTAACTGCCATTTTTCTGTATTGTTATTTTCCAAAGCGATTTTTTTTTGCAAATAGAAACCTGGTATGAATAATTCTTTTTTTTCAGAATTTTCGTTTTATTTTATGCTTTTAAGTGCAGAATTTGTGTGAATTGGACGGAAAATTGAATGAAATGGCGCCCAAAACGTTTGTTAATGACGGAAATTTGAGCCCGTTTTCTAAACGTTCTCAATTCGCAATTATATATGCGTGTGGGTACCAACGTGAAAAAAAGTGAAAATAAAAATTTAATGCACTGTTTGAAAACTGTAAAATACCACTTTTATTTCAACGGAAAATTCTATATTTCATTTAAAAGCTTAAAATAAATAGTCTGTTTGAAATTTGCGTTATTTCTTTAATTTACTATTTCTTTAAATATCTTAAGAACATGTATGCTCGTTTTTTGTATTTTTTGCATGATAAGAATATCAAATAAAAGAATCTGACAAGATTCGTTTGGATCTGAAAAAGACTTTGCGTGACCAAAATGACTTAGTAACAAAATTATGACATCGTATTTTGATTTTTGTCTCGATTTCTGACCAATTGTTCTTATTTTCAGAAAAATCGTTTAGAAAATCCACGACGTACGAGTAAATATCGCAAATCATTCAAAATACGTTTACGATGTGTTAAAATTTTATAGAACACAAGGATAATTAAACAATTAAGTTCTTCTGTCACTCTCTTACACTATCGGCTCCTAACATTCATCTCTGTTATAACCAGGGACTACTTTCATCTACTTTTATTTTAACTCAAAGAAATAGTTCACCAATTATATTTACAATAACTTGGGTTTCTTCGGTTTTAATGAAATACAGTGAAGATTTATGTCATTTGTTTTTATCTCAAGCTTTCAAATTCATAATTATGACTGTATAAAACAAGGCTTTTGAGTTTGGTCAACAATCTTGATATTGAGCCTTTTGAAGAGGTGAAATGAGTGTAAGGAACGACAACTCTGCGAGGGAGATTGTTCTTCAGTATGTAAAGTGAAGTGGATAAACAGATACAAAGATATCTTACCTCCTTTAATCTCTTGAAAATAAGTAAATGAAAATAATAAGCACAATTTAACAGCTTTCAGTACACTAAATGCAATCTCAAAAGAGGTTTTCGAGCTGCAAGAAAGGTTTGTAGTACAGGAACGCATTGCGAAAGCTTAATACTTCAAAACAAATCTAAGCTTCTATTCAGTTTCTACCTTATTATATTAAACAAATCACGTGATATCCCAAACTTCCTTTTCTTTAATTAATGCAGCTAATTTAATTGTTTGTTTGTACACGTTTTAGTTGAAGGATACATTCGATGTAATATGTCTTGTATATATCAACATGTGAACCGTTGGGGGAAACATTTTTCTGCCAGTCTCAAATCAAGGTCGCATAGTGGAGATATTTTATTGTTCAATTATTCCCTGTACATCACATATCACTATTAATATATAGATACAATAAAAATTGTAATTACTTTTAATCTAGAACCAGAATAAAAGTTTAAGTAAATAAAGTCATTAGGAAGGACTCTCAGTTGTACCCATGATTGAATCCTTGGATAAATATCTTTGAACAATTTTATAATTAAACAATTTCAGGCTTGGTGTGATAGAGCCAGCTCACAGGAAATGGTGGGTTATTAAATGTGAATACAATTTTTGGAGACTAAATTATGAAATACCAATTTAACAAGAAGAATTTATGATTAGATTGCCACAACGACCATAACTATTGCTCAAGATTTATTAGCTCCGACTTGGCATAACTTATATTGGTTTCGATTATTTCCACCATTTTCTTTCGTTTCAATGAGAACAAATTAGGGAGACAAATTATTACGCATTTTTGTGCATGTGTAACATTAACTAACATAACTGATACGAGTGCGTGATGTGTTACTAAAAGTTTAGACAACATAATCTGTGTTCATTACTAAGTTGGCTTTGTATGAAGTATGGATGGGAACATATAAACTATACTTGATAAGGAATTGAATCAAACTCTAATGTAATTCCATCTAGTAACATGCTAAGAAGTCTTTAAAGAAGGAACTTATGAAATATGAAATATGTTTTGCTTATCCGCCGACAGAAATTCAAGACACCTTAATCCTTACAAAATAAATCATTAAAATTTTTATGAAAACACCTTCTATCGGATTTTAAGTGTCCTGTGGTACAAAATTAGCTACTAAAAGGTACATACTTTATTGTTTCCAATTTGTCACTGTAGAATGGATTTAAACAGTTTATGATGGTTTATATATGGAAATCTGGTAAAAGAACCTAGAACCTCAATATGTTTCTTTTATTCCTGTCATTGTGTTCTTGCTGGGTTGGCTTTAGATACTCTGGTCTCTGTGTGTTCATTCAGTACCCATCTTTTCGCTTGACAAATCTATAAGCGTCTTATGTTTTATACGTTTATGTGCTTTTGTATACATTGTCGAGTTGATGAATCGGATTGAAGCTAATTCACCAAGACAACTTGTACTTGTTTGTTCATATAAGAATCTGCTGGGTGTATCCTAGTGTTATTTTTGTGCATCCTAGAGCCTGGTTTAAACCCCCCCCACCCCAGTGACAAAAAGCTTTGCCACTGACCGTTCCAACGTAACCCATAAAATTCTCATTTTCTTTCATTGATTGTGGTGTCTATTTTTAAATTGATCATTTTATAAACCATGATTTCTTTTTAGCTGTGTGTGTGGAGGCTGTGTCTTCTCGATGCGGCCATTCCTTATAGGCATAATTCACTTTCTGTGGACATAGAAATGACAAGAAGCTATCCTATAGTTTGTTATGGCTAATATAATTCGCATTAATGTCAGTGTTGTTTCACCACAGCAATTAAAACTTATCAGTACCATTTACATGTACTGGTCTTCATGATGATCATGTTTCATCTAACGAACATATGTCAACAGCCACTTATGAATATACATTTCACATTTTACAGAACAATGGATCTGTTTCAAAAAATTTGTCATATCTTTTGTATTGACTAATTTAGCTCATATAAAGTCTATATTTTATGAAATAATTACAAAAACATACAAATTTTTTACATGTATTAATTAGGCCTTTTTCCGGGATCATTAATTGTCGATGTTCATAGTTAGCAAACAATTAATTCAAGGAGGAAAGGCATAATATCGCCAAAAATTAAGAAACATAAATTTTATGCGAGCTTAATTTAATCAAAATTAAATTAAAGATTGATAGATTCCATATTATAATAATTGTCAGTTCATAAGAATACATTGTATTCAATACATTTTAACAATTTAAAAGACGTAAACCTTTCTTGTGTAAAGTCAATTGTTTTCATACCGCCAAGAAGTTTCTTGTTTAAAAGAATTCTACTTTCGAATTCTATTTTATCGTGTTTTATAATTATTGTGTCTTAGAACTTTGCTAATTTATTCTACTTGTCTTTAGTCAAAAAGTTATCGTCTAAGTAACATTTTGATTTGCATTTGTGATATAAAATGAAGTGACATAAACATTTATAACGCATAAATTTACTAATTAGAAATAAATGATGACAATTATCACGGCGCTGTCAGGAAGATGCTTAATTTTTTATGATATGCAGCAACAAATAAATAACATAATCACTCGAGGGTAAATATGGTTCCTGACAAAATTGAAGGCAACTTAACAATTAGTTAAACTGTTAAACAGTTGTCGTTCAGTTTTATTAAGAAGTATTGAAAAAAAACATGTATGCATATCAGGAATTGCCACGACCAGAAATAACTGCCTCTCCAAGCAGAACAAAAAGTAGAGAGGAAAGGAGAGCATAAGTTTATATGAGTGTGTTTGTGTGAGTTTGGAGGGATGTGAAAAGTGACCGTTAAGTGCAATCCCTGAGGGATGAAAAGATTAACAGTATTTATTGAAAGAACGGGGAAACTACTGTGATTAATAAAAAAATGAAATATGCATATCAAGAATTGCCGCGACAAGAAAAGACAGCCTCCCAACGCAGCCAAAAAGAAGAGAGGAAAAGAGAGCATAAATTTATATGTTAGTGTTTGAATGAGTGGGAAGGGGTAGAAAAATTTTAAGTTCCAAAAGGAATATACATATTTTAAAAAACATAGTCAAAAAAGTCAAAAATAATATACGCATTTAAAAGGTAAAGTATAATTTCCGAAATTAATATATAACGTATTTTTAAGACACAGTTGAATTTCAAATATTAATATACTCATTTGAAAGACAAATTTAAATTTCCAAAACTAATTTAAGCATTTTAAACACAGTTACATTTTCAAAATTAAGTTAAGCGTGGTTATGATATCATCGTATAAAAGGTATTGATTCAAACACAAAACAAAGTATTATTTGACCGAGACTTTCAAGGAAAATATACCTTTTTACGGGCAGATAAATGGCCTTAAAAGGTTTATTCGAAGCCCAAACTGCACCGTCATGTATGATATACGTCAAAATGACGTTTACATTGAACATCCGTTAAACTTGAGTAAAATATTACACCTCTGACATGATTTTGAAACTATTTGACATCAACACCAATATAATGTTACCTCTTGCGCGAGTTTTTGTTTTGTGTCTTTAATTTCGTTAACGTTATAACTGATCATTAAACAATATACACTGAACTCTATAATGCATCATATTGAACTTACGACAGTGCAATGACGATTGCTGACGCCCTTTAAAGACGAAACAAACTTAAGTTGCTTCTGATAATTATTAAATCATATTCACACACTCAATATTTTTGAAAACCTGTTTAGATAGAACATAATAGTTGCAAAAATACAGGTTTTCTTTACCTGTTAAGGTATAGAATAATTGCAAAATTCATAAAAACAGGTATTCGTTACCTAATAAAGAGCACCGGTCACTAAATATTTCACTTTATGACTGCCCGAAACTTATGATATAATGCTTGACCAATCACTATAAGTTGTTGTATTGAAACACAAAGAAAAATGAAGGTAGATAGTTTAAAACAAATAAATTTCCTTCATATTCATATTTATGGACACCCCGCAGCCTGCCATCACAATCATATTGTAGGCGTAAAACTAGGCCAGACATCTTACATCAAACACAAGACGAGAACCTTTAGGTTATGACGTTGTGTAGGTCTTTAATGACATTTCCCATACAGTTAAGTCGCTACAATTATTATACATTCGCACATGCAGCACAGTCGACAATCAACGTTTACCAAGAATTTTGAAACTTGTTTTATCCAAAACTCTGTCAAATGTTACGGTATACAATTCTTCCATTCAAAGGCTGTGGTGGTCTGCTGTTATTCATTGGAACAAAATTTAATGTTCTCGTAAAAGCAATGTCTGAAAAGATAGAAGAATATTTTTCACATGAGTACGTTAAAGATTGTTTTGATACGATTAAAATATTTAGTATGGCTAATAGAACTCCGATTATACCACGCAATGGAAAAATAAGTAAATCTTTTTTTGTCGAAATAATTATTCTACTTTGGATATAAAGAATGTTATTGTTTTCGATTCTCTTATAAATACAATGAGTAACCTAAAGTCTACATCGATTAAGTAATCATTGTATTATGAAATTCAAAGAGACTTTTTATAATCATTAACTATCTGTTAATTATCATTAATTATCCGTTATTAAAATGTTACGAACGGATGTGATACAAATACCAAAATTTCCTCAGTTGAAATTATTGTCAGGTTTATTTCCATTTAAATTTCTCAGTACGTGCAACACATAACAACAGAACATATATACATAAAACAATACTATAACTCCTTTCACGGCATGGCTATAAGAGGACATCTCCTAAGTATTGGCGCTTCACTTAAATTGATGTTTGCCTTATAGAGTTTGTGTAAAGAAATAATTCCGCTCTAATTAGGGATAACTCAATAACAGACTGATAACCAAATCAGAATCGACTGTTTTAATAAGATAAGAATTTGATAAGAATAGACGAATGAAAAAGGAAACTTGAATTTTACCGAACCCAGGGCGCAAGATCATAAAACTAAATCTGTAGACCATTCTGAAATCTCAAGCATCTGATTGGCTGAAAAAGCGACCAGTCGCCAAATCAGCTAATCAAATGCTTGAGCTTTGAGACTGGTCTCCAATCCCAGTTCTATGATCTTGGGCCCTGGTCTGTTAAATGGCAGTTATGAAAATGCATATGATTGTGTACATCTACTCATCCATAATCAGTGAAAGTTATACATAGTAAATATCATAAAACCATTAATTAATTTTTGCTCGTATATTAATTATTTAATCTGTACCTTACTTACCACCATGGATACTTATATTGAAGATAAATATATCACTTTATGAATAAAAAACAAAATGGAAAAACCAAAATATATGCCAACCAACTCGCGGTTTGAACAGAGTCTTTGCAACAATTAGCAGTACGGTAGTACTGCTTATAAATTTTTAGAAAAAAAATGAGACCATTAAAAGTTTGAACAAGAAGAAATGTTAGCCTAATATTTTAGAGTGTGGCAAATTTTACGTCCATCAAATTTACCTATCGATCTTTTAGGACCGGACTGTTTGTGTCCATACGTCATGTTCTGATAAAAGTTCACAGAGAATAATTAAGATGCACTGAATTTTTTCTACTTTTTTTCTCTGTGTACATTATTGGTAACTACTAGTTTTGACATAATATTGTTTTACCTGTGTCTGTTTGTCTCCGAAAACGATATCGACCACATGGATACCCGCGTTGATGTTCTTTTCCAAACACCTCCGACAGTGTATTACCCATAAACTGTTGACGACTGGGATATTGTCCCTCAAGACCCGGTTGACGACCTTGTTGCAAAAATAAATTCACTTATCAAGAAAATAGCTACCAGAGAAAAAACTAAATTAGTTAAGTTATCTTAATAATAACCAAAGGGTAAGATTCACAGCATGTTCAGTTCTAACCGTTACTGCAAAATATTCAAACTTATATTAATTTTGTTATTATTCCTATCTAATTTTACCAGTTTAATACTTGTGCTTGCTTTCCCCGCAAGGGACTCGCGCTACAACATATCAACCAAACGTCAATTAACAAGTATGTATTTCTTTTTATATGAGAGACTTTTGCTTCCGATAACGGACACTTAAAGCTTAATATATACATTTTATCAGTGCTGTTTTCTTTCTGTCGTAGAGACACTTGCTCTCGGAGACAGGTATCCGAACGTTATCTTAGTTAAACATACGAGTTGGTCTTTTCTTTTTGTTTCAGATACTCTTGCCCCAAATGACGGGCATGCAAATTTAATCTCAATTTACCAATATTGCTTTCTTTTCGTCTGAGAGACTTTTGATCCAGTTATTTCTAAATGTGCCATGCACGCATTACATGCGGGAAAGACAAATGCTCACGATGACGTACAAGAAGAACCCATCCTGATTTACCATTGCTAATTTCTAATTGTTGGCGGGATCCTTGTCCCCGTAGTCGGCCAGTCGGAAATCCTCTGAGATTTCCGTGTCACATTGTTTGTTGCTGACCCAGTCCTTGTTCTACCTGGTGATGTACTAGATCAGCGTTCGTTTGGTGTTCAAGGGCATGTGTAAGGACATCAATATGGCTATTGCCTTCGTGTTTAAACACTTGCCTTAACACACTCAGCTGAAAAGGTTACAAAAAGATTGTGATGAATTTAAAAGTAAACATACTCGTATCATGATAAGAGGGTAACAAAGGAAACCTCAGTAAACTAAACCACTTATTATAAGAAGAATAGTCTCCCTGGGCGGCTTGGACATTAATTTATTTCCATTAATCACCATGAAAAGGCTCGATCCAATTTAGCCAGCATGGATGGTTTTAATATTTCAGCTAGTATAGCTTTGAGTATTCATTCAACCCATAAATATACCTCCTGCTTTTTAGATTTTGCCTTCGGCGTTCTCTTAAATACACAGCATTTACATTCACAGATCCCATGTCAAAAAAGTCTATTCTGTTCTATTCTGTTTATTGTTTTAATTTTAGGACAAACCCATTATATTATCTGAATATGGAATCGTCAAATAATGAAATGGTATAACTATTAAAAAATACCGTATATAAGCTCGTTTGGAATGAATCAAAATGTGTAGTTTACTTTAGATATTAATTGAAATTATTTAGTGCATTCGAAATTTCCTTTCATCTTTTTACCACAATCTCACCTGGACCATCGTTTGGAACCGATGAAATTCTTTACCCTTTACTTGTCCATTAAATTGCGCTCAACTAAAGGTTCGATGGCGCGAGTAGTTATTTGTATTTCCATTTCTGCCTATCAAAAGGCTCAACCAATCCGAGCCTGTAACATTTTCTTTTTTTTTCGTGTTGGTTGCTTTTAATGATTCATTATCAACTACTATCAACAAAGTGCACCTAACCTTGTTTAATTATGTAGTTTTAAAATTAAATACATTCAACGTTAAAACTCTTATTTGTTTCTTATTCCTAGCCTGTTTCGAGTATCATCTAAATATTTGACTTGCCTGATGCAATGAGATTGTCTGTGCTTGCTCAAAGACAGTCCAAGTCACACTTTCGAAACAGCCTGGTGTTGTCAGTGAACCCTGATACCGGAAGTATCTACGGCTTCTTGTAGGTAGTAGCTCGTATAAGGAGAAAGCAGGGATTGGTTTTTGACTTTGACCTTAAAGGTTAACACAGTTATTGAATGTAGTTTATAACTGTTTCATCATTTCGCAGTGCTAAACTGAGTTTTCAATAACATTTATCTAATACAGAAAGGTGTAGGAGGTTGAAAATATCTTAGCCACAATGCCCCCACTATTGTGTTCATTGTTTATCACTCAAGTATCATCTGGTTAGTAGGAAATTATTTTTTACAAAATTAACCTGCTGTTTTCATTATATGAAGATAAATTGTCCATATATATTAAATCTACTAATAAGTTACAGTTAACAGGAAAAAGAAAAGGCACGTATACAAGCCCTAACCTTCAACCAAAGACAAATATAAAAGTGATAAGAAATGACGAAGAATTACAATCGAAAATATACGATAGCAACAAAATTCAAAATCCTGCAATCGATTTAAGGAAACGCGAAATCGTAATAGGCAAAAATAGGAAAAATACCGATGGCCGGCTAGAATTTAGCAAATAAATTCTTTTCATCTATGGCTGTTTGCTCTTATTGTCAAGCACACGGAAATACCGCTTACACTGTTCTCTCTCTCTCTCTCTCTCTCTCTCTCTCTCTCTCTCTCTCTCCGCAGCCAAAAAGTAGAGAGGAAAAGATAGCGTGAGTTTATAGAATTTATTTTTTAACGTTTAACCTAGTTAAAGAGCTCAGTTAATAAGAAGATAATGCAATTAATAATACTTGAAATATGATTAAAAAATAAATTAAAATTGCTTGTTGTTAAAACACGCGTTTGAAATGAATGAGAAAAAAGAAACAAGTGTCCACTCGTCCCAGAAACTTTAATTTTATATGTTTTACACCAAAGGCAATAACAAATAATAAGGCTTATTGACATATGTCCCTTTTAGTACGAAAATGAGAAGAGAGATAATCCATGCAGATAAAGTCGACATAGTTATTTAAGTTACCTCTCTTGGACCTTCACATGAACTTTCCTTTACGCGAGAAAACTTCGACGCTTTCATTAAAAAGTAATCTTGAATTCTTGTTATTTTTATGTCGAAATTAATATTTGAATTTTGAGTACTTTTTGCAGTCGTAAAATCGTTTTGCAAAATTACTAGTTCCTACTAAATGCCTTGCTTACGCCCCTGCCTTAAGAGCGAATCGGCGATATTTGAAGCGTGTTTTTTAGAACTGGGAGATTTCTTAAATCCCTTTGATTTTTGCAAACAAATCCATTCTTATGGTCTGTCTGTCGGCCAGTCGGTCGGCCGGTTAGTCTGTAAACAAAACCTTTTACATCGGTTTAAAGTATGTTTAAAGACTTTTATTCATTAGATATGATTAATTAAGTACAGTAAACCCCGCCATAAAGACCACACTGAAATTTAGACCACACATCACTATTTCAATGTACCTTTTATTTAACAGGTTTTCACTATTTTCTACCCCTGAATTAAGACCACTTTTGTCCAGGCACAGAGATGGTTTAATAGTCAAAGTCCGAAAACGTTATACAGACGTATTTGGTGCTCGTACTTCGAACCCAGATGGTAGCGCCATTTAAATGCAGCAACCCGAAAAAACGATTGGGTCGTGTGGCACTGATGATGAACGACCGGAAACCGCTTTTGGTTCGAGTTGCTGCAACTAAATGGAGCTTGTGTGCGTCGGTTTTCAATGCGCGTTTTTGAGGGCAAAAGCATTTGAAAAAATGGCTGTTTTTTCGGCAGTTTTCCCTATATAAAGTACAGTTGGAATAATCCAATCTCTTTGAAATTTGCACGGTGTTTAGAGGTCTCTGAGGTGAGCTTATGGCCGGAATTTCAGAGCTCTAGACCGTCGGCGAGCGCTAGGGCGGGTGTAAAACCACTAAAAAAAACACAGCGTAAAATTTCAAAGTCCGAAAACGTTATACAGACGTATTTGGTGCTCGTACTTCGAACCCAGATGGTAGCGCCATTTAAATGCAGCAACCCGAAAAAACGATTGGGTCGTGTGGCACTGATGATGAACGACCGGAAACCGCTTTTGGTTCGAGTTGCTGCAACTAAATGGAGCTTGTGTGCGTCGGTTTTCAATGCGCGTTTTTGAGGGCAAAAGCATTTGAAAAAATGGCTGTTTTTTCGGCAGTTTTCCCTATATAAAGTACAGTTGGAATAATCCAATCTCTTTGAAATTTGCACGGTGTTTAGAGGTCTCTGAGGTGAGCTTATGGCCGGAATTTCAGAGCTCTAGACCGTCGGCGAGCGCTAGGGCGGGTGTAAAACCACTAAAAAAAACACAGCGTAAAATTTCAAAGTCCGAAAACGTTATACAGACGTATTTGGTGCTCGTACTTCGAACCCAGATGGTAGCGCCATTTAAATGCAGCAACCCGAAAAAACGATTGGGTCGTGTGGCACTGATGATGAACGACCGGAAACCGCTTTTGGTTCGAGTTGCTGCAACTAAATGGAGCTTGTGTGCGTCGGTTTTCAATGCGCGTTTTTGAGGGCAAAAGCATTTGAAAAAATGGCTGTTTTTTCGGCAGTTTTCCCTATATAAAGTACAGTTGGAATAATCCAATCTCTTTGAAATTTGCACGGTGTTTAGAGGTCTCTGAGGTGAGCTTATGGCCGGAATTTCAGAGCTCTAGACCGTCGGCGAGCGCTAGGGCGGGTGTAAAACCACTAAAAAAAACACAGCGTAAAATTTCAAAGTCCGAAAACGTTATACAGACGTATTTGGTGCTCGTACTTCGAACCCAGATGGTAGCGCCATTTAAATGCAGCAACCCGAAAAAACGATTGGGTCGTGTGGCACTGATGATGAACGACCGGAAACCGCTTTTGGTTCGAGTTGCTGCAACTAAATGGAGCTTGTGTGCGTCGGTTTTCAATGCGCGTTTTTGAGGGCAAAAGCATTTGAAAAAATGGCTGTTTTTTCGGCAGTTTTCCCTATATAAAGTACAGTTGGAATAATCCAATCTCTTTGAAATTTGCACGGTGTTTAGAGGTCTCTGAGGTGAGCTTATGGCCGGAATTTCAGAGCTCTAGACCGTCGGCGAGCGCTAGGGCGGGTGTAAAACCACTAAAAAAAACACAGCGTAAAATTTCAAAGTCCGAAAACGTTATACAGACGTATTTGGTGCTCGTACTTCGAACCCAGATGGTAGCGCCATTTAAATGCAGCAACCCGAAAAAACGATTGGGTCGTGTGGCACTGATGATGAACGACCGGAAACCGCTTTTGGTTCGAGTTGCTGCAACTAAATGGAGCTTGTGTGCGTCGGTTTTCAATGCGCGTTTTTGAGGGCAAAAGCATTTGAAAAAATGGCTGTTTTTTCGGCAGTTTTCCCTATATAAAGTACAGTTGGAATAATCCAATCTCTTTGAAATTTGCACGGTGTTTAGAGGTCTCTGAGGTGAGCTTATGGCCGGAATTTCAGAGCTCTAGACCGTCGGCGAGCGCTAGGGCGGGTGTAAAACCACTAAAAAAAACACAGCGTAAAATTTCAAAGTCCGAAAACGTTATACAGACGTATTTGGTGCTCGTACTTCGAACCCAGATGGTAGCGCCATTTAAATGCAGCAACCCGAAAAAACGATTGGGTCGTGTGGCACTGATGATGAACGACCGGAAACCGCTTTTGGTTCGAGTTGCTGCAACTAAATGGAGCTTGTGTGCGTCGGTTTTCAATGCGCGTTTTTGAGGGCAAAAGCATTTGAAAAAATGGCTGTTTTTTCGGCAGTTTTCCCTATATAAAGTACAGTTGGAATAATCCAATCTCTTTGAAATTTGCACGGTGTTTAGAGGTCTCTGAGGTGAGCTTATGGCCGGAATTTCAGAGCTCTAGACCGTCGGCGAGCGCTAGGGCGGGTGTAAAACCACTAAAAAAAACACAGCGTAAAATTTCAAAGTCCGAAAACGTTATACAGACGTATTTGGTGCTCGTACTTCGAACCCAGATGGTAGCGCCATTTAAATGCAGCAACCCGAAAAAACGATTGGGTCGTGTGGCACTGATGATGAACGACCGGAAACCGCTTTTGGTTCGAGTTGCTGCAACTAAATGGAGCTTGTGTGCGTCGGTTTTCAATGCGCGTTTTTGAGGGCAAAAGCATTTGAAAAAATGGCTGTTTTTTCGGCAGTTTTCCCTATATAAAGTACAGTTGGAATAATCCAATCTCTTTGAAATTTGCACGGTGTTTAGAGGTCTCTGAGGTGAGCTTATGGCCGGAATTTCAGAGCTCTAGACCGTCGGCGAGCGCTAGGGCGGGTGTAAAACCACTAAAAAAAACACAGCGTAAAATTTCAAAGTCCGAAAACGTTATACAGACGTATTTGGTGCTCGTACTTCGAACCCAGATGGTAGCGCCATTTAAATGCAGCAACCCGAAAAAACGATTGGGTCGTGTGGCACTGATGATGAACGACCGGAAACCGCTTTTGGTTCGAGTTGCTGCAACTAAATGGAGCTTGTGTGCGTCGGTTTTCAATGCGCGTTTTTGAGGGCAAAAGCATTTGAAAAAATGGCTGTTTTTTCGGCAGTTTTCCCTATATAAAGTACAGTTGGAATAATCCAATCTCTTTGAAATTTGCACGGTGTTTAGAGGTCTCTGAGGTGAGCTTATGGCCGGAATTTCAGAGCTCTAGACCGTCGGCGAGCGCTAGGGCGGGTGTAAAACCACTAAAAAAAACACAGCGTAAAATTTCAAAGTCCGAAAACGTTATACAGACGTATTTGGTGCTCGTACTTCGAACCCAGATGGTAGCGCCATTTAAATGCAGCAACCCGAAAAAACGATTGGGTCGTGTGGCACTGATGATGAACGACCGGAAACCGCTTTTGGTTCGAGTTGCTGCAACTAAATGGAGCTTGTGTGCGTCGGTTTTCAATGCGCGTTTTTGAGGGCAAAAGCATTTGAAAAAATGGCTGTTTTTTCGGCAGTTTTCCCTATATAAAGTACAGTTGGAATAATCCAATCTCTTTGAAATTTGCACGGTGTTTAGAGGTCTCTGAGGTGAGCTTATGGCCGGAATTTCAGAGCTCTAGACCGTCGGCGAGCGCTAGGGCGGGTGTAAAACCACTAAAAAAAACACAGCGTAAAATTTCAAAGTCCGAAAACGTTATACAGACGTATTTGGTGCTCGTACTTCGAACCCAGATGGTAGCGCCATTTAAATGCAGCAACCCGAAAAAACGATTGGGTCGTGTGGCACTGATGATGAACGACCGGAAACCGCTTTTGGTTCGAGTTGCTGCAACTAAATGGAGCTTGTGTGCGTCGGTTTTCAATGCGCGTTTTTGAGGGCAAAAGCATTTGAAAAAATGGCTGTTTTTTCGGCAGTTTTCCCTATATAAAGTACAGTTGGAATAATCCAATCTCTTTGAAATTTGCACGGTGTTTAGAGGTCTCTGAGGTGAGCTTATGGCCGGAATTTCAGAGCTCTAGACCGTCGGCGAGCGCTAGGGCGGGTGTAAAACCACTAAAAAAAACACAGCGTAAAATTTCAAAGTCCGAAAACGTTATACAGACGTATTTGGTGCTCGTACTTCGAACCCAGATGGTAGCGCCATTTAAATGCAGCAACCCGAAAAAACGATTGGGTCGTGTGGCACTGATGATGAACGACCGGAAACCGCTTTTGGTTCGAGTTGCTGCAACTAAATGGAGCTTGTGTGCGTCGGTTTTCAATGCGCGTTTTTGAGGGCAAAAGCATTTGAAAAAATGGCTGTTTTTTCGGCAGTTTTCCCTATATAAAGTACAGTTGGAATAATCCAATCTCTTTGAAATTTGCACGGTGTTTAGAGGTCTCTGAGGTGAGCTTATGGCCGGAATTTCAGAGCTCTAGACCGTCGGCGAGCGCTAGGGCGGGTGTAAAACCACTAAAAAAAACACAGCGTAAAATTTCAAAGTCCGAAAACGTTATACAGACGTATTTGGTGCTCGTACTTCGAACCCAGATGGTAGCGCCATTTAAATGCAGCAACCCGAAAAAACGATTGGGTCGTGTGGCACTGATGATGAACGACCGGAAACCGCTTTTGGTTCGAGTTGCTGCAACTAAATGGAGCTTGTGTGCGTCGGTTTTCAATGCGCGTTTTTGAGGGCAAAAGCATTTGAAAAAATGGCTGTTTTTTCGGCAGTTTTCCCTATATAAAGTACAGTTGGAATAATCCAATCTCTTTGAAATTTGCACGGTGTTTAGAGGTCTCTGAGGTGAGCTTATGGCCGGAATTTCAGAGCTCTAGACCGTCGGCGAGCGCTAGGGCGGGTGTAAAACCACTAAAAAAAACACAGCGTAAAATTTCAAAGTCCGAAAACGTTATACAGACGTATTTGGTGCTCGTACTTCGAACCCAGATGGTAGCGCCATTTAAATGCAGCAACCCGAAAAAACGATTGGGTCGTGTGGCACTGATGATGAACGACCGGAAACCGCTTTTGGTTCGAGTTGCTGCAACTAAATGGAGCTTGTGTGCGTCGGTTTTCAATGCGCGTTTTTGAGGGCAAAAGCATTTGAAAAAATGGCTGTTTTTTCGGCAGTTTTCCCTATATAAAGTACAGTTGGAATAATCCAATCTCTTTGAAATTTGCACGGTGTTTAGAGGTCTCTGAGGTGAGCTTATGGCCGGAATTTCAGAGCTCTAGACCGTCGGCGAGCGCTAGGGCGGGTGTAAAACCACTAAAAAAAACACAGCGTAAAATTTCAAAGTCCGAAAACGTTATACAGACGTATTTGGTGCTCGTACTTCGAACCCAGATGGTAGCGCCATTTAAATGCAGCAACCCGAAAAAACGATTGGGTCGTGTGGCACTGATGATGAACGACCGGAAACCGCTTTTGGTTCGAGTTGCTGCAACTAAATGGAGCTTGTGTGCGTCGGTTTTCAATGCGCGTTTTTGAGGGCAAAAGCATTTGAAAAAATGGCTGTTTTTTCGGCAGTTTTCCCTATATAAAGTACAGTTGGAATAATCCAATCTCTTTGAAATTTGCACGGTGTTTAGAGGTCTCTGAGGTGAGCTTATGGCCGGAATTTCAGAGCTCTAGACCGTCGGCGAGCGCTAGGGCGGGTGTAAAACCACTAAAAAAAACACAGCGTAAAATTTCAAAGTCCGAAAACGTTATACAGACGTATTTGGTGCTCGTACTTCGAACCCAGATGGTAGCGCCATTTAAATGCAGCAACCCGAAAAAACGATTGGGTCGTGTGGCACTGATGATGAACGACCGGAAACCGCTTTTGGTTCGAGTTGCTGCAACTAAATGGAGCTTGTGTGCGTCGGTTTTCAATGCGCGTTTTTGAGGGCAAAAGCATTTGAAAAAATGGCTGTTTTTTCGGCAGTTTTCCCTATATAAAGTACAGTTGGAATAATCCAATCTCTTTGAAATTTGCACGGTGTTTAGAGGTCTCTGAGGTGAGCTTATGGCCGGAATTTCAGAGCTCTAGACCGTCGGCGAGCGCTAGGGCGGGTGTAAAACCACTAAAAAAAACACAGCGTAAAATTTCAAAGTCCGAAAACGTTATACAGACGTATTTGGTGCTCGTACTTCGAACCCAGATGGTAGCGCCATTTAAATGCAGCAACCCGAAAAAACGATTGGGTCGTGTGGCACTGATGATGAACGACCGGAAACCGCTTTTGGTTCGAGTTGCTGCAACTAAATGGAGCTTGTGTGCGTCGGTTTTCAATGCGCGTTTTTGAGGGCAAAAGCATTTGAAAAAATGGCTGTTTTTTCGGCAGTTTTCCCTATATAAAGTACAGTTGGAATAATCCAATCTCTTTGAAATTTGCACGGTGTTTAGAGGTCTCTGAGGTGAGCTTATGGCCGGAATTTCAGAGCTCTAGACCGTCGGCGAGCGCTAGGGCGGGTGTAAAACCACTAAAAAAAACACAGCGTAAAATTTCAAAGTCCGAAAACGTTATACAGACGTATTTGGTGCTCGTACTTCGAACCCAGATGGTAGCGCCATTTAAATGCAGCAACCCGAAAAAACGATTGGGTCGTGTGGCACTGATGATGAACGACCGGAAACCGCTTTTGGTTCGAGTTGCTGCAACTAAATGGAGCTTGTGTGCGTCGGTTTTCAATGCGCGTTTTTGAGGGCAAAAGCATTTGAAAAAATGGCTGTTTTTTCGGCAGTTTTCCCTATATAAAGTACAGTTGGAATAATCCAATCTCTTTGAAATTTGCACGGTGTTTAGAGGTCTCTGAGGTGAGCTTATGGCCGGAATTTCAGAGCTCTAGACCGTCGGCGAGCGCTAGGGCGGGTGTAAAACCACTAAAAAAAACACAGCGTAAAATTTCAAAGTCCGAAAACGTTATACAGACGTATTTGGTGCTCGTACTTCGAACCCAGATGGTAGCGCCATTTAAATGCAGCAACCCGAAAAAACGATTGGGTCGTGTGGCACTGATGATGAACGACCGGAAACCGCTTTTGGTTCGAGTTGCTGCAACTAAATGGAGCTTGTGTGCGTCGGTTTTCAATGCGCGTTTTTGAGGGCAAAAGCATTTGAAAAAATGGCTGTTTTTTCGGCAGTTTTCCCTATATAAAGTACAGTTGGAATAATCCAATCTCTTTGAAATTTGCACGGTGTTTAGAGGTCTCTGAGGTGAGCTTATGGCCGGAATTTCAGAGCTCTAGACCGTCGGCGAGCGCTAGGGCGGGTGTAAAACCACTAAAAAAAACACAGCGTAAAATTTCAAAGTCCGAAAACGTTATACAGACGTATTTGGTGCTCGTACTTCGAACCCAGATGGTAGCGCCATTTAAATGCAGCAACCCGAAAAAACGATTGGGTCGTGTGGCACTGATGATGAACGACCGGAAACCGCTTTTGGTTCGAGTTGCTGCAACTAAATGGAGCTTGTGTGCGTCGGTTTTCAATGCGCGTTTTTGAGGGCAAAAGCATTTGAAAAAATGGCTGTTTTTTCGGCAGTTTTCCCTATATAAAGTACAGTTGGAATAATCCAATCTCTTTGAAATTTGCACGGTGTTTAGAGGTCTCTGAGGTGAGCTTATGGCCGGAATTTCAGAGCTCTAGACCGTCGGCGAGCGCTAGGGCGGGTGTAAAACCACTAAAAAAAACACAGCGTAAAATTTCAAAGTCCGAAAACGTTATACAGACGTATTTGGTGCTCGTACTTCGAACCCAGATGGTAGCGCCATTTAAATGCAGCAACCCGAAAAAACGATTGGGTCGTGTGGCACTGATGATGAACGACCGGAAACCGCTTTTGGTTCGAGTTGCTGCAACTAAATGGAGCTTGTGTGCGTCGGTTTTCAATGCGCGTTTTTGAGGGCAAAAGCATTTGAAAAAATGGCTGTTTTTTCGGCAGTTTTCCCTATATAAAGTACAGTTGGAATAATCCAATCTCTTTGAAATTTGCACGGTGTTTAGAGGTCTCTGAGGTGAGCTTATGGCCGGAATTTCAGAGCTCTAGACCGTCGGCGAGCGCTAGGGCGGGTGTAAAACCACTAAAAAAAACACAGCGTAAAATTTCAAAGTCCGAAAACGTTATACAGACGTATTTGGTGCTCGTACTTCGAACCCAGATGGTAGCGCCATTTAAATGCAGCAACCCGAAAAAACGATTGGGTCGTGTGGCACTGATGATGAACGACCGGAAACCGCTTTTGGTTCGAGTTGCTGCAACTAAATGGAGCTTGTGTGCGTCGGTTTTCAATGCGCGTTTTTGAGGGCAAAAGCATTTGAAAAAATGGCTGTTTTTTCGGCAGTTTTCCCTATATAAAGTACAGTTGGAATAATCCAATCTCTTTGAAATTTGCACGGTGTTTAGAGGTCTCTGAGGTGAGCTTATGGCCGGAATTTCAGAGCTCTAGACCGTCGGCGAGCGCTAGGGCGGGTGTAAAACCACTAAAAAAAACACAGCGTAAAATTTCAAAGTCCGAAAACGTTATACAGACGTATTTGGTGCTCGTACTTCGAACCCAGATGGTAGCGCCATTTAAATGCAGCAACCCGAAAAAACGATTGGGTCGTGTGGCACTGATGATGAACGACCGGAAACCGCTTTTGGTTCGAGTTGCTGCAACTAAATGGAGCTTGTGTGCGTCGGTTTTCAATGCGCGTTTTTGAGGGCAAAAGCATTTGAAAAAATGGCTGTTTTTTCGGCAGTTTTCCCTATATAAAGTACAGTTGGAATAATCCAATCTCTTTGAAATTTGCACGGTGTTTAGAGGTCTCTGAGGTGAGCTTATGGCCGGAATTTCAGAGCTCTAGACCGTCGGCGAGCGCTAGGGCGGGTGTAAAACCACTAAAAAAAACACAGCGTAAAATTTCAAAGTCCGAAAACGTTATACAGACGTATTTGGTGCTCGTACTTCGAACCCAGATGGTAGCGCCATTTAAATGCAGCAACCCGAAAAAACGATTGGGTCGTGTGGCACTGATGATGAACGACCGGAAACCGCTTTTGGTTCGAGTTGCTGCAACTAAATGGAGCTTGTGTGCGTCGGTTTTCAATGCGCGTTTTTGAGGGCAAAAGCATTTGAAAAAATGGCTGTTTTTTCGGCAGTTTTCCCTATATAAAGTACAGTTGGAATAATCCAATCTCTTTGAAATTTGCACGGTGTTTAGAGGTCTCTGAGGTGAGCTTATGGCCGGAATTTCAGAGCTCTAGACCGTCGGCGAGCGCTAGGGCGGGTGTAAAACCACTAAAAAAAACACAGCGTAAAATTTCAAAGTCCGAAAACGTTATACAGACGTATTTGGTGCTCGTACTTCGAACCCAGATGGTAGCGCCATTTAAATGCAGCAACCCGAAAAAACGATTGGGTCGTGTGGCACTGATGATGAACGACCGGAAACCGCTTTTGGTTCGAGTTGCTGCAACTAAATGGAGCTTGTGTGCGTCGGTTTTCAATGCGCGTTTTTGAGGGCAAAAGCATTTGAAAAAATGGCTGTTTTTTCGGCAGTTTTCCCTATATAAAGTACAGTTGGAATAATCCAATCTCTTTGAAATTTGCACGGTGTTTAGAGGTCTCTGAGGTGAGCTTATGGCCGGAATTTCAGAGCTCTAGACCGTCGGCGAGCGCTAGGGCGGGTGTAAAACCACTAAAAAAAACACAGCGTAAAATTTCAAAGTCCGAAAACGTTATACAGACGTATTTGGTGCTCGTACTTCGAACCCAGATGGTAGCGCCATTTAAATGCAGCAACCCGAAAAAACGATTGGGTCGTGTGGCACTGATGATGAACGACCGGAAACCGCTTTTGGTTCGAGTTGCTGCAACTAAATGGAGCTTGTGTGCGTCGGTTTTCAATGCGCGTTTTTGAGGGCAAAAGCATTTGAAAAAATGGCTGTTTTTTCGGCAGTTTTCCCTATATAAAGTACAGTTGGAATAATCCAATCTCTTTGAAATTTGCACGGTGTTTAGAGGTCTCTGAGGTGAGCTTATGGCCGGAATTTCAGAGCTCTAGACCGTCGGCGAGCGCTAGGGCGGGTGTAAAACCACTAAAAAAAACACAGCGTAAAATTTCAAAGTCCGAAAACGTTATACAGACGTATTTGGTGCTCGTACTTCGAACCCAGATGGTAGCGCCATTTAAATGCAGCAACCCGAAAAAACGATTGGGTCGTGTGGCACTGATGATGAACGACCGGAAACCGCTTTTGGTTCGAGTTGCTGCAACTAAATGGAGCTTGTGTGCGTCGGTTTTCAATGCGCGTTTTTGAGGGCAAAAGCATTTGAAAAAATGGCTGTTTTTTCGGCAGTTTTCCCTATATAAAGTACAGTTGGAATAATCCAATCTCTTTGAAATTTGCACGGTGTTTAGAGGTCTCTGAGGTGAGCTTATGGCCGGAATTTCAGAGCTCTAGACCGTCGGCGAGCGCTAGGGCGGGTGTAAAACCACTAAAAAAAACACAGCGTAAAATTTCAAAGTCCGAAAACGTTATACAGACGTATTTGGTGCTCGTACTTCGAACCCAGATGGTAGCGCCATTTAAATGCAGCAACCCGAAAAAACGATTGGGTCGTGTGGCACTGATGATGAACGACCGGAAACCGCTTTTGGTTCGAGTTGCTGCAACTAAATGGAGCTTGTGTGCGTCGGTTTTCAATGCGCGTTTTTGAGGGCAAAAGCATTTGAAAAAATGGCTGTTTTTTCGGCAGTTTTCCCTATATAAAGTACAGTTGGAATAATCCAATCTCTTTGAAATTTGCACGGTGTTTAGAGGTCTCTGAGGTGAGCTTATGGCCGGAATTTCAGAGCTCTAGACCGTCGGCGAGCGCTAGGGCGGGTGTAAAACCACTAAAAAAAACACAGCGTAAAATTTCAAAGTCCGAAAACGTTATACAGACGTATTTGGTGCTCGTACTTCGAACCCAGATGGTAGCGCCATTTAAATGCAGCAACCCGAAAAAACGATTGGGTCGTGTGGCACTGATGATGAACGACCGGAAACCGCTTTTGGTTCGAGTTGCTGCAACTAAATGGAGCTTGTGTGCGTCGGTTTTCAATGCGCGTTTTTGAGGGCAAAAGCATTTGAAAAAATGGCTGTTTTTTCGGCAGTTTTCCCTATATAAAGTACAGTTGGAATAATCCAATCTCTTTGAAATTTGCACGGTGTTTAGAGGTCTCTGAGGTGAGCTTATGGCCGGAATTTCAGAGCTCTAGACCGTCGGCGAGCGCTAGGGCGGGTGTAAAACCACTAAAAAAAACACAGCGTAAAATTTCAAAGTCCGAAAACGTTATACAGACGTATTTGGTGCTCGTACTTCGAACCCAGATGGTAGCGCCATTTAAATGCAGCAACCCGAAAAAACGATTGGGTCGTGTGGCACTGATGATGAACGACCGGAAACCGCTTTTGGTTCGAGTTGCTGCAACTAAATGGAGCTTGTGTGCGTCGGTTTTCAATGCGCGTTTTTGAGGGCAAAAGCATTTGAAAAAATGGCTGTTTTTTCGGCAGTTTTCCCTATATAAAGTACAGTTGGAATAATCCAATCTCTTTGAAATTTGCACGGTGTTTAGAGGTCTCTGAGGTGAGCTTATGGCCGGAATTTCAGAGCTCTAGACCGTCGGCGAGCGCTAGGGCGGGTGTAAAACCACTAAAAAAAACACAGCGTAAAATTTCAAAGTCCGAAAACGTTATACAGACGTATTTGGTGCTCGTACTTCGAACCCAGATGGTAGCGCCATTTAAATGCAGCAACCCGAAAAAACGATTGGGTCGTGTGGCACTGATGATGAACGACCGGAAACCGCTTTTGGTTCGAGTTGCTGCAACTAAATGGAGCTTGTGTGCGTCGGTTTTCAATGCGCGTTTTTGAGGGCAAAAGCATTTGAAAAAATGGCTGTTTTTTCGGCAGTTTTCCCTATATAAAGTACAGTTGGAATAATCCAATCTCTTTGAAATTTGCACGGTGTTTAGAGGTCTCTGAGGTGAGCTTATGGCCGGAATTTCAGAGCTCTAGACCGTCGGCGAGCGCTAGGGCGGGTGTAAAACCACTAAAAAAAACACAGCGTAAAATTTCAAAGTCCGAAAACGTTATACAGACGTATTTGGTGCTCGTACTTCGAACCCAGATGGTAGCGCCATTTAAATGCAGCAACCCGAAAAAACGATTGGGTCGTGTGGCACTGATGATGAACGACCGGAAACCGCTTTTGGTTCGAGTTGCTGCAACTAAATGGAGCTTGTGTGCGTCGGTTTTCAATGCGCGTTTTTGAGGGCAAAAGCATTTGAAAAAATGGCTGTTTTTTCGGCAGTTTTCCCTATATAAAGTACAGTTGGAATAATCCAATCTCTTTGAAATTTGCACGGTGTTTAGAGGTCTCTGAGGTGAGCTTATGGCCGGAATTTCAGAGCTCTAGACCGTCGGCGAGCGCTAGGGCGGGTGTAAAACCACTAAAAAAAACACAGCGTAAAATTTCAAAGTCCGAAAACGTTATACAGACGTATTTGGTGCTCGTACTTCGAACCCAGATGGTAGCGCCATTTAAATGCAGCAACCCGAAAAAACGATTGGGTCGTGTGGCACTGATGATGAACGACCGGAAACCGCTTTTGGTTCGAGTTGCTGCAACTAAATGGAGCTTGTGTGCGTCGGTTTTCAATGCGCGTTTTTGAGGGCAAAAGCATTTGAAAAAATGGCTGTTTTTTCGGCAGTTTTCCCTATATAAAGTACAGTTGGAATAATCCAATCTCTTTGAAATTTGCACGGTGTTTAGAGGTCTCTGAGGTGAGCTTATGGCCGGAATTTCAGAGCTCTAGACCGTCGGCGAGCGCTAGGGCGGGTGTAAAACCACTAAAAAAAACACAGCGTAAAATTTCAAAGTCCGAAAACGTTATACAGACGTATTTGGTGCTCGTACTTCGAACCCAGATGGTAGCGCCATTTAAATGCAGCAACCCGAAAAAACGATTGGGTCGTGTGGCACTGATGATGAACGACCGGAAACCGCTTTTGGTTCGAGTTGCTGCAACTAAATGGAGCTTGTGTGCGTCGGTTTTCAATGCGCGTTTTTGAGGGCAAAAGCATTTGAAAAAATGGCTGTTTTTTCGGCAGTTTTCCCTATATAAAGTACAGTTGGAATAATCCAATCTCTTTGAAATTTGCACGGTGTTTAGAGGTCTCTGAGGTGAGCTTATGGCCGGAATTTCAGAGCTCTAGACCGTCGGCGAGCGCTAGGGCGGGTGTAAAACCACTAAAAAAAACACAGCGTAAAATTTCAAAGTCCGAAAACGTTATACAGACGTATTTGGTGCTCGTACTTCGAACCCAGATGGTAGCGCCATTTAAATGCAGCAACCCGAAAAAACGATTGGGTCGTGTGGCACTGATGATGAACGACCGGAAACCGCTTTTGGTTCGAGTTGCTGCAACTAAATGGAGCTTGTGTGCGTCGGTTTTCAATGCGCGTTTTTGAGGGCAAAAGCATTTGAAAAAATGGCTGTTTTTTCGGCAGTTTTCCCTATATAAAGTACAGTTGGAATAATCCAATCTCTTTGAAATTTGCACGGTGTTTAGAGGTCTCTGAGGTGAGCTTATGGCCGGAATTTCAGAGCTCTAGACCGTCGGCGAGCGCTAGGGCGGGTGTAAAACCACTAAAAAAAACACAGCGTAAAATTTCAAAGTCCGAAAACGTTATACAGACGTATTTGGTGCTCGTACTTCGAACCCAGATGGTAGCGCCATTTAAATGCAGCAACCCGAAAAAACGATTGGGTCGTGTGGCACTGATGATGAACGACCGGAAACCGCTTTTGGTTCGAGTTGCTGCAACTAAATGGAGCTTGTGTGCGTCGGTTTTCAATGCGCGTTTTTGAGGGCAAAAGCATTTGAAAAAATGGCTGTTTTTTCGGCAGTTTTCCCTATATAAAGTACAGTTGGAATAATCCAATCTCTTTGAAATTTGCACGGTGTTTAGAGGTCTCTGAGGTGAGCTTATGGCCGGAATTTCAGAGCTCTAGACCGTCGGCGAGCGCTAGGGCGGGTGTAAAACCACTAAAAAAAACACAGCGTAAAATTTCAAAGTCCGAAAACGTTATACAGACGTATTTGGTGCTCGTACTTCGAACCCAGATGGTAGCGCCATTTAAATGCAGCAACCCGAAAAAACGATTGGGTCGTGTGGCACTGATGATGAACGACCGGAAACCGCTTTTGGTTCGAGTTGCTGCAACTAAATGGAGCTTGTGTGCGTCGGTTTTCAATGCGCGTTTTTGAGGGCAAAAGCATTTGAAAAAATGGCTGTTTTTTCGGCAGTTTTCCCTATATAAAGTACAGTTGGAATAATCCAATCTCTTTGAAATTTGCACGGTGTTTAGAGGTCTCTGAGGTGAGCTTATGGCCGGAATTTCAGAGCTCTAGACCGTCGGCGAGCGCTAGGGCGGGTGTAAAACCACTAAAAAAAACACAGCGTAAAATTTCAAAGTCCGAAAACGTTATACAGACGTATTTGGTGCTCGTACTTCGAACCCAGATGGTAGCGCCATTTAAATGCAGCAACCCGAAAAAACGATTGGGTCGTGTGGCACTGATGATGAACGACCGGAAACCGCTTTTGGTTCGAGTTGCTGCAACTAAATGGAGCTTGTGTGCGTCGGTTTTCAATGCGCGTTTTTGAGGGCAAAAGCATTTGAAAAAATGGCTGTTTTTTCGGCAGTTTTCCCTATATAAAGTACAGTTGGAATAATCCAATCTCTTTGAAATTTGCACGGTGTTTAGAGGTCTCTGAGGTGAGCTTATGGCCGGAATTTCAGAGCTCTAGACCGTCGGCGAGCGCTAGGGCGGGTGTAAAACCACTAAAAAAAACACAGCGTAAAATTTCAAAGTCCGAAAACGTTATACAGACGTATTTGGTGCTCGTACTTCGAACCCAGATGGTAGCGCCATTTAAATGCAGCAACCCGAAAAAACGATTGGGTCGTGTGGCACTGATGATGAACGACCGGAAACCGCTTTTGGTTCGAGTTGCTGCAACTAAATGGAGCTTGTGTGCGTCGGTTTTCAATGCGCGTTTTTGAGGGCAAAAGCATTTGAAAAAATGGCTGTTTTTTCGGCAGTTTTCCCTATATAAAGTACAGTTGGAATAATCCAATCTCTTTGAAATTTGCACGGTGTTTAGAGGTCTCTGAGGTGAGCTTATGGCCGGAATTTCAGAGCTCTAGACCGTCGGCGAGCGCTAGGGCGGGTGTAAAACCACTAAAAAAAACACAGCGTAAAATTTCAAAGTCCGAAAACGTTATACAGACGTATTTGGTGCTCGTACTTCGAACCCAGATGGTAGCGCCATTTAAATGCAGCAACCCGAAAAAACGATTGGGTCGTGTGGCACTGATGATGAACGACCGGAAACCGCTTTTGGTTCGAGTTGCTGCAACTAAATGGAGCTTGTGTGCGTCGGTTTTCAATGCGCGTTTTTGAGGGCAAAAGCATTTGAAAAAATGGCTGTTTTTTCGGCAGTTTTCCCTATATAAAGTACAGTTGGAATAATCCAATCTCTTTGAAATTTGCACGGTGTTTAGAGGTCTCTGAGGTGAGCTTATGGCCGGAATTTCAGAGCTCTAGACCGTCGGCGAGCGCTAGGGCGGGTGTAAAACCACTAAAAAAAACACAGCGTAAAATTTCAAAGTCCGAAAACGTTATACAGACGTATTTGGTGCTCGTACTTCGAACCCAGATGGTAGCGCCATTTAAATGCAGCAACCCGAAAAAACGATTGGGTCGTGTGGCACTGATGATGAACGACCGGAAACCGCTTTTGGTTCGAGTTGCTGCAACTAAATGGAGCTTGTGTGCGTCGGTTTTCAATGCGCGTTTTTGAGGGCAAAAGCATTTGAAAAAATGGCTGTTTTTTCGGCAGTTTTCCCTATATAAAGTACAGTTGGAATAATCCAATCTCTTTGAAATTTGCACGGTGTTTAGAGGTCTCTGAGGTGAGCTTATGGCCGGAATTTCAGAGCTCTAGACCGTCGGCGAGCGCTAGGGCGGGTGTAAAACCACTAAAAAAAACACAGCGTAAAATTTCAAAGTCCGAAAACGTTATACAGACGTATTTGGTGCTCGTACTTCGAACCCAGATGGTAGCGCCATTTAAATGCAGCAACCCGAAAAAACGATTGGGTCGTGTGGCACTGATGATGAACGACCGGAAACCGCTTTTGGTTCGAGTTGCTGCAACTAAATGGAGCTTGTGTGCGTCGGTTTTCAATGCGCGTTTTTGAGGGCAAAAGCATTTGAAAAAATGGCTGTTTTTTCGGCAGTTTTCCCTATATAAAGTACAGTTGGAATAATCCAATCTCTTTGAAATTTGCACGGTGTTTAGAGGTCTCTGAGGTGAGCTTATGGCCGGAATTTCAGAGCTCTAGACCGTCGGCGAGCGCTAGGGCGGGTGTAAAACCACTAAAAAAAACACAGCGTAAAATTTCAAAGTCCGAAAACGTTATACAGACGTATTTGGTGCTCGTACTTCGAACCCAGATGGTAGCGCCATTTAAATGCAGCAACCCGAAAAAACGATTGGGTCGTGTGGCACTGATGATGAACGACCGGAAACCGCTTTTGGTTCGAGTTGCTGCAACTAAATGGAGCTTGTGTGCGTCGGTTTTCAATGCGCGTTTTTGAGGGCAAAAGCATTTGAAAAAATGGCTGTTTTTTCGGCAGTTTTCCCTATATAAAGTACAGTTGGAATAATCCAATCTCTTTGAAATTTGCACGGTGTTTAGAGGTCTCTGAGGTGAGCTTATGGCCGGAATTTCAGAGCTCTAGACCGTCGGCGAGCGCTAGGGCGGGTGTAAAACCACTAAAAAAAACACAGCGTAAAATTTCAAAGTCCGAAAACGTTATACAGACGTATTTGGTGCTCGTACTTCGAACCCAGATGGTAGCGCCATTTAAATGCAGCAACCCGAAAAAACGATTGGGTCGTGTGGCACTGATGATGAACGACCGGAAACCGCTTTTGGTTCGAGTTGCTGCAACTAAATGGAGCTTGTGTGCGTCGGTTTTCAATGCGCGTTTTTGAGGGCAAAAGCATTTGAAAAAATGGCTGTTTTTTCGGCAGTTTTCCCTATATAAAGTACAGTTGGAATAATCCAATCTCTTTGAAATTTGCACGGTGTTTAGAGGTCTCTGAGGTGAGCTTATGGCCGGAATTTCAGAGCTCTAGACCGTCGGCGAGCGCTAGGGCGGGTGTAAAACCACTAAAAAAAACACAGCGTAAAATTTCAAAGTCCGAAAACGTTATACAGACGTATTTGGTGCTCGTACTTCGAACCCAGATGGTAGCGCCATTTAAATGCAGCAACCCGAAAAAACGATTGGGTCGTGTGGCACTGATGATGAACGACCGGAAACCGCTTTTGGTTCGAGTTGCTGCAACTAAATGGAGCTTGTGTGCGTCGGTTTTCAATGCGCGTTTTTGAGGGCAAAAGCATTTGAAAAAATGGCTGTTTTTTCGGCAGTTTTCCCTATATAAAGTACAGTTGGAATAATCCAATCTCTTTGAAATTTGCACGGTGTTTAGAGGTCTCTGAGGTGAGCTTATGGCCGGAATTTCAGAGCTCTAGACCGTCGGCGAGCGCTAGGGCGGGTGTAAAACCACTAAAAAAAACACAGCGTAAAATTTCAAAGTCCGAAAACGTTATACAGACGTATTTGGTGCTCGTACTTCGAACCCAGATGGTAGCGCCATTTAAATGCAGCAACCCGAAAAAACGATTGGGTCGTGTGGCACTGATGATGAACGACCGGAAACCGCTTTTGGTTCGAGTTGCTGCAACTAAATGGAGCTTGTGTGCGTCGGTTTTCAATGCGCGTTTTTGAGGGCAAAAGCATTTGAAAAAATGGCTGTTTTTTCGGCAGTTTTCCCTATATAAAGTACAGTTGGAATAATCCAATCTCTTTGAAATTTGCACGGTGTTTAGAGGTCTCTGAGGTGAGCTTATGGCCGGAATTTCAGAGCTCTAGACCGTCGGCGAGCGCTAGGGCGGGTGTAAAACCACTAAAAAAAACACAGCGTAAAATTTCAAAGTCCGAAAACGTTATACAGACGTATTTGGTGCTCGTACTTCGAACCCAGATGGTAGCGCCATTTAAATGCAGCAACCCGAAAAAACGATTGGGTCGTGTGGCACTGATGATGAACGACCGGAAACCGCTTTTGGTTCGAGTTGCTGCAACTAAATGGAGCTTGTGTGCGTCGGTTTTCAATGCGCGTTTTTGAGGGCAAAAGCATTTGAAAAAATGGCTGTTTTTTCGGCAGTTTTCCCTATATAAAGTACAGTTGGAATAATCCAATCTCTTTGAAATTTGCACGGTGTTTAGAGGTCTCTGAGGTGAGCTTATGGCCGGAATTTCAGAGCTCTAGACCGTCGGCGAGCGCTAGGGCGGGTGTAAAACCACTAAAAAAAACACAGCGTAAAATTTCAAAGTCCGAAAACGTTATACAGACGTATTTGGTGCTCGTACTTCGAACCCAGATGGTAGCGCCATTTAAATGCAGCAACCCGAAAAAACGATTGGGTCGTGTGGCACTGATGATGAACGACCGGAAACCGCTTTTGGTTCGAGTTGCTGCAACTAAATGGAGCTTGTGTGCGTCGGTTTTCAATGCGCGTTTTTGAGGGCAAAAGCATTTGAAAAAATGGCTGTTTTTTCGGCAGTTTTCCCTATATAAAGTACAGTTGGAATAATCCAATCTCTTTGAAATTTGCACGGTGTTTAGAGGTCTCTGAGGTGAGCTTATGGCCGGAATTTCAGAGCTCTAGACCGTCGGCGAGCGCTAGGGCGGGTGTAAAACCAC
>JAZAYU010000470.1:0-82662 GCA_038501625.1 Corbicula japonica
ATATGAAACTTAATGTTGCCAAATACTTTGAAAGTACTTGTCCTATTCACTTCATACTTGAAATATATCATCTGCATGAACAACGCCATCTGTGTCAACAAGAATGATAACTCCTGTTTCAGTATTTTTTGAGTTATGCCTCTTTCAAATGACTTTAAAATGGAACTTTAATATGAAACTTAATGTTGCCTATAACTTTGAAAGTACTTTTCCTATTCACTCCATACTTGAAATATATCATCAGCATGAACAACGCCATCTGTGACAACAAGAATGATAACTCCAGTTTCAATATTTTTTAGTTATGCCCCTTTCAAATAAAACTTTAACATGAAACTTAATGTTGCCTATAACTTTGAAAGTACTTGTTCTATTCACTTCATACTTGGAACATATCATCTGCATTAACAACGCCTTCTGTGACAACAAGATAACTCCTGTTTGACTATTTTATGAGTTATGCCCCTTACACATGCAACTTAAATGTGAAACTTAATGTTGTCTATAACTTTGAAAGTACTTCTCCTATTCACTTCATACTTTGAATATATCATCAGCATGAACAACGTCTTCTGTGACAGCAAGAATGATAACTCCAGTTTCAATATTTTTTTAGTTGTGCCCCTTTCAAATTAAACTTTTAACATGAAATTTAATATTGTTCATAACTTTGAAAGTACGTGTCCTTTTCACATAAAACTTGGAATATATCATCTCCAGGAACAACAACATCGGTTACAATAAGGACTATGACTTCTGTTTGAATATTTTTTTAGTTATGCCCCTTTCGAATGCAACTTTAACACGGAACTTAATGTTGACATTACATTTTAAAGTACTTGTCTTGTTCATTTAATATTCAGAATATATCATCTTCATGAACATCGTCATCACTAACAACAAGAATGATAACTCCGGTTTGACTTTTTATGACTTATGTCCCTTTCACATGAAACTTTAACATGAAACCTTATGTTGCCTATAATTATTTTTAAAAGTACCTATTTTATTTACATAATACTTGAAACATTTCATCTTCATGAACAACAACATTGGATACAACAACATAACTCCTGTTTAACTATTTTTGAGTTACATCCCTTTCAAATGCAACCTAATGTTGCATATAACTTTGAAAGTATATGTCCTATTCACTTAATACTTGGAATATATCATCTGGATGAACAACGACATTGGTGACAAAAAGAATGAAACCTCCTGTTTGAATATTTTATGAGTTATGCCCCTTTCAAATGCAACTTTAACATGAAATATAATGTTGCCTGTAAAATTGAAAGTACTTGTTCAGTTCACTTAATTCTTTGAATATTTCATCTGCATGCACATACCAACTGGTGAAGAATGAAAACTCAGGTTTCACCATTTTTTAGCTCACCTGAGCACGAAGTGCTCATGGTGAGCTTTTGTGATCGCCTGATGTCCGTCGTCCGTCCGTCCGTCCGTGCGTGCGTGCGTCGTCAACTTTTTCTTCAAACGACTTCTTCTCCTGAACTCCTGGGCCAATCTTGCTGAAACTTGGCAGGAATGTTACCTGCATGAAGCTTTACCAAAATTGTTCAAATGGTTCCAGTCCATTGCCTATCTAGGTCACAGAGGTTAAAAATAGATTTTGAACATGAAATTTTAAAAAATCTTCTTCTCTGAAACCGTAAGGCCTAGAACTTTGATATTTGGTGTGTAGCATCACCTAGTGGTCCTCTACCAAGATTGTTCAAATTATAGCCCTGGGGTCAAAATTGGCCCCGCCCCAGGGGTCACTTGATTTTACATAGACTTATATAGGAAAAACTATAAAAATCTTCTTGTCTGAAACCACAAGGCCTAGAGCTTAGATATTTGGCATTTAGCATCCTCTAGTGGAACTCTACAAAGTTTGTTCAAATTATTTCCCTGGGGTCAAAATTGGCCCCGCCTCAGGGGTCACTTCATTTTGCATAGACTTATATAGGAAAAACTTTAAAAATCTTCTTGTCTGAAACCACAAGGCCTAGAGCTTAGATATTTGGCATTTAGCACCCTCTAGTGGAACTCTACAAAGATTGTTCAAATTATTTCCCTGGGGTCAAAATTGGCCCCGCCCCAGGGGTCAGTTCATTTGACATAGACTTATATAGGAAAAACTTTAAAAATCTTCTTGTCTGAAACCACAAGGCCTAGAGCTTAGATATTTGGCATTTAGCATCCTCTAGTGGAACTCTACAAAGATTGTTCAAATTATTTCCCTGGGGTCAAAATTGGCCCCACCCCAGGGGTCACTTCATTTGACATAGACTTATATAGGAAAAACTTTAAAAATCTTCTTGTCTGAAACCCCAAGGCCTAGAGCTTAGATATTTGGCATTTAGCACCCTCTAGTGGAACTCTACAAAGATTGTTCAAATTATTTCCCTGGGGTCAAAATTGGCCCCGCCCCAGGGGTCACTTCATTTGACATAGACTTATATAGGAAAAACTTTAAAAATCTTCTTGTCTGAAACCACAAGGCCTAGAGCTTAGATATTTGGCATTTAGCATCCTCTAGTGGAACTCTACAAAGTTTGTTCAAATTATTTCCCTGGGGTCAAAATTGGCCCCGCTCTAGGGGTCACTTCATTTTGCATAGACTTATATAGGAAAAACTTTAAAAATCTTCTTGTCTGAAACCACAAGGCCTAGAGCTTAGATATTTGGCATTTAGCACCCTCTAGTGGAACTCTACAAAGGTTGTTCAAATTATTTCCCTGGGGTCAAAATTGGCCCCGCCCCAGGGGTCACTTCATTTTACATAGACTTATATAGCAAAAACTTTAAAAATCTTCTTGTCTGAAACCACAAGGCCTAGAGCTTAGATATTAGGCATTTAGCATCCTCTAGTAGAACTCTACAAAGATTGTTCAAATTATTTCCCTGGGGTCAAAATTGGCCCCGCCCAGGGGTCACTTCATTTTATATAGACTTGTATAGGAAAAACTTTAAAAATCTTCTTGTCTGAAACCACAAGCTGAGAGTACTTTTGTACTCAGGTGAGCGATATAGGGCCGTCATGGCCCTCTTGTTTAGTAATTCCCCTTTCAAATGCAATTTTGGTGACTCATATGTTCTGTGGCGTAGTATTGAAATCAACTTGAATAAAAACATTTTATAATATATGATTAACCATAGGCCCACATTTCAACTTTTTGCCAGCAGGCGACACATGTGTTCCGCGGAACACAACATTCTAGTCTTCATCTTTTATTTAAATACCAAAGTATTTCCATACATTTGGGTGTCAGGTTTTTGAAGTGAACAGGCTCTAACAAGTTTACACAAACAAATCAGTGATGTTGATAATTAGAGCATCTGTGACGTCTGATCAGGATCTGCCCTGCTCGCATTTTGATTCAGTTGGTTATTTCTGACCAAAATGCTACCAATGCAGATCCTGATCAGATGGTGCCATGGCTGATCTGGATCTACACTGGTCGCACATCAGAAAAATGCATATATATGGAGGAAAGGGTTATGCCAGCTTGATGACGTGACTGCTATTTATGATGGAATAAACTTTTAAAAATTTCGGTACAAGCCTTTGAAAAACATTGTTTAAACTTGATTCATATATCTTTTTGTTTAGATTTAGTAAAGAATTGCTTGAGAGAAATGTTTTTATAAACAAAATCACAATTCAACTATCTTTGAAATAGCAAATATTAGTACCAGATTTTTTTTATATGATTCATGGAAATCTGAGTACTCGGATACTCGCCGCACTACTTGTGCCATCTGATCAGGATCTGCACTGGTCACATTTTGGTCAGAAATAACCTAAGGAATAAAAATGGATTGCTGCCTGATCTGGATCTACACTGTTCGCCCAAGCAATAAAGGTGTGTCATGGAGGAAAGGGTTAAGGAGATTGCCAAAAATAATTTTAAGCAGTTACTTAGGTTATTTTATTAGTCATTATTTGCTAATTGAGCATGAACAGGCCATTTTTCTCCATTTTCCTATCAGATGTAATCATAAGAACAAATACATGTAAACTAATTAAAAACTTCGCATAAGAATTAGCAGTTTTTAGCTCACCTGAGCACGAAGTGCTCATGGCGAGCTTTTGTGATCACCTGATGTCCGTCGTCCGTCCGTGCGTCGTCAACTTTTTCTTCAAATGACTTCTTCTCCTGAACTCCTGGGCCAATCTTGCTGAAACTTGGCAGGAATGTTACTTGCATGAAGCTTTACCAAAATTGTTCAAATGGTTCCAGTCCATTGCCTATCTAGGTCACAGAGGATAAAAATAGATTTTGAACATGAAATTTTTAAAAATCTTCTTCTCTGAAACCGTAAGGCCTAGAACTTTGATATTTGGTGTGTAGCATCACCTAGTGGTCCTCTACCAAGATTGTTCAAATTATAGCCCTGGGGTCAAAATTGGCCCCGCCCGGGTGGGGTCATGTGTTTTCCTTATAAATATATAGCAAAAACTTAAAAAATCTTCTTCTCCAAAACTGCAATGGCTAGAAGTTAGATATTTGGCATGAAACACTGTCTAATGGACCTCTAACAAAGTTGTTCAAATAACGGCCCTGGGGTCAAAATTTGCCCCCCCCCCCCCCCCCCCCCCCCCAGAGGTCATGGGTTTTCCTTATATCAAAATATAGCAAAAACTTAAAAAATCTTCTTCTCTGAAACTGTAAGGCCTAGAACTTTGATATTTGGTGTGTAGCATCACCTAGTGGTCCTCTACTAAGATTGTTAAAATTATAGCCCTGGGCTCAAAATTTGCCCCGCCCCAGAGGTCATGGGTTTTCCTTATATCAATATATAGCAAAAACTTAAAAAATCTTCTCCGAAACCGCAATGGCTAGAGGTTAGATATTTGGCATGAAACATTGCCTAATGGACCTCTAACAAAGTTGTTCAAATTATGGCCCTGGGGTCAAAATTTGCCCCGCCCCAGAGGTCATGGGTTTTCCTTATATCAGTATATAGCAAAAACTTAAAACATCTTCTTTTCCAAACCGCAATGGCCAGAGGTTAGATATTTGGCATGAAACATTGTCTAATGGACCTCTCACAAAGTTGTTCAAATTATGGCCCTGGGGTCAAAATTTGCCCCGCCCCAGAGGTCATGGGTTTTCCTTATATCAATATATAGCAAAAACTTAAAAAAATCTTCTTCTCCGAAACTGCAATGGCCAGAGGTTAGATATTTGGCATGAAACATTGTCTAATGGACCTCTAACAAAGTTGTTCAAATTATGGCCCTGGGGTCAAAATTTGCCCCGCCCCAGAGGTCATGGGTTTTCCTTATATCAATATATAGCAAAAACTTAAAAAATCTTCTTCTCTGAAACCGCAATGGCCAGAGGTTAGATATTTGGCATGAAACATTGTCTAATGGACCTCTCACAAAGTTGTTCAAATTATGGCCCTGGGGTCAAAATTTGCTCCGCCCCAGATGTCATGGGTTTTCCTTATATCAATATATAGCAAAAACTTAAAAAATCTTCTCCGAAACCGCAATGGCTAGAGGTTAGATATTTGGCATGAAACATTGCCTAATGGACCTCTAACAAAGTTGTTCAAATTATGGCCCTGGGGTCAAAATTTGCCCCGCCCCAGAGGTCATGGGTTTTCCTTATATCAGTATATAGCAAAAACTTAAAACATCTTCTTTTCCAAACCGCAATGGCCAGAGGTTAGATATTTGGCATGAAACATTGTCTAATGGACCTCTCACAAAGTTGTTCAAATTATGGCCCTGGGGTCAAAATTTGCCCCGCCCCAGAGGTCATGGGTTTTCCTTATATCAATATATAGCAAAAACTTAAAAAATCTTCTTCTCCGAAACTGCAATGGCCAGAGGTTAGATATTTGGCATGAAACATTGTCTAATGGACCTCTAACAAAGTTGTTCAAATTATGGCCCTGGGGTCAAAATTTGCCCCGCCCCAGAGGTCATGGGTTTTCCTTATATCAATATATAGCAAAAACTTAAAACATCTTCTTTTCCGAAACCGCAATGGCCAGAGGTTAGATATTTGGCATGAAACATTGTCTAATGGACCTCTAACAAAGTTGTTCAAATTATGGCCCTGGGGTCAAAATTTGCCCCGCCCCAGAGGTCATGGGTTTTCCTTATATCAATATATAGCAAAAACTTAAAAAATCTTCTTCTCCAAAACCGCAATGGCTAGAGGTTAGATATTTGGCATGAAACATTGTCTAATGGACCTCTAACAAAGTTGTTCAAATTATGGCCCTTGGGTCAAAATTGGCCCCGCCACAGGGGTCGCCCATTTTACATAGAATTATATAGGAAAAATCTTGTAAAAGTCTTCTTCTCTAGAACCATAACACATAGAGCTTAGAATTTTTACATGTAACATCACTTTGAGGACCTTTACCACGTTTATACATATCATGACCCCAGGCTCGAATTGGCCCCACCCAGGGGCTTATCAATTTTTACATAGAGCTAAATAGTAAGAACTGAAGACATGTAGAATGTTTGCTAGTGTCAAACTACACCCCTTGTTCTCTGAAACTAATGCGACTAGACCTTAGATATTTCATGTTGAGTATTGTAAAGAGACCCTTTACCAGCATTATTTAAATGTTGGCCCTGGGGTAAAGCTGAAAGTACTTTTGTACTCAGGTGAGCGATACAGGGCCATCATGGCCCTCTTGTTTGTTGTACTGTTTATAGCTGGAAAACTGAAGTTTTCCCAAAACATTGAGTGCAGAAGGTTATGACAACCTTAATTTATTAGTGCGTGTACATTGAGATTACTGTATTCATTTTTCTGTAGCAATATTTTAACTGTTTAACATATTTTTCTTTCAGATTATGGAAGAACCAAATGCAAAGGAGAATTTGCCAGTGGGATATGACAAGGTTCGTTCATTTTTTGTGTTTTGTGACCCAATGTTTGACAGAGGAGCGGAGTGTCTGGACTGCAACAGACTTCAGTGTTGATTTGAGACAATTTCATGTCCAGTATTCAGCTATATTTCCAATCCAAAAACATCTGTTAGGAAGTAGTATAAGTACATGTACATTCTGTTTTCAATTTGATTTATTTTAAGTAGTATTTCTTTTCATTCAGCATCAGAGGAGTGTTGTACAAAATATATTTGAACATGTTTCTTTGATAGAAAAAAACAACTCATTTTCTCTTTTCAAATTTAGGGTATTTTGAAAAGTGTAAAGATGGCTACTTCAACCCCAAGAGATCCTTTAAAGTCGAGCAAAATGAAAACCTTAACCCCTCGGCAGCCCCTCATGGACCTGAAGCAAGTGGAGAGACCTGACTCAGGGCTGTGCAGTAATGTTCCTGTGAAATCTATCCCACCGCTGGGTACACCTAAACATGTGGCGAAATTACATAAGTAAGTTTATATTGTTAAATTCTAGTTTTAGAGAAAAGACATTAGAAACATTAATGTTTGTTCCTTTGGAGATCAATTAGACTGAGTAATTTTATTATTTTGTTTCTGCTTCCACTTGTTTGTGAAATCAAAACTGAAATTAATAATTTGTTTTCTCATCCACCCTCAACTCTGCCAAAAATAACAACAACATCTCTATAACCTTGTTTAGGTTATAGAGTAGAGATGTTAGATAACTTTTTTGAAAGAGCATCTTACTTATCAGTATATAACAAAGACAAATTTTCCTGTCAAAGCATGAAACTAACATTTTAATAAATAAAAAAAATGTACAATTTGTTTTAGTTGACAAACCAGATTATTATTTATGTTTGGCCTCATAATCTATAATCACATTAAATTTAACATCAGAAATTGCTTTCCCTTAAAGGTCAATGAAGCCATCTTCCCTGTTAAAGGATGTCAACAAAGAGAATGTGAGAAGTCAGTTACCACAGGTATGATATATGTAGGGTAGATGTTGAGACACATTTCAGGAGCCAATCATTAGCTAGCACATTATCTCTGAGTCCAGGTATCGCTAATTCAGTCCCTGCTAATCCACCTAAATTTTATTAACAGTCTTTAGGACAAGACTTTAAACTATACACCATGCATTTCAAAGAACCAGGGAGTTTTGCATTATAGGTAACTTAACAGATGCAAATCATGGATATCAGGTTATAAAATACCAAAAAGCTTCAAAAATTAACATTTGATATGGAAATTAATAGCTGTAGATAATTATGTTGTAAATAGAACCTGGCTGAACAAGAGCAGTTGTTCTTCTGTTTTAAATAAAAAAAATACAGGAGCTGTCAGTAAAGCAGACATGTAGTTTCTACGGATTTTATATTTCAGAGAGGCAGCTCTGTCCTGGACACGGGCACAAAGAGAATGGATGAGATATTTGAAGAGAATGTGGAGGAGTTTGTTACCCAGGTCCTGCACCAGTGTGTCCAGGACATGAACCAGCAGGTAGTAGCCAGCGACCCTTTACAAGATGTTCCTTTTATCACATGGGTGATCAGTGTAGATCCAGATCACCAGGCATCCATACCATCTAAGCTGGATCTACACTATTTGTGTCTTGGAAAGGCATAGCATTGTGAATCTTAAAGTGAACAGTGTAGATCCTGATAAAAGGCACAGATGTGCACCCGATCTGGATCTACATGAATGATTTTAGCATAGTACAGCATGTATCTGCAAGATTGATACAAAAAAGGCAGAATCAAAGAAGCATATCCCATGTTGCATATACATGTAAACCACATCACACTCTACCTTTGGTCTAGAGTGATATTGATTTCATACCCAACTCGAAAAAAATGCAAATCTACAGACTGCACACTGTTAAAATATTCAATTTATTGTTAATGTAGGTAAAAGTGTACCAAGCTCTTTACTACACTATTCTGTTCATATATCAGTTACAAGTAAAAATGCTTTTAAGAAAAGTTCACATGCAGAAAACACAGTCTCTTCACACACCCAAATTATAGAAAGAGCATAGGTTTATAACACATACACTTCCAGAAATAACACACAAAAAAAGAACTTGAATGGATTAAAAACTGGAAAAACATAATTTGCAAATAGGGTTATAAACCAGGTTATATGGTGCACCAACCTCTCACTTGAGAGAAGAAATGATTGTACCAGAATATTATTATGTCTCCCCCCCCTCTGGGGGAGACATATTGTTTTTGCCCTGTCCGTCTGTCACACTTCGTTTCCGCTCAGTAACTCGAGTACCCTTTGACCCAGAGCCTTCAAACTTCACAGGGTGATAGCCCTTATTGAGTAGAAGAACCCTATTGATTTTGGGGTCAGTAGGTCAAAGGTCAAGGTCACAGTGACCCAAAGAGTGAAAACCGTTTCCGCTCAATAACTCGAGTACCCTTTGACCCAGAGCCTCCAAACTTCATAGGGTGATAGCCCTTATTGAGTAGAAGAACCCTATTGATTTTGGGGTCAGTAGGTCAAAGGTCAAGGTCACAGTGACCCGAAGACTGAAAACCGTTTCCGCTCAATAACTCAAGTACCTTTTGACCCAGAGCCTTCAAACTTCATATGATGACAGCCCTTATTGAGTAGAAGAACCCTATTGATTTTGAGGTCAGTAGGTCAAAGGTCAAGGTCACAGTGACCCAAAGAGTGAAAACCGTTTCCGCTCAATAATTTGAGTACCCTTTGACCCAGAGCCTTCAAACTTCATAGGGTGATAGCCCTTATTGAGTAGAAGAACCCTACTGATTTTGGGGTCAGTAGGTCAAAGGTCAAGGTTACAGGGGTCCGAAGAGTGAAAAACGTTTCCGCTCAATAATTCGAGTACCCTTTGACCCAGAGTCTTCAAACTTCATAGGATGACAGCCCTTATTGAGTAGAAGAACCCTATTGATTTTGATGTCAGTAGGTCAAAGGTCAAGGTCACAGGGGCCCGAAGAGTGAAAACCGTTTCTGCTCCATAACTTGAGTACCCTTTGACCCAGGGACTTCAAACTTCATAGGTTGATAGCCATTATAGAGTAGAAGAACCCTATTGATTTTGGGGTCAGTAGGTCAGAGGTCAAGGACGCAGGGGCCTGAAGAGTGAAAACCGTTTCCGCTCAATAACTGGAGTACCGTTTGATCCACAGCCTTCAAAATTCATAGGGTGATAGCCCTTTTTGATTAGAAGAACCCTATTGATTTTGGGGTCAAAGGTCAAGGTCACAGGGGCCTGAAGAGTGAAAACCGTTTCCACTCAATAATAGGAGTTCTATTTTACCCAGACCATTCAAACTTCATACGATGGATGTCCTTATTGAGTAGAGGACTCCTATTGATTTTGGGGTCAGTAGGTCAAAGGTCAAGATCACAGGGGCCCGGAAGAGTAAAAACCGTATCCGGTCAATTACTGGAGTACCGCTTGACCCAGAGCATTCAAACTAAATAGGGTAATAGCCCTTATTGAGTAGAAGAACCCTATTGATTATGGGATCAGTAGGTCAAAGGTCAAGGTCACAGGGGTCTGGGCGCAGGGGGGGGGGGGGGGGGGCGGCGCAGGGGGAGACATGCGTTTTCACAAAAAACATCTAGTTGATAGTTGTAAAACCCCATTTCAAAAACTCATTATTTTAAATATGGATTTTATTTTATATTTAGGTTGTGACTGGTAAGAAGGATGAATTCAGTGGTAAAATTGGAGATGAAACAAGTAAGATGTCTGCGCTGTCTTGTTTCGAAACATCCGAGCTTGATTGTTTGAAAACAGAAAATCAGTTTGAATTGAGTTCAGGACTGTCACAAGCCGAAGAGAATATGAACTTAAATGGTAACCAGAGCTTTGAAAAGTATGAATTTTCTGCAAAGTGTGCGGATACTGAGAATGTGGAAACTTGTCCAAGAAAAAGCATCGAGAGGCACGAGCTTGTGTCTCAGTTTGGTGACATGTCTGTGAATGAAGACAGTCTGCTAGGAGATTCACATTACAGTGATTGTAGTGAAAGTTTTACCGAGTGTTCAAAATCTGAAGAAGAGCTATTGTCAAGCTTTGTACAGACGCCGGAAGTTAACACTGAACATGAAGGTGAGACTGTTGAGATTTCACATGGAGAGTTTGCAAAAGTAACCAAACCACCAACACCAAGGTTGTCCTTTCTAGAAAAGGTAGCCATTATACAACGGGTGAAAAGTGCCACTTCCAGCCTAGCGAGTTGGGTTTTCCCACACGACAGCATGAATCGTCACCTGCAGCGGATCCCCTCAGATGAGAAAGTGAGGCTGGTTCATGACGTAGCCTGTTCACCCATGTTACATGGAACCAGGGCTGTTTCAACAGAGGTTGACACTCCTCAAATTGATAAGAAATGTTCTGTTTCCAAGACAATGAAACAAAGTCATGATGTTGCTTGTTCACCAATGCCACAGAAATCGTCATCTTTAATGGATTCCGGCAGTTCTTCTGCTGAAGGCAAATCTTGCCTTGATGAAGAAGACACAAAGGTCCATGACGAAGCTTCAGCCCCCAAAACACCAGATAAATATTCCCTAGTCTCATACGGTGGTTTAACAGGCAAGAACATCTCATCACAGGATTTGAACCTTGCTGTTAATGATAAACAGAACATGTTTAACATTCATATTCATCTCTCTGTAAACTCTGAGTCTGAAAGTTCTGTAGATTGTGCATTAAGCATGTCAGATCTTGTAGATAAAGAGGTATGCAAGCAAGATGACGAGCTGGAGAATTGCACAACAGTGGAGCTTTCTGAGAATGTCTTAGAGGAAAAATTGAATGAAGCTGAGTTGGGATTTGCTAAGGAAATTTCTCGTATTGTGCATGGAGACTCACTGATATCAGGGCAGTTTGTATCAAGTATTGAGACTCAGACAGAACTCTATTCTCTGACTCAGAATAAAGAATTCTATTCAGTTGCATGCTCTCCTATTGGCATACCAGTCTGTGACTTTTCTGTACAGAATGAATTTCAAACACAGTCTGCAATATGTTCACCTATCAGATTTGAGCATTTTGATGTTTCCATTCAGAATGAGGCTGATATGCAGTCAGTCTTGTGTTCTCCAATAAGATTCCCAGGTCTAGATGTATCCATACAAAACAAGGCTGAGATGCAATCCATCATGTGTTCACCGGTACGAGTACCAGTCCATGACATCTCAATTCAACACGAAGTTGATAACCAGTCTGTAATGTGTTCTCCAATGGTTCCCTGTCCATCCGAAGACAAGAGTATACTGGTTTCTGGCCCAGAAACCACCGATGCAGAAATGATGACAGATGTAAAGAAGTACACCGAGACATGGGTAGAGGTATATCCAGAGGTGAACTCAGTGTTCACGGAGATGGACGAGAACGTGATGATCAGCACGTCAACTAGTATGACACCATTCAAGATGGAGAAGAAAGCGGGGAAAAAGTAAGTGCTGAATATTCAAGAGCATGGCTTCTCTATGCTGAGAAAATTTTTTGTAATATGATTCTTTAAGATCTTAAAAATCTAGGTAACTTCCCCTTAACCCTGAGTGCTTCTGATTACTTGTGTCAGTCACATTTGCAACTACAGTCTAAGTGAGGTCTACACTGTTTAGTATTCCATTGAACTAAAATTCTGCATGAATGACAGCTTTTTTTTTTCTATTTTTTTTTTACATCAGTCGTGTGTGTCTGTACTGATCCTTCAAATAATATATGCTATTAATACAGATGTTTTACAAGAGATGGAGGTAGTTATCTGCAGTGATCAATTTATGACGGTTCAATTTACTCAATGAACACATGGGCAACGAGCAAAGTTTGAACTATTAAAGCCATATTTATGAGACTTACATAGGCAGACTATCCACTTTTAAAGCTTGTTTATTATGTTGATTGACTTTCTCCATAGACTGTCAGCAGAGGACGTAAGGAAGCAGCATCCACGGGTGATAGCCAACGAGTTAGAGACATTGCAGCTTGAGAACTCGCGACTCCTTGGACAGGTGCACAGTTTTGAGAACGACAGGAAGAAGTTGGTAGAACAACAGGTAACCCAGTCTATGCTAGATTTCTGTTCTACTAAAATGTGGAACAAAAATGGTGTTTTAGGCAAACAAACGCCCATATGAAAGAAATCAATATACTTGAACACCATTTTCTACCACTTCTTCAAAAAAATTAACTCAAATGTAATGTGTCGCTCAAAAGATCTGAGGCTGGACTCCAGTCTCTGTTTTGTAACCATCAGGCATGGTGTATTATATAGTTATTTGGTTTCTTGACAGGGAATGTGAGGATATATTGCCGGTCTGGGTGTCATATTACCCGAGCCGCAGGCGAGGGATAATATGACACGCAGACCGGCAATATATCCTCACATATCCTTTCAAGGAACCAAATAATTGTTTTATTATACTGCAAAGACTTTTTCAGACAAAAATAATTAGAAAACATCAATTTTTTCATTTATTTCGCTTACTTAATGCCGAACGGCTTAATTCCCTTCTGAGAACCTCAATAATTACATGTCTGACGTCATTAATTTACCTGTATGAAGTCACTTCTATAGAAATTGAATGGACTATCGGTTTGTTATTTATTTACCAAATTTGAGAATAATCTGATCGTTTTCAATGTTAAAAACATAACACAAATATTTTCTGTAACAATTTTAATTATCCCTAAGCATACCGCTTTATAATTTACAAGATCAGTTTCAAATTATGCATTTTTACGGGAATTCAAAACAAAATGGCGGACCACAACAAAAGGTGGGAGGCCAGAGAGGGAAATTAAGGCATGTGCGTTCATATCTACGGCCGATCCGTAAATACGGATATACATCAACGGCAAATTATCCAATCAAATTCAAGCAAATTTCTTTGCAGTATAATAATGTCAAACAACAGCCGAGGACACATATGAACTAATCGCAGCTACACAACTATTAACTTTGCAACTACCTGTAGTGACACCTCAGGCTGACTAAGCCTAACTATCATATTTGACATGTTGTCTTGATGGGGCAGTCTTTCTTTTGAGATGAAATAACAATACTGCACAGAAAACAGTTAAAAACTGGTATACCTTTTGTGGTGGTTTTAACAAGGAGTTTAATTATTACTGTAAAGAAATCCTATGTGAATACTGTTTTAGGAGCTGCAGTCCAAGTTGGCAGAAGTGCAGAAAGCTCTGGATGAACAGAAAGATGAGTACAGTAGGGAGAGTGAAGAATGGAGGGAGAAACAAGAGCTTCTCCAGGCAGAGATCGCTGCTCTCAGACTGGAGCATGAAAAAGAGGTAAACTGTGCACTCTGTACCATAACTAGGATTCATTTGATTACATTCTGTTCTGATGCCTTTCCCTAAGAACCTAAAAGCAACTTTTACATCAAGATTTTTCTTTCCCTTTTGTAGGAAGTATCACCTTGTTTCCAAAATTAAAGGTCATGAGCCCCTATTTAAAAAAAAACTGGGCATTGTCTACATTTTGCAGAGAGCTGGTTTAAATAAGATTAACTCTTTCCTCCATAGACCACCTTTATTGCGTGGGCAAACAGTGTAGATCTTGATCAGCCGGCACATCCGATCTGCACTGTTCGCTTTATGATTTGTCAGGTTATTTCTGACCAAAATGAGACCAGTGCAGATCCTGGTCAGGCGGCACTGATGTGCCAGGTGATCTGGATCTACACTGGTCGCACATGCATAAAAATGCGTATAATTATATGGAGGAAAGGGTTAATTTTAGGCCATGATTAGATTAACTGACATGGTTCCAGGCAAGTTTGAAGTAAAAACATTTTTTGGTTCTTATTACCAATATTAAAAGTAACTTTAAAACTTTGTATTGATCATTTTATTTGTAACAAATTCTCAAAATTAAATTAATGGCTTAACTGTCGTATACTTCTCAGTTAGTTCCTCTATAAGGCAGCTTTTTGTCTGATGATAATGCATCCATGCAATAATTCAACAGGAAAAACATGCTTACAGTACATCTCAGAAGTAACCTAGAAAACAGTTTTTGGTAAAAATTTATCTAAAAATGTGTAACTCTACTGCAGATAATAAAAGTACGAGCAGAGTACGAGAGCAATGATTACAGGGAGCATTTTTACGCCTCCCAGAAACTGGTGCAAGAACTTCAGCTGGAGCTAGACCAGTACATAGAGCTTGCAGATGATATAGAACAAGCCCAAAACCTACAGGTAATTTAGAACACTGCACAGTGTGCAGAAAATATACTGTTATTCATTTCACAAAGTTTGGTGGGGGGTATATAGAAGTCATCATCCAGATATGCATGAGCAGTGTTAAGCAAATAAAATGAGTCAGTAAGAACATAAAAAACAGACGTAATTTATGATCTTTCAATCCTTTTTCAGTATTAGTAGTGATCTGGAATTACGGGATGAACTCTATTGCAATGAATTAAATAAATTTTTAAAAAATTTTAGATGGACATGGTTGAAATACAACAGGAAAACATTTACCAGGCCTACCATTTTTTTAGATCAGGAAATGGGAAAAATGTATTGGTTCTTGACATAAGATTTGATTATCGTTATGCCCCGCAAAGTTGGATTCATATAGAATTGCACTAGTCTGTACAAATGGCATCAACTCCTCATTAACCATCAGCCGGATTCCTTGCAAAGTTACACAGATGATCAAGCAGGATGTGTATATGATCGTAAAGAAAAGATTTTTTCCTGGGATCATTTTTACCAGAGTTATGGCCCTTTGTTAATTCAGTAATAAAATCTTGTGACAAATGTTGTTGCAGCAGTGGGAGCATCACTGTCCTAGGACACCTTCTCGTTTATGAAGTAAAATGTTGTTTGCATAATCAACAAAATGATTGAAAAGAACCCATTAATACAATTTGGTAAGAAAAAAATGGGGAAAGTTTCTTTGCAACATTAGGAAATAATCATATAATATCTAGTATGGTAATCTCTGTTATATAGGTATGTAAAGGTCTATTATCTTTTACATTACTTGTAAGGTGGTGTTAAATTAACAAGTTTTGAATGATTAACCTACTAGTAGTTAAAAATAAGTGGAAAATGAGAAAAACTCCAAGAATAATCTGCTAACATTTCTTTATTTCATTGCAGAGTGAAATCAGCGAAGCAGTGACTGAGAGTTTCACCAAGGTGAAACATAAAGCAGAGTGGATGAAAGAAAGACAGAAGGAAATACAACTTCAGGTACTGGTACCCTGTTAATTATTTATATGGTTGGTGCTGACAGGCCTGGGACCAGACTCAGATCTCTAGCATCTGATTGGCTGAAAGCCTGATTAAAAAAAAATGTATTTAGCAGTATATTTTCTGTACAGTTTTCAGTTTGTCATTTATCTCTTTACTCTATAGGTACACTTGTACTGTTTGGGCAAACAGTGTAGATCCAGATCAACTGGCAGATCTGAGCCATCTGATCAGGATCTACACTGTTTGCTTTTTGATTCATTAGGTTATTTCTGACCAAGTTGCAACCAGTGCAGATCAAGATCAGATGGCACATTTGTGCCGGCTGATCTGGATCTTAATTGGTCATACATGCATAAAAATGTGTATATAGGGAGTAATGGGTTAAAGAGAAGTGAAAGAAAAATGTGTTGATTTATATTCTAGGAGGAAGATTTAAGGAAACGTCAGGCAGCATACAAGATAGAGTTACAGGCGTTGGAAGAAGGCAAGCTAGGTGTACAGAAAGAGCAGGAGCAGATGGCACTGATTGTTCACTCGTGTAAAGAGAACATGTTCCAGGTAGAGTAATAAAACAAAATTATTATACTTTATTCTAAGTTATTTGCATTCACACTTAATATTTTCATTCTGATAAAAGACCAGGCACATTTAAAAACCTAGATGCTAAGTCTATAGCTTAAATTGAAACACGCAGAGTTCACACAAAAGATTTAGATTCATTGGATTATTTCTTATCTGGAAACGAAAAGTGTAGATCCTGGTAAGATCCATGGGGATAATAATCAACAAAACTTATTTTCCAATCTGGTATTCATGTGCTGAAAATGTTAGTTTAGTTTAAACCTATTTATTTTACATTGATTGTGAAACAAGTTCTTCCAACTTATATTAATCACGCTCAATGACTGCTTCCTGGGTTACCTTCCAGTACTCGCGCCAAATGTGGATTGAGGAAACTGCAGACAAATCTCATCCATGGTGGGATTTGAACCCGCAGTCTCCGGATCTGGAGTCCGATGCTCTACCCCTAGACCACTGAAAATGTTGAGTGGAATGTTTTTATGTTGAATTTAATATTTGTATCTTCAGCTGGACAATGAGTTGCAGAAAACAGCGTCTGAACTTGGAGCAACAAAGGAAACAGTTCTGCTGATGAGAGAAGAGATGGACATGGTCACCAAAGGTATACTCTAAACTGAATTTTAGGAAATAATTTATTTTTATCAGCATAAAAATTTTGTGGTTTGACCAAAATTGGATATTTCTTAACATGAATTTTGGATTTCCATGTGCAGAAATAAAGCATTGAAACAATTATGAAAATGATTTTAACCCTTTACTTTAAAGAGGAGTTTTATGTGCGATCTGAACAGGATCGACAATGATCAATTTTAGATTCATTAGGTTATTTCTGATAATAAATGAATCAAAAAGCAAATAGAGCAGATCTTGAGCTTGTTACCCCAAAATAACAGCCATATCCTATGGAGTAATGGGTAAAACTGAAATATCCTATGGAGTAAAGGGTAAAACTGAAATATCCTATGGAGTAAAGGGTAAAACTGAAATAACCTATGGAGTAAAGGGTAAAACTGAAATATCCTATGGAGTAAAGGGTAAAACTGAAATATCCTATGGAGTAAAGGGTAAAACTGAAATATCCTATGGAGTAAAGGGTAAAACTGAAATATCCTATGGAGTAAAGTAAAGGAGTAAAGGGTCAAACTGAAATATCCTATGGAGTAAAGGGTAAAACTGAAATATCCTATGGAGTAAAGGGTAAAACTGAAATATCCTATGGAGTAAAGGGTAAAACTGAAATATCCTATGGAGTAAAGGGTACAACTGAAATATCCTATGGAGTAAAGGGTAAAACTGAAATATCCTATGGAGTAAAGGGTAAAACTGAAATATCTAGTTGAGTAGACAATTTGCTTTATATATTTCACTGGAAAAAAAAATAATTTAGACAAAAACTTTTTACCTCAGCAGAGGTGTAGAAATTTTCTTTGACCCACTCGCCCTGCAGGTCGAGTGAATGAGTAAGTGCACTCGCCCTTACAGAAAGTACACTTGCCCTTACATTTTAAATAAAATACTCTTTCTGTTGCAATTTTCATTTTTCAATTTGTTCTACTATCGTATCTATTTCTTACTGTCTCGCTCGCTCTGTTGCTTTTCATCATCACCCCTACCTTGTGTAAAAAAACGTTATCTTCATTTGCTTCGACATTTTGACATATAGCAGGAAAATGCGTGCACTTGCAGCCTTGTTCTGATTTGGGAAACCCAAATGAGGATAAAAATAAATCGCTGCTGTTACCTTTACATCAGAAACGTTCCTAATACACCGGAAATCGACCGAAATGCCGGAAATCAAATTGTATTTGTAAACAAAGTGAAAATATTTCATTTTTCTGAAGAAAACACATGTACTTTGCTGAAAAATTTACTCGCCTGGTAGGTCGAGTGTTTCGGCCGCTTCACTCGACCCAATGGATCATTTACTCGCCATGGCGAGCGGTCGAGTGGAATTCTACACCTCTGCTCAGATTTTATTTTTAACAAAATGACTATGGTTGGTTATTTCTGAAAATAGCAGACAGCTAAAAGGGTTTCCGAAGACACAAATTTGTCTGTGACAAGGCTCAAATATATATATAAAAGATTTGCTGAATTACAGAAAGAGATCAGCTAAAAGCAAAGGCAGATGTCCTTGATAACCAGAATAAAGCTTTACAGTCAGAAGTAGACAAGCTGTCAGAAGAAGTCAAGGGAAAGAACTCTGCATTGCAGCAGCTAGAAGAACAACTGGAACAGACAAAAGCAAGGTAGAAATAATAGTTATATCACAGTGCTTTTTCAGGGGTTTTGGGGTAATAGGCCCCTGCCCGAATTGGGAAATTTTTTACAGAGTATACACTTCTTTTCACTTGTTACATAAATTCAAGGAGAGTAAGAAGTAAACATACAGCTTTTGTTACTTGGAAAGTCTCTATTATATGGATTCTCATTTTTTGTTTCTATTTTATAGTCAAAAAGGTATTTTGTTGAAATGGCTTTTTTTTTCTTGAAATTGGAAAAAATGGTCCCTATTTGGCATTGGGAATCGGGCCAAATATCAGCTTCATGAGACTAGCTGAAAAAGCCCTGTATGATCTTTAGTGCTTTACATCTTTTTTATATACAAGTACATATATGACATGAGCACATGGACATTACTTTTGACATGTACATAATTAGGCATGTTACTGGTAATTGCCTGACTGATAGAAACTTGACAACCAGTCACCATTCCAGCCAATCAGATCCTTGAGATTTGAGACTGGTTTCCATTCTCTGTTTTATAATTTTGGGGTCTGATTTCAACCATTTGAATATATCATATATCTTGCAGTTTGACAGAGATGAAGGAAAATACAGAGAAAGAGATTGCTGTGCTGAAGGACAAGCTAGAGAAGTATGTACGAAAGCAAAAAGGATTTTTATATTTGACTTAATGAATATGGCTTAAATCCCATATGTGACCTGCCTAGATCAGATCATCCTGCACATCAGTGCTGTCTACTCTGGATCTACACTAGTTGGTTTTACATTCATTAAATTATTTCTGACAGAGAAGCAAACAGTGATGAACCTGATTAAACTATACTGATAGGCGGTTGATCATATGAGAGGAGCAAAGGGTTAATTTTGGAACGATGTAGGGTGTTATCCTCAAGTTTTAAGATTGTTTTAATTAAAACTGCAAAGGAAAAAAGGGTTTATACACATTTTCAGTAAATGTAGTACTGTGAAATGCCTCATAAAGACCATTCTTAAAATTAAGACCATCTCAATAGTAATGATGGTTTTGAACGATTGTCTACCCTGAAATAAACACCACCCTACTGTTAAGACTAAATTTGCTAAGTCCCACTTATTTGCTAAGTTTCACTGCATCATTATTTTTTAAGATAAAAGGGCAGTTATTGATGATCTATTCTTAAGCCATCTGTTGGGGAAACCATATTGGCTATAACCTTGCCATTTCTGAATATTTCTTTTCAAACTTTAAATATTATACTTATGACAACAGGCTGATTTCTCTCTTTCTAGACATAGGAAATGTTTAATGGTAATCAGTGTAAAGAGAACACTGGAGAACCAAGCGGGTGAGATGTTAATAAATTTGACTTCAGATGTTTGTACTGTAGAAATTTCCTCCTCTAGCAGTTTTCTCTGTGTGTTTACTATAGGAAGTCATTGGTGGTGACCAATCTTGAGAGAACCCTAGAGAATCGAGAGGGAGAGATAGACATACTAGAGAAGGACCTGTATGAGTGTAGAGAAATTATCTGTGTGCAGATGGAGGCGGCCAAAACACACCAAGCAATGGAGCGAGATCTGACTGCTGAGATAGAAGTACTTAAACAGGAAGTGGATCGTCTCAAAGTAAATATATATTTTAAAATCATTTGTTCATGTAAATTAAATGTTACCAATATGTAGAAAACATGTTCTTGTACAAATCTGTTGGAATCATAGCAGACATGAAATAGTCTAAAGAGGTTTTTGCCTTAACCCTTTATTTTGTAATGCAGATTTTATCACATGTGCAACCAGTGTAGATTCAGGTCAGTCAGCAGTCCTCTGCCATTTGATTTGGATCTACACAGGTTGCCTCTTGGTCAGAAACAACCCCATGAATCTAAAAGCGAACACTAGATCAAAATCAGATGGCACAGATGTGCTGGCTGAACTGGATCTGCACTGTCCACAATGCATGACAGCCACATTTTCTTGAGTAAAGGGTTAAACTTGGATAACAAATTTGGAGTCCTTAGGACAGATCAGTTTCTATGCCTGATAGAGGTAAGCATTAAGCCATTTTTAGAACATTAGGAGCTACTGCAGACTTCTTAACTTAACCATTCCCTTCATTATCTTGCATTTAATAGATTTAATGCAACATAAATAAACACTGGGATGAGAATGATTTATATGCATATGATAAATGTGAAGGAATGCTTTGTTTGAATAAAGTGTCTTGTTTGTTTACAGGATTGCTGTGTAAACTTGAGGACCCAGGAACGAGAAACAAGGTACCAGAAATATAATTTGTTTCCCTTAAAACTGTGTATTTATTTAATCTGGATTGATTAAAACCTTCAGAGGATTAATATTTTTCCCCATTCAAGCTTAAGGCTTTGAGAATTGGACAAAATAAAATTTCTTATTATTTATTGTTTTGTTTGCTCAATAAGCTCACCTAAGCATGAATTGCTCAAGGTTGATTGTCAACATTTTCTTTAAAACAAAATGCACTTTTCCAATTTCAAGATTGATCATTTGATGATCCTTTCTTTATAATAAAATGATTCCATGTGGATCTCTGGTTTCTATGGCAATGAAAATCTTCTCCTAAACAGCTGACCTGATTTCATAATGATTTCACAAAAATGTTGCTTAGGTGGCTATTTATCAAATCCCTTCAAGCCATGTTGGATCCAAAGAAACATTCATTTCTTTTGTGTTTTGTTCAATCTTTGGTCATGTATTCAACAATCAGGTGAGTGGTATAGACCGCTTGGCCCTGTTGTCTATAATGGCAATGAAATTACTAAAGTGAATTATCCATTCAATATGCCCAAACTGATTTAAGAGATAATTAAGTGATCATTGATTCCAGAAATTGAACCGGATTCTCACAGCTAGTCAAGCTGGTTAGAAGTCCTCAACCTTCCAAAATTTTGAACTTAACTGTATAGCAAAATGTGTAAATCCTTATCACACTGTTCAGATTTGGCTTGGGATCTGGGTCTACACTAGACACAAATGTGACTGTTACGTGTAAGATGGACTAGCACTTAAAGAGCTAAAATAAATGACCCCACCATTAGTCATGGAAAAAAATGAAATGATGATTTTAAAAAACCTCTAACAATAAAGTATGATATATTTTAACAATTAATTCAAACTTCGGGACTTAAGGTTATTTGTAACTATCTGAATAACTATTCTGAAATAGTTGTAATAGCAAGGCCTCATTTCCTAATTGAAGAAAAACGTCTTTAAATATAGGTCCAGCTTAGAGAGAACACAGGAAGAACTGAATGGTACCCAGGAATATGCATCTAGAATAATAAGAAAGCAGGGAACTGAGATTTCAGATTGCTGTTCTGCCATTGGTCAGCTTGTAGATCACATGACCAGTGTATTTGCCAGTCTGAGCAGAAAAGCTGGAATTGAGGTAATGATTCTTATAAATAAGCATTGGGGAAAATTTCCTACATTTTACAAATTTTAGTTTGTCAGTTGTTTTCAGTCAAGAAACAAGAAAAAAGTTTGAACAATTTAAGTTAGGAGTAGGATATGGCTGTTGTACAGATATTTTATTTAGAACATTTTTCACTTTAAAGAGATTTCAGTGTGCCTTCAAAAATTCATTGGTCAGTTTTGTTAGCTGACATCTACAAAGATTACTGTCTTTTTGACCAGTCAAGAAGGACCACCTTTTGATATCTCGTCTGTTATGTTCTTTATTCAGAGGTTTTACTCAGGAGCTGAGAGGGGGTTAAGTGGGGTTCCCCAAACCATCTTTTTGGGCATCAATATTTAATTTATTGTGGGGACTGGTCCGAGAGTTTCTAATTATCATGTAACTACCCCAATACTGCCCCAAACAAACCTCCTTTCTGTATATCTTGCATCCGATGGTACTGTTTATCATTTTGTTAAAGCTTGTATGTTTTGTGACCTTTACAGGAATCCTCAGATGGGTCCAACGATAGCCATCCAGGAGAAAATATTACTCATGACAGCAAGAAATCACAACTATCACTTGTGTCCCAGGTTCTCAACGCTGCTAAATCCCTTGAGGCAAAGGATGACGATAACGATAGTGCTGAAATCATTGATAACAATCAGGAGACTGGTTGTGAGAATTCTGACAAACTTCCACATGGTGCCCCTCATAGTCTTGTAGAAGCTTTTGTAAAAGAACAGAAATTGGAAGACAGTCCAAGTACTCAGAGTCGTAAAAAGCTTGGTTTTACAGGGCACAGTGCATTTGCACCAATAAAGTCTAAACAAGTCGGGAACTCAGCTGATAATAATAACTCTGGGAACCAATTAATTGCAGAGACAAATGCAAATAATAGTCAGGATAGTAAAAATATGACAGTTGAAAGGAACAGTATTGATGAAGTAAATGATTCAAACAATGCCAGCAAGGGTGTTTCTCGGCAGAAGTTTGAAGAAATATTTCCGGCCAATGATGACTCGGAGTTGGCTGGTCAGATTTCACATGTCACACACCTTTTCCAAGAAATCATACGGGTGGCTCATCTAATTGAAAAGGCTCTGAGATCTTCATTGAATGATGTCACCTTTGAAAAGTAAGATGTTTACTGACACTTATAAATCAAATGTTTTGCAAGTCTAGGCTCTGGAGCATCAAACTGAGTCTGGTGACCAGTCATTCATGAATAGCTGATTGGTTAAATTTGAATTCAGTTTTAAACTGACCAATCACATGCAAGAGATTAGAGATTGGTATGCAGTTTCAGTTTTATGATCTTGAGCTAAACAAGTTCAAGAGAGAGAATTTTCAATAATCAGTTTAGTTCTATTTTATATTGATAAGGCAACTAATTTTATGGAACATATCCCTCGGAATTTCTGTAAAGACTCAATTCTTTTTGCAGTCAGGTCTGTCCATTCTTCTCATTAATTCTTGAAAACTGTAGTCTCTTCGCAGACTACAGTGAAGAGAAATCTTTCATTCATTTCCCACTTGTTTTTCATGTGGGAGTGTTGTTGCATACCAAATGGGAAATATACAAACATGATTTAACCCTTATTAAGTAAAGCCAAAATAATGGTTGATGACTGGTATTATTTTGGCAAATGCAAACAAGACAACAGAATTTCCAAAGCATTATTATTGGGTCATAAAGGTTTTATTTCAAAATGTGACAGTTTCTGTATTTCTGTATTACTGACAATGTGGTCTGTTGGATGTTGCCATTGTGCTTAATTACAATGACAGAAGTTAGCAGGGGTTCCATTTGACATGGGAGATGACCCTTTGACCCTTGAAAATTCTAAGAAGCCTTATTTTGACCCCTAGGATTTTAGCTGAAGGGTCATTTTTTCCTTAAATTATGGGTATTTTTAGCTTATAATTGAGGTAATCTCTTAAAAATTGACCCTTGAGAATCATCAGTACCCAAGGTTATAAAACTGAGTATGGAAACCAGTCTCAAATCTCAAGCATCTGATTGGCTGAAATGGCGACCAGTCGCCATTTCAGCCAATCAGATGCTTGAGATTTGAGACTGGTTTCCAATCTCAGCTTTATAACCTTCAACCCAGCTAATGGAACCACTGAGTTACTGTACATTAGTTTTGTTAACTAGGTTGTCTTTGGAAAACCCTGGCTATTGAGATATGTCGTTGGGAAGGCAGGCAAGAACATTTCATGATTAAGGTTTTTTTTGTTTAAGGTCCTTTTTCTCAGTAACCATTCAAGGTAGAGCTTTGAAACTTAACATAGTTGTCTTACATCACAATACTTATCAGGACAAGTTTCATAACTCATGACTGTATTTTATTATAGTGATGCACCTCTTTACTTAAAAATTCAAGAGGAAAACCTGATTTTGTCGCACTGCTGCATCTTCTTGATTTCATTCACTGTTAAAGGCAAAATCGTGTCTATTTTCAAACTGTTGTGCATGGGACCCTCCCCTGCAGTATGATTTGCTATAAATGATACAAGAAAATGTAATCAATGTCATGTAGTTCAAAAGCTTATTTGTTTATTTTTAGTGATGACTTAAGCAGTAAGGTCAGTCAGTGCGAGTATTCAGAGAGACGTCTGCAAGCCGAGCTACAGGTCACCCAGACAGAGTTAACAAAAAGCAAGACATTAGTGGATCAGCTGAATGAAAAAGTATCTGAGATGAGAGACCAGTATGAGGTCATGCTTGACCAACAAACTGAAATCAAGGTAAAGCTCAGTTATTGCGCTTTGAACCTTATTGACTGGATGACACTGAATTAGCCAATCAAGATATCTCAAATACATGCACCCATGTTCTTTATATACAACAAACCAAACGTACTGTAATATATGAAAACAGAAAATTACAATTTTGTGATCACAAATTTAAAGTATGAAGAAAAATGATGACTAGAATAATAAACATGAGTACATGTAACCTGAAGTTAAACATTGAATCTTTTGCTGTATATTGTGTCGAAAAATACTGCATCATCCCTTTGTATTGTGATACATGTCATATCATGGAAGAAGTGTATTGTTACATTTCTTAGTTAATCTTTCCTCTATTGATCTGTCCATTCAAATAAACAATTTAATGTTAGTAGTATGAAATTTGATATTAAATGAGGGCAATAATGAGATTATGCAGGTCATTTTATTTCATTTTAATTTTTTTTTTGGCAATTAAAAATGTGGTTGCTATGGCAACAAATATGATGAAAGAGAATTGCAATTTTAACAGATCTGACAGTTTTTAATTAAGACCATCTTCTCAAATCATTGTGACTTCTCTAATGCTGGTTATTCAGTTTAATGCATAATTTAGAACCCTCATCTGTCTTTTATTTTGTTTTTGCAATTGTATTTTGTTCCTCCATCTTGTAACCATGTATCAGGTAAGCGAAAAAGTTCCAATGGCCATCTTGTTTTATATTTGGATAGGAAGTTTTGTAAAATTAAAGTGGGACAAATATTTCTTCATTCAATTATTTTAATGAATTTCAGAGATTGCAAGACGAAATTTGTAGATTACGTGGTAAGTTGGAGTCGGTGAAGGCGGAGCGGGAACTGTTGAATGAGCAGATAGGAGAGCTGCTGGAGAAAATGGCGGAGCTGTCAACATCCCAGGGTCTGGATAGATCCACAGTGGATTCTGAGAGAGAAATACTCTCTCTACAGAAGAAGGTGGGTTAATTATTTATTGTCATGGGCTTTTAATGTGTGGTAATGTTAAAAGACTTGTTTGGTGGGACTGTCTTTTAATCATTTTTAAATAAAAAACATTAACAAAAATGTTTCTACATTTCATTTATTATTACAGTATAATACAGACTGAATTTCAAGACGAAAACCTTGATACACAATACATACTTTGCAAGCAACCAGTCTTTGCTTAACTATGTCTGAAATCAGTTGAATTTGTTCAAAATATTTTTAATTAAGCCTTACTCATAGTGTTACGGCCATTACACTTAGATTCAATTTATTTACAAAATAGGTTTATGTTTTGAATGTTATAATGTCACAACATCTGATCATCTGAAAAACTTGTATTTTATTATCTTGTACAATGAGGTTACAACTCATTCTAGCTAGATACGGGTTTAAGCTCTCTTTTTTACAAAAACTGGCTTTCTTTTTGGCTGTCTTCTAATTGTATAAACGTATGGACAGAAGAATATAAAACAGAGATTTGAAACCAGTCTCAAATCTCAAGCATCTGGTTGGCTGAAATGGCTATCAGTCACCATTTCAACCAATCAGATCCTTTAGATTTGAGATTGGTTTCCAGTCTCAGTTTTATAATCTTGAGGCCAGTAGTTCACATTCCTTATTACTGTATTACACGTTTGCATTGTTGACAGGTTGAGAAGTACCGTACCTTGCTGAAGGAGAAAGAAGCACTTATGGAACAAGTCGGAGCAAAAGCTACAAGTCGCATCCAGAAACTGGAGGCTAACTGGAAGAAAGCTGAGGACGAAGTTTGTAGATTTGATGAGCTTGTTGACAACATCAGAATCGTGCTGGTGAATCACAATGCAGCCATGGACGATGCTAAACTTGCCAATCTTGTGGATTTGATTGATGGAAAGGAGACGACTACCTCGTTCAAACACAAAATGAAGCTGCTGGATTCAAAACCAAACTAAAACTCTTAAATGCTTAAATAGTGCTTGACTTCTGTGGAATATGTAATTACTCAGTTGTACTTGGTCATTAGTATTTCAATGGAAATGATCAGAGAGTTTCTTCAACTTCAAAGAAGAGGAGAACTAAACATACAATAGAAAAATAGTTTATTTAAAAACAGTGAGTAAGGAATTTTCAACAGTGAAGAAACAGCATTGTTTTAAATAAGGGCCTTATCTCTACAAAAAACATGAAACTCCAGAAAAGACAGTTGTCTATGTATCCATGGATCAACAGTACATGTTGACTTTCATAATGTTTAAGGACATACATGTATATGAAGGTGTATTATACTAAGGGCTTTATATATATGCTGGCGAAAAACATTGTATGATGATATTGTAGTGATGGACTGAGATGTGAAATTTTTACTGTGTGGAATTTTAAAAGACTAAAAACAGTAAAACATCCCAAAATGTTTGGTATGAGTAGTTCAGCAGTGATTTTATTGTTAACTACCTATGTTTATACACTAAAATATAAGAAATGAAATAAAGTGGGTAAAAAAATGAAGTAGTGCCAATTTAATGAGCTGGTCAGGCAACTGCAAAGAGACAGTTTGTAAAAATGGTCTGACCGCTACAAGCAAATAAAATTTTCACTTATTTAAGATCACATTTAAAATGATTTGTGAATACCAAGGATGTTACAGTGAACACAGGCTGTTGAAATTATACTGCCTGTACCTTTCAGTGTAGACCTAAATTTGACTTGTACAGAACTATACTCAACAAAAATAGAAACCTGACACTTTATATTTGGTGTATTTTCCTGGAATCAGATTTAAAGCTAATTGAATTGTGGTATGTAATAAAAATTGTGCATGTTTTGAACTTAATTATGCATTTTGATATTTTTGGTGCATGAAACAAGTGATTCAGTGGTTATTTTCTTTTGGATGGTGCAAAAATATATAGATTTTGAATATGCACCTCATACTTATTCAAAGTTACAGTGTCAGGTTTCTTTTTTTGTTGAGTATAGTTAAACTTTTACTCCATATTTACGGGTTTTATCACATCTTCAACTAGTGTAGTTCATCCATACCATCTGTTCTTGATCTGCACTGTTAGCTTCTTGCCACCTTGGTTAGATATATCCAAATTAATCAAAAAGCAAGCAGTGTAGATCCTGTTCAGACAACACAGATACACTGTTAGCTCCTGAATAACAGCTATAACCTATGTAGTAAAGGCTTAATGTTGCTTTGCCATTTCAGTATTGGAATTGTGTAAAGTATGGTGAAACTTGTTACATATACAGACAATATTTAGCAGAACCATTTCAACATACATCTAGTGATAGCTATTTGATACTTCTTTTTCAGTCAAGATAGGTTTACCAGTGAAATCATTATGACATGACCTTAGTTTGTGATGGCATTCATTCTTCATTTTGAGTGAAAAATAATTCTATGGTAACATATTTCATCATACTATTGGTAGTAATATAAACATGACAATTCAGTATTTAATAAAAATACCATGTATTTAATCTGTATTTAATGACAACACTATAGTGAAAAATCTGTAAATTGTTTTGCTGTGTGGAGGTTTTAACTTTTAATTTATTGTCAAATGAAATGTGTTAGGAAGTGTTATAAATTAATACATTGTAATCCTGTCAGAGTGACTTATATAGTGTTGACAAGTAAATTGGTACTTAGCAAATACCACATGAAGGAGGGTTGATCCAGAAGTACTAAAAACGGATTTAGTACTCCAGTGCCCAAAGTTATAAAACTGAGCATGGAAACCAGTCTTAAATCTCTCGCATCTGATTGACCAGTCGCCATTTCAGCCAATCAGATCCTTGAGATTTGAGACTGGTTTAACGGCTCAGTTTTTTAACCTTGGCACCAGGCTCCAAGAGGATAACAAAATAAGATGATAAACTAGTCTCTGATCCCAGACTTCTTATTTGTCTGTTCTGAGACTGCTCAGTGTTAACCAATCAGATTGCTGAGATCTGAGACTGGTCTCCATTCTTAGTTTTAATACCTTCGACCTAGATCTTCAGAAATACAAGCTGTAATTTGTGAGGTATATCATAAAAAAATGTTCCTGAATAAAACTGAGATTCATGCAATGAAATATCGCCCAGTTGTAAGAAATATTTAAAACTGTGCCTATTGGAACAAAACATGTTGTATGCAAAAATGAATAAATACATGATTAGAATGTAAATGCTGATATATCTTGTTGTTTCTTAGCCACACCTTTAAAAAGATATGTGTGTCTGTCGTCTCCAGTCACCCCCCCCCCCCCCCCCCACCTCAATAAAACACAGCTAAAAGTTTCTTGAATATTATGCAACTATCTATAAGAGCCATATTTTAAGTATTTATGTCAAAGCGTGCTATAAATATTATTTTTGCATTTTATCATCTGATTTATTAATTAATAAAAAATCACAGACAAACAAGGAGTTGAACACTGCTTTTTACCTAACCCTTTGTGTGAAATGGTGTGACAAAATCGAGATCATATTAGGTTTTAAGTTGCTTTTCTCACTTGCCGTGCGCTGTTAGACTAGTTCGGATCGACGGGAGCACGGTCTTAGTGGGTATCATTTGGTTCTTTGCAGTATTGTACTGTGTCTTTAACATCCCAGCACGAGAAGATTCATAGGTAACTTCGTGCACGTTTGTTTCGTCGTGCGTGAATTTAGTTACGTCGTGCGTGCACGTTTGTTACGTCGTGCGTGCACGTTTAACTCAAATGAAGTGATTATTTTGCTGATAAGTCAACTGAACAAATCACTGATTGCCTAGCGTCTTTACCAGAAATATATGTTGCAAGAACGTTATGAGAGAAATACTTTTACAGCGATATGGTTTAAATATAGGTATTTGCACTTCAAAGTGACTGAAACATATGGAGAAATAACATTGATTTGTTGCTAGACTACAATAGAAACAGATATGTCGAAGACTGCAATACACTGTAACCGTTGGACTGCTATAACATCGCGCGGCGCTTGCTTTATGTGCGACGAATATGGCAATAATTTTCGCGATAAAAATCGAATGCACAACTTAAGACGCGAATGGGTAAATGCTTTCTGTCATGTGTTTTCTTTTTAAATATATTTTTCTTTGATTTCAATACTGGCAATCGTTGGTGTTTAATGTTTATCAGTCAAAGTTTTGTTTACTTCGATATTTCTGTTTCCATGCTTTCTAAAATTGGACTTTCACTCTTTGAACACTCCAATATAAAACAGGTACACAAATTAAATATTTGTCGATTTCTTACACCGACCCGATAATTTGTGTGACTATACGATTGTTCTAATCAGGAGGCCGGGCATAGCACTGCATTCGGAGATTGTCGGACGCTGAATATGATAAACGTTTTTAAAAATAACATAAATTTTGAAACGCAGGTGCCTTCGTACAATCTTTAAAGACCACCTGGGCATTCGGTGACCAGATGCTTAAGATACCCTGGACACTTTAATTCGTGAATGCAGATCTTGTAATAACTATGTCATCGAATATATTGCACAGTTTTGGCATATAAACACGCTGTAAAAAAATGGTACTTTCGGTCGTTCTTCAGACAACCGAGTCCTCCCGTGTTAGGTTTTTAGAATTTTATCAAGTCAAAGTCTGCTTAGTTTGACTTCAATAAGCTTCATCAGAGGACATGCCGTCACCCGGCATTCGAGGATTGGGACAATCCTTCTTTCGGCATTATTTTGATGCATTTTCAGAAAAGCACATGCATATTAACAGTCTTTAATACAGAGAGAGTTTCTTTCGTAGGACTGTTTGTTACTTATATAATAATTATGTACCTATCAGCGACATTCTCGGCAGAGTTGGTTTCAATACGACAACAATTGTCACCGCTCCTATACAGTAACCACGTCACCGAGCGCACACACTGACAATCTGGTAGATGTTTTGTCGAGTAATAGGTCAAAGTGCAATTTTCTATCATATAGTTATGCCTGCCTATTTTGGTCAATTATTTAGTAGATGCCAGAAATTACCTAATGAAGAGAACATGATTGAACTGCATTTAATTATTTGGAGCCACAAACGTAGTAGCAACTTGGAGAATCAATACTGTTACTCGGCCGTTCTTGATTTATCTCAAGATTCATGCGTACAGGTGCCTGCAGGCCAAGAACTAAAAAAACATGTGTGACTAAATCAAGGCCTGGAACTTAGCGATTTTTTTATTATAAACATAGAACGGCGTAATCAGCAGCGTAATCATAGCTGACTGATAAATCAAAGATCTGGATTTTATTCTTTGGACGTTGTTCAATTACCCCCTAATGATATACTTGCTGCATTTTTATGTTGTTCTCTGTGATGTGTGGGATTTATATTTCCAGATCCCGAGGCGAAAATCCATTCGGTTCAGTTCGTTTTCTCGTTCAGGGCGGACTCCTTTTATTTGGACACAATATACCACCGATCACGGAATGTCATTGAATGATTTATTTTTTATCGTCTATATAAATAACATCGTTTTGGATAGATCATTTTCTAGTGGAAAACTGAGTGGCGCTCAACCAGGAGCATTTCCATTACTGTCAAATTTAGTTGTGTGGAACCTAACAAATGACGCATAAATTGCCTTAAATAGTAGCCAATCAAAACTTCACGCAACAGTCACGAGACGGTTTTCAGACGCATGCGCACATGAATAAATTCTTTTGGAAGCCATTGTTCTTGATGTTGATACCAATTTCTGTACGAAAAATGCAGTGAAAAATAATTGCTTTGCGTGGATGCAGGTATAATTACGGTGTTTTCAAGCAAAGATTAAGGCTTGATTTTCTCGGATACAATATTCCTGGTGCTAGATGTGCATCCTTAAGCTTTAAAACAGTGCAAATCTTATGCCTGAAGTTAGCTTATAGGAAAAATGGCGGCTCCTAGCCGCGGAGGCAAAGTGACCGCGTGTACTTTTTCATATAGGGCATAAATGGAACAATGTCATTTCACGAAAAGCTTTATTTAATACCAATGGAAGATATTTAGAAATTTGCCTGTTAATATAAACGCATTGCAAAATTTACAACGTCTATTCAGAGATTCCTGTAATGCACTTTGGGCAACGATGTGGGTGGGGATTGTCTAGTCTGGATATATATCGTGAATGTACGCATACACCGTATGGTGTTACACACTGCAAATGTTTGGCACGGTGTGTAATAAGAATCTGCGATCCTTTATCTTTAGTTTTCAAGGTAATCGCAAATCGGTACGACTGGGCGTTCGTGTTGTTGCCGCAGGCACAGATTAGCTAAGAATTACTGTATTGTAATCTACACTCGATAGAAATGAGCAGAAAGCAATCATAATAGATTATATGCCACAGGCACAGATAAGCATAAAATGCTGGTAATCTACTCTCTATAAAAATAAGAAGAAAGCAATCATCTCATAATGCAATACTTCAACTTGTTTAGTTTCCAGCAGAAAGACTGACCCAACATTCTTACAGACTGTCAGCAAGAAAGTGTTGATAGAAAATCGAACACTGTTTAGAAATGTTTGATGAAGTTTACACAGTTTAAAAATAACACCAATTTATCACTATTTAGAATAGCAACCCAAGCCATTTTTTTAAACTTAATATATTTTAAAGATTTAAGATTCACTTGATAGGGCTTGAAAAAAGATTCACAGAACAGTTTAAATTTTGAAAATATATGGAGTATAACCAAAAGTTGTGGCATTTTGAAGTTGTGGACTTTTGGCACTTTTTAGACGCGATTTTGGCAGTTTTCGGTCTTTTATTCCAAAAAATCATGGCGCCGAAATTTTAAGCACTTTCAGACTTTTGGCTGTAACTTTTTTAAAAATTAAGTTATTTTCTTGAAATTGTTCAGTCTTATCTAAAATTTTCTGCTGAATTCATTTCTGATATTAGTTTTGCTGTATCATGCCAGCTTAGTTAAGTATAAAACATAGAATGGCAACAAGAGCAAAATTTTTTAATTTTAATTTTCGATCATCAATAACCCATGTTTTCCCATGACAGTATAAATATAGTTCTATTATAACACTCGACAAATAAACATTTCATGTAACAATTAATTTAACAATGCAGAATACATTTATATTGGTAATAAATAACTAAAACTTCTGTAACTTTCCAGAGAAAATGAACAATATGTTCCAAGTCATATGTTTTAATGTTCTGCTTGCATCTACCATGTTATCCTTCACAATTTGTAATGTAGCACTAGTTTCTTTAAAAAAACAACAACACCTTATTGTATTTCCATACAGAGCCTGGATGGATGTGTTGCATCTAATCAATGTGGGGTATTTTGCTCACTCCGAGGGGAATTTTTTGTTGCGTCTCTTTCACATGGGCTATTTTCCATCATGGTTTGTCTGGGGAGTGGAAATGTTCTGTTGGAGTTAAACACTGACTTGCTGTATGGAACAGGGCATGGTGGAAATCCTCAATAGTTTTGAATGTCTCATTTTTCTTTTTCTTTACAAAATTTTTCTGCAGCTCCACTGTGCATGAAATCTTTTTTTAATAATGTTGGGCGCTTCAGTTTTGTTAGAATAGATTAGTCTCAAGACTGCAAATCCAGTCTGCAACTTTTGTGTTTGCTAGATCATTATTTCTAGCAAACTGGGCTAACTCTATAACCACACCATTATTTATGTTTTCAGTTTGAGGAAGCACATTTGACAATATATGTCCATTCTCCAGCAAAATATCTTGGCAAAATCAACCAGGCTGTTTGTTCTTTTCCATTAACATGTCCCTGTCATGCATCTGGAAAACAAAAAATATCAAACTATGATTTAGGGCGTTGATAAAAATAAAAATAATACAAAAGAGATGAAATTTACGAACAATTAGCGTTTGCAACTAAAGACAATCATTAAAAGTTCATAAAAATGAGTCTAAGCGCTGTAAACGGCATGACCAAATGCGGCACTAACAATCGGGCAGTTCCGAATCGCCCATTATTTGTTCCAAGTGCCGAGAGAGTTTCTAATTCATAAATCATAAATTTGATGCAAATATTGCAATTTTTAAAGAGAATTACAAATTAAAGTTCTCATGTATCAAACGGGACTTGTATTACGTTAAGACCGATTTGAAAATGACTGCGATTCGAAATTGCCCATCTATCATCGTATGCAATTTGCAGGCCGTATACGGCGTATACAAAATTGTAAAATACGAGTCTAAGTCATGGATAAATTTAAATAATTTGATAAAATTATTGTCAAGCCGTTAAATAAGTATCAAATAATGATGTTTTATCGATTATTTCATGAACAATCGTGAAAATTTCGACAATTGATATTAGCACAAATTATCCAAAATGGCTGCCGCGGGATAGACGTGCGGCGATTTGAAAAAAACGTGGTATTTCAAAACAGCGTGCGCAAGCCATTTCACGTCGGAAAATATTGATTTTGGTATCATTTAAAAGCTAATTATTTGCATTTTATACAAATAGTTGTCTTTTTTTATATTTACCTAAGCATTTTTCTACAAGACGGTCGAGACTTTGGACCTCCGTATCTTCGCCAGTTTTTGTCTTAGAAATTAAAAACAAACACCGTGATGAAGCCCAAGCTTTCATTTGATTGGCCAGAAAATTTCATAAATACGTGGCTGAAATTCAGATCGTTATTGGGAAGCGTGATACGTCAAAAAATTCACTTACCTTTGTGTTTTAACAAATTACTTGTTCAAATTGTTTAAATCAATCTGAAAGTATTATACACCAATAAAAAGAGAATTTAAAGACCTTTCTAAATATGTTAATCTTAATACACTCAGACAATTAAAACTTTAAAAAATAATAGTTTAAATACTCACACCCCCTAAATTTTGTGGAAGTGCTACATAAATTATTGGATTTTGTGGGGTTGCTATTTAGCAGGGTTGGCAAAATGCCGGCAAATATGAGTATTTTCCATGCCGGCGGTATTTACTGCAAATACTGGCATTTACTGGCAAATACTGGTCGATTGAATTGACCAGTCTGGAATTTATACAATATCAGTCAATGTGAATGTCCGTCGGTCAGCCGGACATGTCCGGTAATTTTGCTTGTTGACCGACGAAAACTTCTGTTATTGTCGGACACAATGTCCGGTACAAAATAACATCATTTTGATCTGCCGATGATTTCATTGAAGAATTACGGAAGCAGGTTTCGGCTTAAGTCTTAAGATGCACTCGTGATACGATGTTAATGCAAAATCATTGAATTATGACGCAAGGAGATTACGATCTCAGACTTTTGTAGGGACAAATGAATAAAAAAAAGCACGTATCAAATTATTAATATCTGCTTTGGTGGTAGTGATAAAACTTTTACCATCATTGAAGGGTTATGAATTAATTTGATTATGTGTTTTTGCAACACTATCATGAAAGAAAATCTCTAGATGACTTTGGCACATTTGAAAAAGAGGTGTCTTTTATGGCTTTAAGAAGTGGTAGGTAAGAAAATTTTATATAAGACATATTTTTTCAAGCATGGGCATAAGCAAATGTACAATATCAATACATTTAACAACCTTTCGGCATTACACAAGGTACTTGGTTACAGTTGTTATTATTTAAAAATCTAAAATATTTGAAAATAATATGTTAAAATATCTATTACTTAAGCTAGATATAGTAAATACATATATTTATAATACAACTGCAATTTAAATAAATATTTTATGTCGATGGCACAAAATACAGTCGACAAAATTGCGACTGGCAAAAAGTTGTTGTGACTGGTAAAATTTTGGTGTTTACCTGTCGCAATGTCCTGTGAAGGGAAAAAAGTTTTCGCGTAGACTGCAATATTACCTATTATCAGCATTCATGAAGATAATTTCAAGTTTACCCATCAATTACCATCATATTCATATTAAAGTTTAACACTTTTATCACTTTATCCACAAAAATATATATTTAAGTACTGAAAAAAGTGGTCATTTGAATTGACCACCCATGGAAATTATACAATACAATGTATTCCTTAGAGTCAGCATGTGGGCAACTTCAAAATTCAATTATTAACAATAATGGAGTCAGCACTTTAGATGGTTAATTTTAATCATAACAAGTAATGTACACAACTTACACCAATCAATAGATATACATGAGTACAATAACAAATAAGGTTAGATACAAAGAAGTCTCTGTCTACCAGGCAATCTCTTCTTTCCCCCTAAGGTATCTGTAACAGAACACCAGTTTGGCAGCTTTCTGTAGTCATACCAATACACAACCATTTACTTGCACCTAGACAAATTGTATAGGTTATTTATGACACTTTACTATTGCCTTTTTTGCCTCTGGCTATCACAGCCCCTTGTCTGAAACATGTTGTTTTAATCCTCTACACGTTATGGCTTTGCTTGTCAAGTGTCAATGGCAAGGTGCACTGGTTGATTAGCATTAATTTCTCACCTGCTGTATTTTTAGGTTCTAAGTATGAAAGACAGTTCTTTAAGATTTATTTTTACTGTAAGTGATTATAGTGATTACCTGAATGAAATTTAATTAAAATATCTGAGTAATTTTATTAGTATTATGATTATACATTAATAATAGTCAACTAAGTTAGGATTTCTGCAGTATTTAAGGCAAAAAACTCATCTGTGTAGTATTTTCCAGTATTTGCCAGTATTTGCCACTTTGGGGAGTATTTTCCAGGACGGTAAATAACGGTAAATACCACCGGTAAATACCAGGGGTGGTATTTACCGCCCAACCCTGCTATTTAGAAATATTAATTTTTATGTTTAATGAAGTTTTAACAGTTTTAAAATAACCTTGATCATCAAATGCCAGTGCTCATGCTGTCAGGGCTTTTCATCAGAAAATTTGGAAGAGGCCCTGGCCTTTCAGATTGGGAAATTTATGCGTGATAATTGTTTATTTTGGGAAAACAAAATTCATTGACAAATGGGTGCTAGTTTATAAATTTTAATAGAAATAAGTATTTTCAACATAACTTTATTTTTATGCCCCCCGGCATCTAGTGATTGAACCGTCCATCCGTCTGTCCGTCCGTCCGTCCGTCCGGTTAACATTTTTCGGCAAGTTGGATATTTCTCAATTTCTACAAAGAGCATTGGCATGAAAGTTTACACACTTACTTAACAGTTCACAGGTCATGACCCTGACAAGTTACATAACTCTGGGTACCTTATTTCTGGTGTTATCTCCCCTTTTTGTACTTAAAAAAATGGTTAACCTGTTTCGGCAAGTTGAATATTTTTCCATTTCTACAAAGATCATTAGCATGAAAGTTTACAAACTTACTATACAGTGCACAGGGTATGACTCTTAACAAGTTACATAACTCTGGCTATCTTAATTCGGGGTTTTCTCCCCAATTTGTACTTAGAGATAAATGGTTAACATTTTTCGGCAAGTTGGATATTTCTCAATTTCTACAAAGAGCATTGGCATGAAAGTTTACACACTTAACAGTTCACAGGTCATGACCCTGACAAGTTACATAACTCTGGGTACCTTATTTCTGGTGTTATCTCCCCTTTTTGTACTTAGAAAATGGTTAACTTATTTCGGCATGTTGGATATTTCGCAATATCCACAAAGAGATCTGGCATTTAAGTTTACACACATACTTAACAGTGCACAGATGATGACCCTAACAAGTTACGTAAGTCTGACTACCTTTTTTCTGGGATTATCTCCCCATTTTATACTTGGATATAAATGGTTAACTTGTTTTATTTGATTTTTGCCCTTTTTCGCTTAGAAATTAGAATTAAGACTTAGAAATTATGGTTAAAGTTTCAATGTTAGTGTTTTTCTAAGGTAATGCTAAGGTAAACAGATGTACTTAACATACTTTGGTGAAAGTGTTGAGTGGTTACTATACTATACTATACTATACTATTTACTCTACTAATACTATACTATACTATACTATACCACACCACACCACACCACACCACACCACACCCACCACCACCACACCACCATCCCCCCCCACCACCCCCACCACACCACCCCATCTCACACCACACCACCACCACCCCACCACACCACCAACAATAATACTGTCAACAACACCGTCAACAACACCAACATCACCGTCAACAACACCACCAACAACTCCGTCAACAACACCACCAACAACAACACCACCACCAACAACAATAGCATCAACAACACCAACACCACCAACAACAATAGCATCAACAACACCAACAACTGACAACACCAACAACAACACTGACAACTACACCAACACCAACATTACCAACACCAACAACAATACCAACAACAGCAACAACACCCACACCACCAACAACAGCAACCAGCATACCATACCTTACTATACTACACCACACCCCACCACATCACTATAGGTGGGCAGGGATAGTGGGTTGATGGGTGTGGGATCAGGGGTGTATGGACTGGGTTGTGTAAACCCTCTAAAAAAAAACTACAATAATAAAGAAACTGTAATTTATTGATTTCCTAACTGGGATTAAGAAACTTTTGTTCATGTGTGTGTGTTGGGTGTCATAAACTCCTGAATCACTCCCCAGTTTAAATGAAGCCCAGTTTTAAATGTGCTTAAATATGTCTGACTTCGAATAGTCGAGTGTGCAGTCGTTTCCGACTGGCTCTTGTTATGATAAATTCTTTTCATGTACAGGTTCTGGCACCAGACGGTTATTTTCATTATTTAGAACTAACTTGTGATTTTAGTTGCAGTTTTAACACTGTGCTATCATTTAAAATTTGTATCGTTACAAACTTCGCTACCGGGGGCACACAGCTTCTTGTTTTTAAGTACTTTGGTTTCAAGACATCAATTTTCAAACTCCTCTCAGAGGATTTTGATCAATTTTTGGACATCTTACCCAGCATTTTGGAAATCTTACAAAGCATTTTGGGAAGAGTCTCCCCCGCAGTTGGGAAAAAATGCTTTATTTTTGGATTGGGAAGTGGCCTTATACAGGCCTCAGTTATATAAGGATGAAAAGCCCTGGCTGTCTGTTTTTTTTAACGGGCTTTCTTCGGAAAAACCCCAATTATAAGAGTTTGGGGTGTCATTTAGTGGACAGGCATCAACATTTTATTCAGAGAATGTGTTTATGTGTCTATCGATAGTTTGCACACATGATAAAAAATGGAGCTAGGTACCACGAGAAAAAAACGTACTGCGGTATACAACGGTAAATACCACAGTATACCCAATCTTGCCTAAGCGTTGTCCAGCTATATATTTAGTAATGAAAATTACGATAAATGGTCATCAAGACTGAATTTATTAAAAATAATAACATTTTGACTAGAGCGTCTATTTTTGCCTTTTTGTGTCACTCCAGCGTTAAATCCAAGGGCGACATGATATTTTTTGCATGTAAACAATAGACGCACTTGATTAAAATTAACTTGACTGGACTAATTGTTTAACTGGCCATACTGCAGTGCATTCATGGGCTTTATGATGAACAATTGTTAGACAATTATGAAGTTATATAAAACAAGTTCGTCATTTAATTGACCTTAAAATATTTAATAAGTTTAAAGTAGAGAATTGTGAGGCATAGACGGTACAGACTAGAGCTGACAGTTAATCCGTTTAAATACTTTTAAAGTTATCATAAAACAAATCGAGGAGAACTGTTTATTTTGGACCAAAAATAGAAAACTCCGAAAATATTTCGAAAGTGAAAAACAAAAAGGATTATTATGACAAAATACCAGTTTTCTGTGATGCATTGGTATCGTACCGCAACACTCTTTCCACAGTAACCGGTTTAGGTGCAATACCATGCACCTCTTATTAAAAATATTTAATGCTGTATGTATATCTGAAATAAATGTCACATTATTTGTGTCAAAAAAGAGAAAGTGCAAATACTGATGACATTGATTTTATGGGTGATCTGGATCTAAATTAGCCTATGTGATAACAGATGTAAGAAGATTATCATAAGCCAAAAAAGTCAGAGCTAAAATATTTCAATGATTTTCTTTTCCTCCGACTTTCTAATTCACACCTTCTTGAACACTGTAGAAGATCGTTCACGAACTATACATGTTTATCAATAAATGTTCGGACAATATTATGGAGAAAATCGACCTATAATAAACACATTCCAGACGCGCAACTTGATGAGAATTAAGGTTCGAAATATTTGAAAAAGACTGCATTGTCATTTGCTCAAAAATAATTTCAACCATTATATACCAGTAATGAAAGATTGAAAACGGCGCCATGTTCTGTCGTAAATACAAATCCGCAGCAGTTTCACATATTTGAAAAATGAGTCTAGCAAATATTTTAGCCCCAGAATCTTTCGGACATATTCATTTAGTCATCAATCATTTAAGTAGTGTTTTCCATTTTGGTCATTTAAAAGTAAATTTGTCCCTGGCAGTGGCAAAATTATAAAGTTTTTAATAGTTAATCAATTACTGGTTAGCCTGGCTTAATTTGTCTAGTTAATAGTTTTGCATCGTTTAAATAAAGACAGAAATATAGAATAGTACCAGAAAGTAAAAGAAGTGTTAGCAGAACACCCATCAAGATGAGTTGATAATACTGAATAAATTTGTTGAAACGCAAGTGCCTTTGTACAATCTTTCAAGTCCACCTGCGCATTCGGTGACCAGATGCTTAAGGTACCCTGGACACTTTAATTCGTGAATGCAGATCTTGTTATAACTTATAAGAATAACTATGTCATCGAATGTATTACAAGTTGGTAGCTTCATTAAGTGAGCAGGGATTTGCTTAGTTTGTCAGAACAGGGAGAAGTTTTTCCAAATTTTGGTAGAAGTTAACTAGTTTTTTGGCTTTCTGTATGAAATATTGAAGGAAAAACCTCCATTGGCTGGGTTAAGAAGTTTTGGACATTTGGGAGCCTATTTCTATTTCTTCCAAGTCTCCCTGTAAGCCAATCCCTGGATTGCATGTCAAAAACTAGTTCAAAAGATCAGATTATTTTGTGCAAAACATATTCCATTCTATCAATTCTCTTTTTCAGTTTTCCTTCAACATCAACAACTAATGTTAAAAACGAGTGTGAATGTCAGCACTGCTCGTTTGGTTGTGACGAGCTTTCCTTTTGACATCCATCAACCACATTGGTAAGTCTTGTATGACAGGTGTTTCCTGACAAACTGTTCAATTGCTTGAGTTGCCGTTTTATTGATCAGAGATAAATGCTTCTTGTATGATTGTTAACACATTATATTGCACAATCAATATTATATACAAATATTAACAACCATGACCCTACCATTAGGCAACAAAAATTGTTGTGGTTAGGGTAACATCTTGTTGTGGGTTAGTTTATGTTTAGACAAGTGCTTAAACAACTTTTTATTTTGGACAAATAAGGATTTATTTAGGGTTCATTTCTTTTTTATCCAATTAAGTTTCACAATAACAATCTTAAGGTTTTAACAAGAAGCTGAATAGTCAATTCCCACATTTTTGCTCTACCAAACTAAGCTGGTGGCCAAATAAAAATAATATTTAAGATGTAATAACAACAATGACATTAACAACAGGAGAAACTCTTTAACATGCAAGAAAAATTTAAGTTCCTGCTTGGAAATTATGAATTATTATATGGTTTTCTTATTACATGGTTTTGAAATTTTCCTCCATTTCCAAATAAAAACATGACAGTTAACAATAAATTAAATGAAACCAACTGAAGTGTCTTGATGATGAAAAAGAAACCTTAATTTGACAGATGGAAGAGGGTTATTGATCAGTTTATGCAGAGTGTTGCAGAAGAATTGTTCATATCAAAATCTTTACTCGTGATATTTCATTGATTATATAGCTCATTTTGAGCTGAATTCCCAATCCAAACTTGTCTGTTTTTTTCCAACAGCAAAACATTTCTGGTTAGCAAGTATGTAATAGCTGCCTGTACTTAATTCATAATTTAGGGTCACCCGATTTACCAAATCGGCCCAATTACCGAAATCTACCGAAATCGACTGGGAATTACCGAAATCGACTTTATAAATTCATTTTTCCCAGTTATTAATGATTATTATTATAATAATTGTGATTATATAATGAATGTTCATTTAAATAAAGATGATTCAATTCAGAAATTTGATTTGAAATTGTAAAAATGACCGCAGATGTGCGTACTAACATATAATGTTGTATGTCACAAACCGAAATCGGCGTGTAAACTTCACATTTATATCTTAAATATGGCATTAATCTTGAATAAATTGTTATAAATAAAAAATATGTTAATATTGACATCTTAATACGTTATTATTTATTAAATTTTCGTAAAACTTGCTGAATAAAATAAGCAAGCGAATGTCCGAAAGCGGGTCGCAAAGAGATACCGAACTACCGAAAGCAACTTTATGAATTCATGTTTCCCTGTTATAAGTGATATATATTTTATTAATTGTGATAATATAATGAATGTTCATTTAAATGTAGATGTTTAAATTCAGAAATATAATTTGAAATTGTAAAAATGACCTTATATATGCGTACTAACATATTATGTCGTGTACCAAATTCGCAAAGAGATTCGGAACGCTAGTTAAACTAACCGAAAAGTGTTCTCATAAAGTGTATTTTAAATTTTCATTAGAGATAAAATGGTGATTTATTGTTTATTAGGGCAATTCCAGCATTACGTGTACGGGGGGGGGGACCCCAGCACCCAGAATTATTAATTAATTGTCAAACCCAGCAGCGAGCATTACACATTTTCCTGAAACCCCAGCACCTAGAATTACGAATTTTACAATGTACGCCATACCCCCATCTTTATTTTTTGTTAAATTCCCACTGGAAAACATTGAACCAATACTACAAAACAACGTTTTTTAATCAAAATTACAACTTCTTTATCGATTTACACCAAATGCAGGATGTTAACATGTGTATTTTAAGTGAAATCCTCTCAAATATATTGGCGGCAGTGCACCTTTTTTCAGACAACCCAGATTTCGGAAGATGTCAGTTTTTCAGTTCGACAAATTAATTAAACCGCTTTATGACATTCCCTTCTCAATTAAAAATAAATCTTTGAAAGACTGATCAGTTTTTCACAAATGAACGTCCGGTAAAGAGAGGTGTTATTTCAAATTCACAACATTTGCTCAATCAAATGGCTATTTAATGGCAATACCGCAGCCCTTATCTCGCTGCAATTTTAGCAAATGCATCGTTAAATTTTAATTAAATGCATCATAATTCTTTATTAGTTAATTTTAGTTAGAGTGCCAATTGTGAAAACATGGCCTACAATCAAACGCTGAAATAATATGATTTAGATGTCTGGATATTTGGCGGTAAAAAATATGATTTGCACGAAATGCACGCTTTTTGTTCGCCGCATACATCATCAACATATGATGTACAATCAAACGATAACAATACGTCAGACATGCAATGAAATGCTTGATTTGCACGAAATACACGCTTCTTGCGCGCTGCATGTAGAAGGTTTTTGTCGTGGGTGGTAAAATCTGTTTTATTTCCGGTCTAGCAAAGTTTTGCATGAATGGCACGCTGAATAGCATTTAATTAATTAACAAATGTTACAAGAACTTTGCGTCTTGTTTTGAAAATGCATGTTTTAAATTAAGACTGCCACATCCTCTCCGCACCGAAAGGGCTTTCAACAATCAAAAATTAAAATTGAATAATGTACGAACTTTTACATCAGATTATACCGGTTGTAATCTTTGACATTTTTACTGTTGTTTTTTTAGCTTCCACATTAGTGTACAGCACATGGCCATATCAAGTTTAGAAAAAGTGATCTCCCTTTGACTTAACGACAATAGGCACTTTCTCGTTAGTCAAGAACAGGTTACCTCCCTTGACATAGAACGATTCTTTTATTCTGTTTATACTGAACAAATATCCAATGTTACTCTTAAAAGTTAATAATTTCATTGTTTTACACAGCATTGAATTTATATGAGCGTGAGTATATTACATATTGGTTTGAAATGTTTCATTTCTAAACGAACTACATATACTTACCGAATACGCACGCATGTTCCAAAAACTAAGCAAATCAATAGCTCATATCCTTTGCATCTTACTCAGATATTTAAATTAATGCGGATTGAATTGCAATTAATGTTTATTGAATTGCGAAAGATATCTTCGGACGCACGTGAGGATACATGACCGGTGATTCTTTTTCTGTTGGCTTTCTGTATCTTTCGGCGGCACGCTTTCAGATATTCGCTCATTAAATATATGAGCGATCTTTCTAAAAACATAAACATTAAAGTATTTAGGAGTTTGTATGACTATAATAATTATTTATGAATTAAAACAATATAATTACAGATTAACGCTAGATATAAGATATAAATATGAAGGTTTTTTTGGCGATTTCGGTATGCGACATGCAACGTTAACTACAAGTCCGTACATATACCATCTTTTTGTCGATTTCAAATAAAAATTTGTATTAACAAATCAATAATTTCTAATGAACTTGCATGATAGTATCACACTGAATAAAAATAAATATTCAATATTGTACATTTATATCCATTTATTAAAGATTCACGCTATATTTAGGATATAAATATGTAGTTTACAAGGCGATTTCGGTATGTGACATATATGTTAGTACGCATATCTACAGTCAATTTTGCAATTTCAAATGAAATTACTTCATTTAATCATCTTTATTTCAATGAACATTCTTTTTATAATCCCAATTAATAAAAAAGGAACTGATAACTGGCAGACTTCCCGAAAGTCGCCGGACCGTCGGACCTGTCCGGTAAATTTTAGGCCGGTCCGGCATGATTTCATATATTGTCGGACCGATTGTCCGGCAAACATTTGATATGCATATTCCAATTTCATTTGCTAAATTACAGTTTTGCTCGATGTTTTTATTCGAGACTGTTCCGAGGGAAATAAGTGAGGATATCCGAGTGCAATAATTTACGTATTCGTCTTCATGACAATTCGTACCACTGCCGCTTCTTTGACTGTTTCGCTGCGCATGACCATTCTTCATCAGAAAACGACTGACTGCGACTGGGTAGGAGTCTACCGTTTCCTACATTTTGCCCATTTTCACCTATTTCCATTTCGTAATTTCGGACTCACAAAATGGCGTTTTGAAAATATTTCACTGGAGCAATTCCCGGTAAAAAGAGAAAAGTAACAAATGAAGAAAAGCTGCAAAAGAAGAAAATACCAAAAACACTTACTGGTTTGTAGATTTTATACAAAATGGATAAAAGATCGTTAATGCTTTGACTTCCAAGATGAACTATTGAATTTAAAAAAAACTGATCATGTAATTATAGGGAGTGATTTTACTCTCCAGTATAGGGAGTGATTTTCCTCTCCAGTAAATCAGGCGATTTTCTAAGTGAAATAAAAAGGAAAATATATTCTGTCTTACAATGGTAAAACAAATATCCTCTACATAAAGAAAAATAAAAACACCCTCAATACCGTGTTTTGCTTATTTCATTTTTAAATGTTTCGGTCAGACAGAATTTGTTTCGGTCAGACAGATTTTCACATCTTGTCTGACCGAATGTCTGACACTTTTTTTCAACTTTCGGGAAGTCTGAACTGGGGGAAATGAATTTTAAAAGTCGCTTTCGGTAGTTTGGTATCTCTTTGCGACCCGCTTTCGGATATTCGCTCGTACTATTTGAGCAAGTTTTACGAAAATTTAATAAATAAATACGTATTAAGATGTCAGTATGAACATATTTTTGATTTAAAACAATTTATCTAAGATTTACGCCATATTTAAGATATAAATAGGAAGTTTACCAGCCGATTTCGGTTTGTGGCATACAACGTAATATGTTAGTACGCACATCTACGGTCATTTTTAGAATTTCAAATCAAATTTTTGAATTGAATCATCTTTATTTTAATGAACATTCATTGTATAATCACAATTATTATAAAAATAATCATTAATAACTGGGAAATATGAATTTATAAAGTCGATTTCGGTAATTCCCAGTCGATTTCGGTAATTGGGTCGATTTCGGTAAATCGGGTGACAGCATAATTTAAGACTGTTTTAAACATGTGGAACAGGTGATTAATTGCTCTTATTGATCCTTGAACTGAGAACAAAGTACTGTAGCTAAATCCTGTTTTCTGTTAATTACAACATCTAATCCATCATCACTTACATTTATTAAGATTTGTCTGCATCTATTTTATTCAGTTTCAACCAGATATTAAATAACTGCTTTCTCGGGTGTTGTATTCCCCCTTTAATTGGAAAGTAAATAATAACTTGGCTCAATTTCCATTTGTTACAAGGAGATTACTAAATTAAAAATTATGTGCCCATTTTCATTAAAGCGGCATTACTTCAATTTAACCCGCTCTTGTATGAAATATTACATGTATTTGGAACTATAGGCACATATTTGCAGCATTAGTTAGGGCTAATATAATTTTAATTTACTAAAATTCATTTGGTCCCCACGACTAAAAGTGAAAGCAGGATTTCCAAAAAGTCACAGAAATCGAGATCACGCATGAAGTGGTCTCTTCGTCTGCTGAATATAGCTCCATTTTATTTAGCTTCTTTGAAGTTCGTTAACGATAATATAACAATATCATTGAAAATCCCATGAATTCAATCTGACCTTTTGTGTTCTGATAGAGAGTTGATCATTTGGAGTCTATATGGACAAATATAATTTTTTAATAGTATATTCTTACTTAAGTTTAGGGCTGTGGCTTTAAGTCCACAAGTAACTTGCAAAGTTGAAAAACTGAGAACATGGTCTTTATATTTGTAGAACAGTGCATACCATGGCATCATCTGGGAGATCAGTATTTGGTGCCTTCGCAGGTGGACCATCACCAAGGAAAAAAATAAAGGTGGAGGAAATTCCTGCAGCAACCACAGAGATAGCTGAAACAAGGAAGCTTGTCCTAGTAAGAGTTGTTTACAATGCTCTAAACATTTTACATGGGCTCTATGCCAAAGCATGTAAAATAACAGCCCCAAAATTCTTTTTTCTGATATTAGATTGCTGTCAAAGGAATGTTCTGTCAAAAGAATGTGCAGTTCGTGGCATGTCCAGGTTCATATTAAGTTGACTTAATTCCCCATTTCCAGTTCTCAACCCTTACCCCCAACAAAAAGCATTTGGCCTAACTAGGATGTTAGTTAGTTCTGAATGGACATGCAGTACCAAAGCACCTGAATATTGTTATTGGTAATTCATATGATTTAGAGTGTCTGTCATTAACAACACAAGTTGGTAGCAAAGACCTATTGTAGTGATAAAATTATGTCGTTTTTTTTCCAGGATGAGAAGCTGCATCAAATGCTGGATTTGAAAGAGAACTACTTCGATCATCTAACAGAATGTTTCTTCCTACAAAATGGTGGTGGTTTAATGGATTACTACAGCTGGCGTAAACGTCCCACACCTCAGCTTGTACATTTCCTCAAGTCCGGCCGCCTGGACAGTGATGACGAGGATGAAGATCCTGTTATCTACCTCAAGGAAAGCAGGGACTCGGATGAGGTGGGTTTAAATATTATGTTAACTTGTTGTAATGGGAGATGAAAATTAAAATTGTGTCATTATTGTAAAAAACGCTGTTCACACTGAAAGTGGGTAATGCTAACCCGTTGGAATAGTACAAGTTCATATACTATTAATGCCAGCTAGTTATCTTACATTCAGAAATTACTATAGTATTTAACACAGTAACATGATTTAAGAAAACATTTTGCTAACAAGGGGAATCTTTAGTTACATATAATTTAAATAAATTATATCCACATCTTACCCATTTTGTGTCATTTAAATAGGCCAAGAGGTGCAGTTTATGGTTTTAATTCATTGAATGTTTATCTAGAGTTTTAATTCTATACTAAAACTATATTTCTTTGTGTCAATAGATTCCAGGCACAAAAGTCATTGATTGATTGTATTCTGTTTCAGATTAAGGCAAATGGAAATTCCAGCTCGGTTTCAGTGACCCCAGATGGTATGTAGGAATTTAAAAATTGATGTACAGAATGTTAATTCTTTAAATGCCAGTCTTAGTTTGTGTCACTTCTGAACAATGAAGACCAAGATCAGCCTTCTTATTTATGAAGACTTACTTGGTTCTGCATTGCTCACTTAAAACTGATCTGGTTTATTTTCTGAAAAATGTCGGTGTGACAAATGAATAGACCACAGACAGTAAAAGAATTTTGTTTGAAATAGTTGGTTTAGGTGGTTACTGTTCAATCTTGAATTATTTTTTTTTACGTATAAGATTCACCAAGGAATAAAATGTAATCTAAACTGACAGTCTGAAATTATAAAACTAAAATAATTGGCATGCGTATGCAGAAGTCTTGGAAGTGATGGTCATGAGGCCTAGGTAAAAATTGGGTTTTGAATACAGATGCAGTTTTATCATGATTGACTGTTAAGGCAGGGGGGTTGGGGATGGGGGGGGGGAGCATTTGACTGAACAGTTTAGTAAACAAAGAATGGATATGAGAGATTGTTAAGATGATCAGTGAACTATTGAAAAAACATGACCTTCTAGATGACACACAAAGTGTGTACATTTTATATGGCATCTAGGTTCAGGATTTGGATGTTTACCTGGGATCAGATTTGATCCTCCAGCTGGCATGGCTTCGGATGGCACATTCTTGTCTCCTCAGAATGTTGACTCGGCTAAATTTCTAGGTAGAACATACATCGTGTGTGATAGTGTACCTGTGTTAAATTCTAGCTGTTGTGCTTTTCCTTTGATCATTTTAACCCTTTACTCCTTAGATACACCTTTATTGCATGGGCGAACAGTGTAGATCCTGATCGGATATAATAGATGAGCCAGCTCATCTTTATCTACACTGGTAGCACATGCAATAAAATGTGCATATATAGAAGGAATGGTCAATTTGTTTCTGTTAATTTGCATGACTCTTAACTTATTTCTTGAAGTAGTATGTTACCTATTTTAGGGGGAAAACACTGATGCTTATTTCTGAACCTTTAATAGAGCTTAAATACTACATAACTAATTGCACAGAGTCTTGATGATTTCAGCACTTGCCTATTTAAATTCTCTTAAGTCTCGTAAGAGCCAAATCACCACCTACTTTCTTCTTTTTCTGTTCTTCTTTGATTGACCATTTTCTGTTCTTATTAGATAGACCACAGGCTTTCCCATTCTGTTGGCGGTTTTAGAATAGGTCTATTTTCTTTACAACTTAATGTGCATGTTTGAATGTTGTAAAGTTTTTAAATGCTCCATACTATCACATCAAATATTATCTTAAAATAATTAATATTAGTTTACAGAAGTTGTAAAGATAAAAAAAATTGAGTACTTAATAAAAATCGGAAAAAAGAATTGAAAGGAATAATGAGAAGTTGATGAACACAAATGTTCAGATGAACACCAATTAGTGTACAACAAGAATACCTACTGTGACTGTCAGTGGTGTTGTTTCTGCTTTCAGGTAGTTCTCTGGCTGCGTCTTCTCCGCACAACCTACACAGATCTGTATCCGACTCGAGGCTTACAACCCTTGCATCACAGTCACAACGGCTCACTGGATCCTCATCACAGTTAGTTATCGTTTTTCTTAAATTTGTTGTTTTGGGGGCTTTTTATTATTGCTGTGTTCATTTCATATGCATTTCAATTTTGGGGGAAAGAAGCATGATGATTGCCTTTAAAGAGAATGAAAAGTCTGTTGTGAAGTAACAAACCTGGTAAGAACTGCATTATTTGATGAACTTTTAACAGTCCCATTTAAGGCCCAAAGTTTTAAACTTAAGAATATTCTACAGAAATGAAGTAGATGTGGTCTCGCAGCTAGTAAGAGATATTTTTTGTATGAAACCTGCTGATAATGATTCAAGTGAAATAAGTAAACATTCTTTGCATTATGTACAATAATTGTAACTTAGACCCTTTGTGCTGTATATCTGACAACAGTAAAATAGCCCCAGCTGATGTTCTACACTACGGGGCTGTTTAGACTGTACACTTCTGTGTAGTATTAATGTGATGGAAACTTGTTTATTACACACTACTGATGCATGTTTGTTTTACTGGTACCTTTAACAGGCATTGACTTAACCTCAAATAATGAATATATTTGCAGGACAAGCACTGTTAAGAAATCACTCTCCCCAGGCAGTCAGAAACAGGCAAGCTTTGATGGAACAACTATTAAGGGCATCTCCTCCCAGGAAGCAATTGTCGAGAGAGCAAAACAGGTGAGTTCTTTAGAGCCCTACTGAGGAAATAACAAAGGATGTAAAATTTTGAAACTATAACACTGGATCTGGATAAATGAAGATGGTTACCAGAGCCACCTGACTCATTCTGTGTATGAAAATTTATCATATACAATTACCTGGTGGCAAAATCAGCAGACAAAGCTCATTATCTGGAACATGACTTGTCTCGTCATGTCCTTAATGAACATTGTGACATCATATATACATACTAATGACGCATTTTAGATGCATCCTTGGTCCGTTTTCATGACATCATATATACATACTAATGACGCATTTTAGATGCATCCTTGGTCTGTTTTCATGGCTCCGTTTCAGGAACTAATGCAGCCTTTCTGTTATTTCAAAAGTTGAGCAGTTATTTGCATTGAAGCTAATGTTTCACTATCACATCTAAATCACAGGGGTCAAAGTTTTCAGGATTATTTTTGAATTCAGGATTCAGTGTGTAAAAATGGTTGATTTTCTTTATTTTCCCAATATAAATTGACAAATTTTCAGGATTTCCAGAATTTCTAACTTTCACCCCTGAAATCAGTTATATAATTTGGCTTTTGTCTTTCCTTAACAGGCTAATTCATCTAATGCTGATAAAAATAATTGATTTTTAAAGAAAGTTGAAATTCTCAGTTTTAGTAAAAACTATCTGAAAGATCCAGCCTCATTCCAACAAATCGAAAAAGATTCAGCTCATTGGTCATTGTATGGCATATTCTATTAAAAAAGAGGGAAATATGAAATCCCTGTTTAAAATATAAAATCGTTGTATAATTGTGAAGCAGGCTTGGTTTTCCAGCTTGCATGTTTGATAAACTTTACTGTTTATGAGCCACCTGAAGTATTCTGATAATGGTAAAGTGCCTTGATCAGGTAATATGGTGGCTAGATTATCAAGGACAAATTTCAGTCCCCAGTTCTTGACTAGCTTTGTCATGCACTGTTAATGAACTTTGTAACAAGTTTAGGATTTATACTGCAGGTCTAGGTTATTCATCAATTCAGTATTGTCCTGATCTAAACATGGACATGCCGAAAAACGTGCAGGTTCTAAATCTGGCATTTTATAACTGACATAATGTTTCAGTTGCCAGTCTTGAAGAGCTGACATGAATTTTAATTCCAGCCTGAAATAGTGTTTTTTTTCTGACAAAGTAATTATCTTTAGACAAGAGTTCAACTGAACACCCATCTTTTAATTGCTTTTTAACAACCCATTTACTGAATTAATTGTTCTGTTATCGCCTGTGGTATGCTGGCTGTGTTTATAGAAGTCCGGCTCTTTGGTTTGAGCAATAATAGACCTATCTTGTGAAACTTAGTAAGAATGTTATCTTCAGACTAAAACTTGCTTAAAGTAACTTGAGAGGAGCCACCTTAGCATTCTGTTCATGGTTAAGTGTCATGTGCAATTAATTGGTGGCTAGAGTAGCAACGACAATTTTCAGTCCCCAGTAATGACTAGTTTTGTCATGTACTGTTAATGAATTTTGTGACAGTCTAATTTATCCTAAATTGTTTTAAAACATGTTTAAATTTATATCTTTGTTGGCTTACAGAAATTATTTAAAAGTAAGTGTTAAACTGCAGAACATGCGTTCTCTTGTAAGCAATGAATTTCAATATTGCCTGATTTGATCTTTCACTGTTTATTATTGAAAAAAAGACCGATTTAAACAGAGAAGTCTAACATGTTTTGGCTTTTTCTGTTTAGAGGTGTTTTTAGCTCGACTATTCGAAGAATATGTCGAGCTATTGTACTCACTTGGGCGTCGGCGTCCCGCTTTGGTTAAAGTTTGCGTGCAACCTACTGATATCTTAAAAACTACTATAGCTACAGCTTTAAAACTTGGCACACTTGTTCATCATCATGTCCTGAGTATGTATGCCAAGAACCATAACTCTAACTTTCATTTTGATCAAATTATGGCCCTTTTTCGACTTAGAATTTCAGGTTAAAGTTTGCATGCAAGCTAATGTACAGACACATAACTTCAATACAACTTATACTACAGCTTTGAAACTTGGCACACTTGTTCATCATCATGTCCCGAGTGTGTATGCCAAGAACCATAACTCTAACTTTCATTTTGATCAAATTATGGCCCTTTTTTGACTTAGAATTTCAGGTTAAAGTTTGCGTGCAAGCTACTGTACAAACACATAACTTCAATACTACTTATATTACAGCTTTGAAACTTGGCACACTTGTTCATCATCATGTCCCGAGTGTGTATGCCAAAAACCATAACTCTAACTTTCATTTTCATCAAATTATGGCCCTTTTTTCGACTTAGAATTTCAGGTTAAAGTTTGCGTGCAAGCTAGTGTACAAACCCGTAACTTCCATACTACTTATACTACAGCTTTGAAACTTTCAGCACTTGTTCATTATCATATCCCGAGTGGGTATGCCAAGAAGCATAACTCTAACTTCCATTTTGTTCAAATTATGGCCCTTTTTCAACTTAGAATTTCAGGTTAAAGTTTGCGTGCAAGCTAGTTATTTTCATACTTCTTGTACTATAGCTTTGAAACTTTCAACACTTGTTTACCATCATGACCCTGACTATGTATGCCAAGAACCATAACTCTTTCTTTAATTTTTAATCAAATTATGGCCCTTTTTCAACTTAGAATTTCAGGTTAAAGTTTGCGTGCAAGCTAGTTACTTTCATACTTCTTGTAACTTGTTCACTATCATGACCATGACTATGTATGCCAAGAACCATAACTCTTTCTTTGATTTATATCAAATTATTGCCCTTTTTAGACTTAAAAATTAAGGTTAAAGTTTGTGTGCAAGGTGGTGAAACCTCATAATATTATCTTTCATTCTATTAAAACGACAACTTTAAAACTTTGTATACCTTTATTGTATCATACATCAGGTTGATTTTCAAAGGCCCATAACTCATCCTTGCTTTTTATGCCCCCGCCATGAAATGGCGACGGGCATTAAGAGTTGCTCCTGTCCGTCCTTCCGTCCGTCCGTCCGTCCGTCTGTCCGAGCGCACCGCAAGGCATCTGTTGGGTACCATAATACCCAACAAATGCCCTTCTGTGAGAACTTTCCATTCATTCCGTTAGTCTCTTATTGGGTAGTTTTTCGCTTGTTGGGTAGTTTTAAACAAAAGAAATACCCAACAAATGCCCATCTGTGGGAACGTCCGTCCGTCCGTCCGTCCGAAATTCTCGTGAACGCAACTCCTCCTAAACTACTGGTGGGAATTTAATGAAACTTTACCACAATGCTTGGCTTGATATGTAGTTGTGCATGAAGGTGGGGTTTCGCTCTTACATGTTCCGTTCAGAAGTTATGGCCCTTTGATACTTCCATTTACATTAGTTTTAACAGGAATATATCTTGTGAACGCAACTCCTCCTAAACTACTGGTGGGAATTTAATGAAACTTTACCACAATGCTTGGCTTGATATGTAGTTGTGCATGAAGGTGGGGTTTCGCTCTTACGTGTTCCGTTCAGAAGTTATGGCCCTTTGATACTTCCATTTACATTAGTTTTAATAGGAATATATCTTGTGAACGCAACTTCTCCTTAACTACTGGTGGGAATTTAATGAAACTTTACCACAATGCTTGGCTTGATATGTAGTTGTGCATGAAGGTGGGGTTTCGCTCTTACATGTTCTGTTCAGAAGTTATGGCCCTTTGATACTTCCATTTACATTAGTTTTAATAGGAATATATCTCGTGAACGCAACTCCTCCTAAACTACTGGTGGGAATTTAATCAAACTTTACCACAATGCTTGGCCTGATATGTTGTTGTGCATAAAGGCGGGGTTTTGACTTACATGTTCTGTTCAAAAGTTATGGCCCTTTGATAATTTCATTTACATTAGTTTTATTCTTATATTTTGTGTTAAGCAAAATATGCATTTTGCCCATAACTTTAAAACTACTTGAGATATTGCCTTGAAATTTGAAATATATTTTCACCATCAAAATCTACATCATAACCAACAAGATCCATAACCCTGCTTCCAATACTTTTTCAAATTATGCCCCTTTTTCACTTACATTTTGTGTTAAGCAAAATATACACTTGGCCCTTAACTTTCTTTTGAAAGGAGGGATTTCAAAAAAACTTGGCACAAATGTTCATCATGACAAGGTGGTGTGTCGCATACAACACCCATGCCTGTAGGTCCAAGGTCAAGGTCACTGTTACTAAAAATAGAAATTTCTTGCAAAATTGTGTCGGCTCTGTAACTTTGTTATTTGTCATTGGATTTTTAAATAACTTGGTTTAATCGATCACCATATTAAGACTGTGTGTCACATACATTCCCAAGCCTGTAGGTTCAAGGTCACTGTTCCTAAAAATAGAATTTTCTTCTCCAGGCTGTAACTTTGTTATGAATGGAGGGATTTCAAAATAACTTGGCACAAATGTTCACCATGACAAGGCAGTGTGTCCGCACAATACCCATGCCTGTAGATCCAAGGTCAAGGTCACTGTTACTAAAAATAGAATTTTCTTGTAATAGGAATATAATTATCTCGTGAACACAACTTGTTCTACACTACTGCTGGGAGCTTTATTAAAAACCTATAGCGGGGGCATCCGTGTCCTTTGGACACATTTCTAGTTTAATTTAATTTTTGCCCTTTTTCGCTTAGAAATTAGAATTAAGACTTAGAAATTATGGTTAAAGTTTCAATGTTAGTGTTTTTCATAGGTAATGCTATAGAAAAGGTTTAAACCAGATGTACTTAACATACTTTGGTTGAAAGTGTTGAGTGGTTATACGATACGATACGATACCATACGATACGATACCATACCATACCATACCATACCATACCATACCACCACCACCCCACACCTACCCCACACCCACCTCCCACCACCACCTTCCACCACCACCTTCCACCACCACCACCCCCACCCCACACCCACCCACCCACCACACCACAACCCACCACCCACCACCCCCACCCACCACCCCCCACCACCACCCCCCCCACCCACCCCCGACCCCCCCCACCCCCCCCATCCACCCACACACCACCACCCCACACCCACCCACCCACCCACCCACCCCACCCCCACAGATGTACTTAACATACTTTGGTTGAAAGTGTTGAGTGGTTATACTATACTATACTATACTGTACTGTACTATACTATACTATACTATACTATACTATACTATACTATACTATACTATACCACACCACACCACACCACACCACACCACACCCACCCACCAGCACCCCCACCACCACCACCCACCCCACACCCACCCACCCACCCACCACCACCCCACACCCACCTCCCACCACCACCGTCCACCACCACCACCCACCCCACACCCACCCACCCCACACCCAACCACCCACCCACCACCACCCACCACACCACAACCCACCACCACCACCACCTCCCCCCCCCCCCCCCCCCCCCCCCATCCACCCACCCACCACCACCCCACACCACCCACCCCACCACCACCCACCCACTACCCACCACCACCACCACACCACACCACACTACCACCACCCACCACCACATACCACCAACAATAACACCAACAACACAACCAACAATAACACAAATAACAACTACACCACCAACAACACTGTCAACAACACCACCAACAACAACATCAACACCAACAATAGCATCAACAACCACCACCAACAGCAACAACACTGACAACAACACCACCAACAACAACAACACCAACAACACAACCAACAAAAACCCTAATAACAACAACAACACCAACAACACCACCAACAACAACAACACCACCAACAACACTGTCAACAACACCACCAACAACAATACCATACCTTACTATACTACACCACACTATAGGTGGGCAGGGGTGTATGGACTGGGTTGTGTAAACCCTCTAAAAAAACTACAATAATAAATTAAGTGTAATTTATTGATTTCCTAACTTGGATTAAGAAACTTTTGTTCATGTGTGTGTGTTGGGTGTCATAAACTCCTGAATTACTCCCCAGTTTAAATGAAGCCCAGTTTTAAATGTGCTTAAATATGTCTGACTTCGAATAGTCGAGCGTGCTGTCGTTTCCGACTGGCTCTTGTTATTAAATTCTCCTAACCCTTTACATTTGTTTCAGCTATGCCAGTGGTATTCACAATAAAACCCATTAAATTGTGTGTTTTGTTTGTTTTTGACAGGAAGCCCAGGTTATGAGTCGTGTTTCTGAGTTGCGCAAGGAAGGTTTGTGGTCTTCAAGGCGATTGCCAAAAGTTCAGGAGCCACCAAGACCAAAGGCTCACTGGGACTATCTTCTAGAAGAGATGCAATGGCTGGCAGCCGACTTCCTCCAAGAACGGAAATGGAAAAAAACCTGTGCTCGGAAGGTCAGGGAGGCTCATTAAAAAAATTGTGTTTTAACAACTTTTTCATGAGTTTTCTTAAGGGGCAGTTTACTATGACGTTCTGGTCAACGTTCTCTAGCGTTCTAGAATGACGATCACACATCTGGCGTGTTATTAACAATTTGTCTAACGCACCACTAGCATGTGTCTAACACACTAAAAGCGTCTAACAGCGACCAAGTAAGAAAACTCTAAAATCATTGGCATGTTCTCACGGGCCACTGGCGCGCGAAGAACCGTTTGTCAACCTTCGACGAGGGTGCTGAGGCATGGACGTTCGGGTAACGCTCGGTTGACGCTAAATAGACGTCAAAAGGACGTTCATTTCACTTTAGTCACACACTGCGTTCACTAGGGTATCGTTTAGCGATCGGTGACAGGTCGCCAGCAAGCCGTTCACAGCAAAGCAAACGATTTGTAACAAGTAACGCTTGAGTAACGGCTGTCTTGACGATAGCCTAACGCGTGCAACGCTTGGCAAACGTTCGTAAAATGTTCCACGAACGTTCTTAAACGTTCTTCAGTGTTTACAATTTATTGTTGAAGAATGTCGTCTCAGGGAAATTTGTTGTGCATGTTCAAAATTTTTTTCCCGTACCAGCTTTCTCCGCCGATTCCAGGCGATCATTGACATTCACCGACGTTCACTAGCGTTCAAAAAACGCACTTCTGGCGATATCCCAGCGACCATGGACGACTATCAGCGTTTCATCAAACATCGTAGAACGCTGGACAGAAAGTCATAGTGTGATGGCCCCATAAGTAATTCATTTTTTTACAAAGACTTGCTTAATAAGCTATGCAACAAACTTTTAATTTCAATTATTCTCTAAGGATATATTCCTTTACTTATTTACATGTAGCTAGAATAGAAATGAAGCTGCCTTTCCGAAGAAGATTGTGTAACTGTTTATTCTAATTTCACAACAGATAATTTATATCAAAATATTTAAATACTGTTTTGAACTTCATACCTTAAGAGGTGTTGTTCAGTTTATTAAATGATGGACCTGTAGGTTAAGAAAGTATGATAAAACAGAACTGTTTATCACTACTTTTACAGGCTTTCTACTGATCCCTACTTTTTCTACTTTTTCCTACTTTTCTCTACTTTTTTAGTCTGAGCCCTACTTTTCCCTACTTTTTTATGCTCCCCCCGAAATTCGGGGGAGCATATAGTTGTCGCTTTGTCCGTCCGTCCGTCCCGTTCGTCCGTTCGTTCGTCCGTCCGTCCGTCATAATATTGTCCGGACAATTACACAAAAACTATGAGAGGTATCAAGACTAAACTTCATAGTTAGTTAGATCTCGTTGAGGAGCAGTGCAGTGCACAAGAACTATAACTCTTGCTTTATTCATTTTTGAGTTATTGCCCTTTGAAATTTCTCATACTTACTTTTTGTCCGGGGCATATCTCCCAAAGTCTAAGAGTTATGAAGTTGAAACTTCATAAGTAGATAGATCTCAATGAGGAGCAGTGCAGTGCACAAGAACCATAACTCTTGCTTTATTCATTTTTGAGTTATTGCCCTTTGAAATTTCTCATACTTACTTTTTGTCCGGGGCATATCTCACAAAGTATAAGAGTTATGAAGTTGAAACTTCATAAGTAGATAGATCTCAATGAGGAGCAGTGCAGTGCACAAGAACCATAACTCTTGCTTTATTCATTTTTGAGTTATTGCCCTTTGAAATTTCTCATACTTACTTTTTGTCCGGGGCATATTTCACAAAGTATAAGAGTTATGAAGTTGAAACTTCATAAGTAGATAGATCTCAATGAGGAGCAGTGCAGTGCATAAGAACCATAACTCTTGCTTTATTCATTTTTGAGTTATTGCCCTTTCAAATTTCTCATACTTTTTGTCTGGGGCATATCTCACAAAGTATAAGAGTTATGAAGTTGAACCTTCATAACTAGATAGATCTCAGGGAGGAGCAGTGCAGTGCACAAGAACCATAACTCTTGCTTTATTCATTTTTGAGTTATTGCCCTTTGAAATTTTTCATACTTACTTTTTGTCCGGGGCATATCTCACAAAGTATAAGAGTTATGAAGTTGAAACTTCATAAGTAGATAGATCTCAATGATGAGCAGTGCAGTGCATAAGAACCATAACTCTTGCTTTTATTGATTTTTGATTTATTGCCCTTTGAAATTTCTCTTACTTATTTTTTGTCCAGGGCATATCACACAAAGTATAAGAGTTATGAAGTTGAAACTTCATAAGTAGATAGATCTCAATGAGGAGCAGTGCAGTGCATAAGAACCATAACTCTTGCTTTATTCATTTTTGAGTTATTGCCCTTTCAAATTTCTCATACTTTTTGTCTGGGGCATATCTCACAAAGTATAAGAGTTATGAAGTTGAACCTTCATAACTAGATAGATCTCAGGGAGGAGCAGTGCAGTGCACAAGAACCATAACTCTTGCTTTATTCATTTTTGAGTTATTGCCCTTTGAAATTTTTCATACTTACTTTTTGTCCGGGGCATATCTCACAAAGTATAAGAGTTATGAAGTTGAAACTTCATAAGTAGATAGATCTCAATGATGAGCAGTGCAGTGCATAAGAACCATAACTCTTGCTTTTATTGATTTTTGATTTATTGCCCTTTGAAATTTCTCTTACTTATTTTTTGTCCAGGGCATATCACACAAAGTATAAGAGTTATGAACTTGAAACTTCATAAGTAGAATGAATTCGTTGAGGAGCAGTGCAGCACACAAGAACCATAACTCTTGCCTTATTCATTATAGAGTTAATGCCCTTTGAAATTTACCATACTTACTTTTTGTCCGGGGCATATCTCACAAAGTATAAGAGTTAGGAAGTTGAAACTTCATAAGTAGATAGATCTCAATGAGGCGCAGTGCAGTGCACAAGAACCATAAATCTTGCTTTATTGATTTTTTATTTATTTCCCTTTGAAATTTCTCTTACTTAGTTTTATCTGGTGCATATCTCACAAAGTATAAAAGTTTCTGAACTTGAAACTTCATAAGTAGAATGATCTCAATGCAGAGCAGTGCAATGCACAAGAACCATAACTCTTGCTTTATTCATTTTTGAGTTAGTGCCCTTTGAAATTTCTCATTTTTTTTGTCTTATTTTTGTACAATATTGTAAAATGCTTTCTGTTTGAATTGTAAAGGAAACTTTCAAATACAATATCTTTCTTACAAATTCTTCCTGTTCTAACAAAAAAGTATTTGTGACAAAGCGGCGTTGGGGAGCATAACCCGTCTCTGACGGCTCTTGTTTCCAAAACAGCCCTACTATCCCTTCTTTTCCATCTCAAAAATAAAAATTTAAGTTTAATGCAAAATAATATTTAGGTATGCACTTTTAGTTGTATTTATACCCCCACAAACGAAGTTTGAGGGGGTATATAGGAGTGAGCTTGTCGGTCGGTCGGTCGGTCGGATTCTTCGTTTCCAGATGATAACTCATGAAAGGCTTGACAGAATTAAATAATTTTTGGTACACAGGTATATCGTCATAAGATACAGGTCAAGTTCGATTTTGGGGCTGGTGGGATCAGTGTCAAGGTCACTGTTACTAAAAATAGAAAAATGGTTTCCGGATGATAACTCGTGAAACACTTCACAGATTTAATCCTTGTTTGGAAAATAGATGTAACATCACAAGATACAGGTCAAGTTCGACTTTGGGGCTGGTGGGGTCAATGTCAAGGTCAGTATTACTAAAAATAGAAAAAGGGTTTCCAGATAATAACTCATGAAAAACTCCACAGATTAAATCCTTTTTTGGTACATATTTGTAATATCAGAAGATACAGGTCGAGTTCGACTTTGGGGCCTGAGGGGTCAGTGTCAAGGTCACTGTATCTTAAAAAAGAAAAATTGTTTCTGGACTATAACTCATGAAATACTTCATAGATTTAATTATTTTTTGGGACACAGATGTAACATAACAAGATAAAGATTAGGTTTGACTTTGGGGCCTGTGGGTTCAAGGTCAAGGTCAGTGTTATTTAAACTTCAAAACTTCGTTTCCACTCAGTAACTATAGCTTGGAATGAGATTCTTAAATGAAATTTGGTGTATTGATGGTTTTTGTGAAGATGACTTTTGGGATTCAAGGCCTGTGGGGTCAAGGTCACTGTTACTAAAAATAGAAAATAAACTGTATGCTCAATAACTTTGGTTCAGAATGAGATATTGTGATGAAAATTGCTATATAGGTAGTGTCTGTGAAGACGAAACTTGGTATTGAAATTGGGCCTGATGGGGTCAAGGTCACTGTTACTAAAAATAGAAAAAATGGTTTCTGGATGATTTCTCATAAACAATGTTTGGCACACAGTTCTTAGATAAAAGTTAGATAAAGGCCACTGTTACTAACATATTTAAACCATTTCTGCTCAATAAATTTAGAAGGAATGAGATATTGTGATGAAACTTGCTGAATATGTGGCTACTGTGAAGATGACACTTTGGATTGAAAGTGGGGCACATTATGCCATTGATTCGAAGCATTCCCAGTTCAATTATCAAGCATACATGTGGGGGTATTTAATCACTTTCAGTGATAATTCTAGTTTCATATTCTTGTGATTACATAATAGTAGTTTAAATGTGTTAATGTGGTTTCCTTTGTAAAATCCATTCTGTAAAGCAAGGTGCTTTAGTTAGTCTTTCTGCATCATGGTCAACAGGTTTCTGTCTTTCATGCATGGAAAGAAATAATGATAGTGTTGTATCCAGGAATTAAAAAGGACGGGGTGCTGCCAAATAGGGACAGGGTGCTATCAAAAAGGGAGAGGGGGAAACAAAGTATTGGGTATATTAAATACAGATGCAAACCTATCCAAATAATTTGGACTTTCACAAAATTGAAATGCATTATGAAAACTATGTTTCTGTAGGAATTAAAACAATTTAAAACTGTTTACTGTAATATAGAATTAAAATTTGAGCTTTCTAGAAAGCAGAAGTATTGATGACAAATCTTTGCATGGCCATGTTAATTCAGTTAATTTACAAGTTTTCAGTCACTTTAGTCAGAACATTTTATGTTTTTTTTTCTAGTAAGTTTCATAGTAACATATTTTATTGTTTCTAAAAGCAAAAAGCTGGTTAAAAATCACATGGCTTTCCTCTTATGGCACAACTTCAATATGGTAAAATTACTCTCTAAATTATTTTTAAGTGTCTCCTTTTATTCTTTTACAAGTTTGGGAAATTTATTAAAAATGTTAAACAACCACAGTAAGGATTATAAATAATTTTGTTTAAACCAGCAGCTGTACCCTCATGCAGTCCCTTGAATAATCATCTGGGCATTTTACCTATACCCGGCAAAAAAAAGAAACCTGACACTTTAACCCTTTCCTCCATAGATGCACCTTTATTGAGTGGGCGAACAGTTTAGGTCCAGATCAGCTGGCACATCTGATTGGTTAGGTTATTTCTGACCAAAATGCGACCATTTCGGATCCTGATCAGACAGCACGGATGTGCCAGCTGATCTGGATCTACACTGGTCACACAATCATTAAAATGACTATTCATGGAGGAAAGGGCTAAATAATTATATGAGATATAAAAACAATATCTGTACTTTTGCACCATCTCTTGAAAACTTGTTTTATGCCCAAGAAATATCAAAATGCACAGACAAGTTCAAAGCATTTTCATTTTTAACCACAATTGACATAGCTTGTCAAAATGATTCCTGAAAACTGGTTAGATATGCAGAATAACATTTCTGTCCAAGTTGATTTTCAGTCAAATGTCTTCCTAAGTCAAATGAATAATTTTTAATCTTAGATTGACTTTAGATTAGAAAATATGTACAAATGCCTTCGTTCCTTTTTGGTGATACATGTACATAGGGATCGCTTTGTCCGTCCATCACCAAAACTAACGTCTACAACATGGCCATTTTTAAAAAAATATTTCTTCATCAAACTTTCAAATAATATTGTTTATGACCACATGGTCATAATGATGCTGTCTTCTTTATGTCAAGTTCAAATTTGATGGAGTTATGCCCCTTTTTGCACTTTGATTTTGACATGAAAACTGAACATTTGCTTTAACTTTGCCATTTCTTAATATTTTTTCACAAACTTTCAAATGACATTGCTTATGACAATGCGGTGATGAAGATGTCAAATTCTTTACGTCAAGGTCACATTTGATGGAGATATGCCCCTTTTGTACTTAGATTTTTTATTCTGAGGGCGACGCAAGTGTTCAACTAAACACCCATCTAGTTTAAAGTACTTTCATTTATTGTTTTCATTTTTAAAATGCAGGTCAGTTTTTGGTGTTAGGCAGTCATACAAATGCTTATTGATACATGTGTATCATTAATCTTCATTATTTTTATGAAGCTACATGTATTAGTTTTCAGCCAAAAAATATAGGAAAGTTTTACGCACACACACATGTGACGCTGTCATTATTCATGTACACATGCAACTCTTTATCACTCATTACAATATACCGAAAAGTGAACTGTGCTTGTAAGATTAAGGGCAATGCACTTGACATTTAGGGTAGAAGGGTACCATTCAAAAGGAACCCAGTGTGCCACCCTGCTATTTCACTATAGATACATCACTAAATGAACCACAAAACCTGTTGTGATCAGGGTGTTATTATATCACAGTATTATTGAAAAAAAAAGGTTGAAACGTCCTACTTTTTCCCTACTTTTTAATGTCAGAAATTACTACTTTGCCCTACTTTTAAAATAAAAAATGCCCTACTTTTGCCCTACTTTTTTCTGTTTATTACGATGATGACATGATGACGAGGCTGACAGGCTGTAGCAAGCTTCTACTGATAACAGTTTTTGTCGTCTTTGAGGCAAGTTACAGCTGATACTTGATGTTAACCGAGGCATTTGTCTGAGCAATTATTGAATTGATTTCAAGTTAATCTCCCTGATTTGTTTGGTTAAATTTGAGCTTTGTCTTTAAACTGACCAGTTTTCAGCTTGAGTTTTGAGAAATGTCTTCAATCATGATCCGTTGAGCAGAAATATACAGTCATTGAATAATCCTATATTACATGGGAGTTAAAATTTAAAATACATGTATCCTGACTCTTCTAAAAGACATTAAGTTCATACAATGATGACACGATGACGAGGCTGACAGGCTGTAGCAAGCTTCTTCTGATGACAGTTTTTGTCGTCTTTGAGGCAAGTTACAGCTGATACTTGATGTTAACCGAGGCATTTGTCTGAGCAGTGATTGAACAGATTTCAAGTAAATCTCCCTGATTAGTTTGGTTAAATTTGAGCTTGATCTTTAAAGTGACCAGTTACCTGCTAAAGTTTTGAGAAATGTCTTCAATCATGATCCGTTGAGAAGAAATATACAGTCATTGAATAATCCTATATTACATTGGAGTTAAAATTTAAAATACATGTATCCTGACTATTCTAAAAGACATTTAGTTCATTACGATGATGACACGATGACGAGGCTGACAGGCTGTGGCAAACTTCTTCTGATGACAGTTTTTGTTGTCTTTGAGGCAAGTTATAGCCGATACTTGATGTTAACCGAGGCATTTGTCTGAGCAGTGATTGTAAAATAATATCTGTTGACAAGTCCATTATTTCCCTGATCATAACTGTCCAATAAAAATTTTGGTTTTGTTGGATTTTAATATCAGGTGATAATAAATGCTTTATTGTACTCATTCATGATCTTTTGTTTTGAGTGGTCTAAATAAAGCAAACATTAATGATTGTTATGGTCAGAAATAACCTAAAAATCTGTAAGTGAACAGTGTAGATCCTGATCAGCTAAGTAATTGGGGTCTACACCGTTTCCCAAGGATTAATAGCCATATCCCATGGAGTAGTGTTGACTAGAATCTGAGCCAATTAGTCTAATTTTACCTGTGGTATGTTTTCAGATTGCCAAGATGGTACAGAAGTACTTCCAGGACCTTGAACAGAAGGAGTTGAGAGCTGAGAAAGAGGAGGGTATGCGCATGAAAAGGATTGCCTCAAACATGGCTAAAATGGTCCGCGAATTCTGGTCCAACATAGAAAAGGTGCATATGATAAAAATCAAATAACTTATTCAAATGTGGTTGTTTCAGTTGGATATTTTGTTATTAAAAAGAATGATTGTTGTATACATATATAATAGATAGGTAACCGGTCAACAGTTTATCGATTAAGGACAGTTTTCAAGTGCAGCTTACAGGTATGTCACATATGCCACCAGTGTAGAACTAGATCAGTCTGCTGGTAGGCTTTGTCTTATTAGAGTCAACAATGCGTGCTATTTAGTCGAAACATGGCAGCAAAACACCCCTGTTATAAGTAATTTTAAAAAAAAGTCCATTTAATCAATTTAAAGTGTTGTGGGCTAATATGTGAATTAATCAGTCCAACATGAATATTATAGAAGTGTATTTGGGTATTTTAATACAACATGTTTCAATGTGATCAGAATCTTAAATTTATGTATACATTTTCAAGGTTGTTCAGTACAAGCAGAACAGTCGGTTAGATGAAAAACGCAAAAAGGCAATGGATCTTCATCTGAACTTCATTGTGAATCAGACTGAGCAGTATTCTACCTGGTTGTCCGAGGGCCTCACACAGGCTTCTTCAGTAGGGTCACACACACCCGACCACTCTTTGGCAGGCGATGGTAAGTTTATTTGCAGCCTTGTCATGAATTACTGGGCAACTGTAGCTAGTTGGCATCTGTACGAATTTTTTTTTCAGTCGGTTTGGGAATCAAGATGTTAGCCAACATAAATGGCAGTAAACATACTAAATGATCAAAATGCACTAGCCGGGGATTTTAGTAAAGCTTTAGGTGCTGAGGATAGCATTCAGTTTATTTGTGACCAAGATCAGCCTTAGCATCTGCACAGTCTGATCAGGGTCTACAGTGTTTGCTGTTCAGATACTAGATATCTATACAACACACCTATGGAGAATCAATGGACTGGCCTAAATCAATACAATGAAAACTCCGTAATATCATTTCTATGGGTCAAGAGTTAAATCTATCATTTACTCATGTTTGTTTTTGTGTTGCCCTTTCGAAGAAAAGGCGATACATAGGGATCGCTTCGTCCGTCGGTCTGTATGTCCTTCACGAAAACTTAACGTTGGCTATAACTTTGCCATTTCTTAATATTTCTTCATCAAACTTTCCAATTATACTGCTTATGACAACACGGTCATGATGATGCCAAATTCTTTAGGTCAAGGTTACATTTTATGGAGTTATGCCCCTTTTTCGTCAGGAAAACTTAACGTTGGCTATAACTTTGCCATTTCTTAATATTTCTTCATCAAACTTTCCAGTTATACTGCTTATGACAACACGGTCATGATGATGCCAAATTCTTTAGGTCAAGGTCACATTTGATGGAGTTATGCCCCTTTTTCGTCACGAAAACTTAACGTTGGTTATAACTTTGCCATTTCTTAACATTTCTTCATCAAACTTTCAAAATATATTGCTTACAACAACACGGTCGTCATGAGTACAAAATCATTAGGTCAATGTCACATGCCACAAAGTTATGCCCCTTTTCATACTTATATTTTGTCATGAAAACTTAATGTTGGCTATAACTTTGCCATTTCTTAACATTTCTCCATCAAACTTTCAACAAATATTGCTTACAACAACACGGTCATCATGATACCATGGTCAATGTCTTATTTCACTACAGTTATGCCCCTTTTTAGCTCACCTGAGCCATAGGCTCATGGTGAGCTATTGTGACCCGTCTTTGTCCGGCGTCCGGCGTCCGGCGTCCGTCAACAATTTCCTTTAAACAACATCTCCTCTGAAACCACTTGATGGATATTAACCAAATTTGTCCTGAAGCATCCTGGCACTGACGTCTACAAAAGTTGTTCAAATCATGACCCAAGGGTCAAGGTCAAGGTCACTACTGCTAAAAATAGAAATTCAGTCTTTGCTCAATTACTTGAGTTTGCTTAGGGTTATTGACTCCAAACTTGGTGTATGGGTAGCTTATATCAAACGGCAGCTTGGGGTTGCTACCCAGGTGTCTGTGATCAAGGTCAAGGTCACTGTTGCTAAAAATAGAAATTCAGTCTTTGCTCAATTACTTGAGTTTGCTTAGGCCTATTGACTCCAAACTTGGTGTATGGGTAGCTTATATCAAAAGGCAGCTTGGGGTTGCTACCCAGGTGTCTGTGATCAAGGTCAAGGTCACTATTGCTAAAAATAGAAATTCAGTCTTTGCTCAATTACTTGAGTTTGCTTAGGCCTATTGACTCCAAACTTGGTGTATGGGTAGCTTATATCAAAAGGCAGCTTGGGGTTGCTACCCAGGTGTCTGTGATCAGCTTGGGGTTGCTTCTCAGATGTCTGTGATCAAGGTCTAGGTCACTGTTGCTAAAAATAGAAATTCGGTCTTTGCTCAATTACTTGAGCTTGCTTAGGCCTATTGACTCCAAACTTGGTGTATGGGTAGCTTATATCAAACGGCAGCTTGGGGTTGCTACCCAGGTGTCTGGGATCAAGGTCAAGGTCACTGTTGCTAAAAATAGAAATTCAGTCTTTGCTCAATTACTTGAGTTTGCTTAGGCCTATTGACTCCAAACTTGGTGTATGGGTAGCTTATATCAAAAGGCAGCTTGGGGTTGCTTCTCAGATGTCTGTGATCAAGGTCAAGGTCACTGTTGCTAAAAATAGAAATTCAGTTTCTGCTTAATAACTTGAGTTTGCTTTGGCATATTGACTCCAAACTTGATGTATAGGTAGCTTATATCAAAAGGCAGCTTGGAGTTGCTACCCAGGTGTCTGTGATTAAGGTCAAGGTCACTGTTACTAAAAATAGAAATGCAGTTTCTACTTAATTACTTGAGATTGCTTTGGCCTATTGACTCCAAACTTGGTATATGGATAGCTTATATCTAGAGGCAGCTTGGGGTTGCTACCCAGGTGTCTGTGATTAAGGTCAAGGTCACTGTTACTAAAAATAGAAATTCAGTTTCTACTTAATTACTTGAGATTGCTTTGGCCAATTGACTCCAAACTTGGTATATGGATAGCTTAAATTAAGAGGCAACTTGGGAAAGCTACCTACGTGTCTGTGATCAAGGTCAAGGTCACTGTTGCTAAAAATAGAAATTCAATTTCCACTTAATAACTTTAGTTTGCTTTGGTTTTTTGACTCCACACTTGGTGTATGAGTAGCTTATATCAAACGGCAGCTTGGGATTGCTACCCAGGTGTCTGTGATCAAGGTTAAGGTCACAGTTGCTTAAAATAGAACTTCAGTTTCCACTTAATAACTTGAGTTTGCTTTGGCATATTGACTCCAAACTTGGTATATGGGTAGCTTATAACAAGAGACAAATTGGGATTGCTACCCACGTGTCTGTGATCAAGGTCAAGGTCACTGTTGCTAAAAATAAAAATTCAGTTTCTGGTTAATAACTTGAGTTTCATACTCAGGTGAGTGATTCAGGGCCATCATGGCCCTCTTGTTTTATATTTTGTCATAAAAACTTAAGGTTATATACATATTGCCATATGTTAATATTTCCTCATCGATTTTTTATATTATATTGCCACTGACAACTTTATTATGATTATTCCAAAATCTGAAGGTCAAGGTCACAAGTGACAGACATATGCCCCTTTTTGTACTTAGATTTTTGTCATGAAAACTTAACATTCACTTTAGCTATGCCGTTTCTTAACATGTCTTCATCACACTTTAATATTATGCTGTCTTACAAAGTATCCAAGGGCGACACAAGTGTTCAACTGAACACCCATCTAGTCTTGAGTAAAATATTGGTATCAGATTACTTAATGTTGTTTACAGATGAATTCAAGCCTAATGTGGAGAGTGAATCGGATGATGAAGAAACTATTGATAAGGTGGAACAAGATATTGATGAGGTATTATTTGACAGCTTTGTTCTATTAGTGTTTGGCTGTTTAATCTTCAATTCAAAGGAGCCCATGCCCCTCAAGATTGGTGTAAAATAAATTATTGCTTCTGAAGGGAAATGGAAAAAAGGAAGCATGATTTTTTTGGTCTCGACTAAACAAGAATATCAGCCTTGTGCAAAGATTATAAATGTTGGATCGAGTCATAGAGTCACTGCTGCAGTGTTGTATTGTGGTAGTGCTGATGATCTCGTAGAGAAAACGTCAGTATTATGCACCAGTCTGTCTCGGTAGCTGTACTGGTCACCTTAACCTGAGACAAGCAATTGTCAAATGATGCAACAAGCTATGTAGATAAAATGTGTCTTACATTTTCCCTTTCATCCACATTGTGGTCAGGAGAAAGGATTCTCCACACATTATACTCGAGATGAAATTGTGTGCTGATCTTCTTTTAGAATTTCATACTGTCAGTTACAAGGGGCTAACATCAAGAGCCATCAAAGGCAGATGTTTTAAGTGTCCAATAATACAACCTGTCTTAAGATATCCAGTTATAATTTGCAGTAACAGTTTTGTGTTGTAATAGGGTTACACCCTATTAAATGCTAGTGAAATAATTTCCAAGTTACAAAACAAGCTATCTGAGGTTTGATGAAAAGTTACCATTGTGTTGTAGTATACTGAAATGAACTGCAAATCGAGTCATAGAGTCACTGCTGCAGTGTTGTGTTGTGGTAGTGCTGATGATCTCGTAGAGAAAACGTCAGTATTATGCATCAGTCTGTCTCTGTAGCTGTACTGGTCACCTTAACCTGAGATATGTTAAGTCTAAAGTTACTATGAAAAGGTCATATTCAAATTTTGAATTGAGAATACCACTTCATAAAAACCTTCCAGTGTTAAAGAACAAACTGACTAAAAAGTTCCTTCTTGGTATTTCTGAAGAAAACTAAAAAGATTAGGAACTATCATTGCTTATGTGTCATATATAGTGGACTATAAGATTGCCTTTGTATACAGGAGACCACTACATTGCAGACATGGGGCGAATTATTTTTAAAAGTAATGCATTAAATTAGCATTATTTGTCAAATTTGTGCATTAAATTAAATTAGCATTACTACATTTTGAGAAAGTAATGCATTAAATTAGCATTATATCAAAAAGTAATGCATTAAATTAATCATTATTTTATTCACAAGTGAACTGACAATAAAAGTCAACAATCAGTATAATATTATGTACAAAAGGGATCATCTTCCAAAAACAACTATTGAACCCAAAGTTTAATATACACAGTGTCAATCTGAAAGTGTGAAGACCTAAAGTGACACCTCAAGAACTTACAACAAAACTTTTCTCAGTACACATAGATTAGTGCATCTTATTAGCTTTTTAACACACTTTTGTTATTTTGCTATCTTTGATTTATTGCTGTTTTTCACACATTTAGTTTGTAGTATTGACAAAGGACTACACTGTCAACTTATTAAACTATTATGTCACCTGCATCTGCATTACATGCCGATTTCCTGAAATCTGTCATAACCTCAAATAACTTTACAATGACACTGAATCAGTAAGTAAAATTATAAATAAACATTACTTCATGTGAGTGTATGTAAGAGTTTTGTACAAGTCTCAAAGTTGATTTCGATGCTATCTTATTTCAGAACAACATTTTTGGGTATTTTGCACTGAACTTCAAATGTCTACCAGTAACATTTTCAGGAATATTTAAGTGTTTGACAATTGGTGGGAAATACCTTGTCCAAATGAATGTGTACAGTGAAGAAATGTGCTGTATTTTTTGACAGAGCTTTATAGATTTCTGGCTACTCATTTGTTTGAAATTGAGCATTTTTAAGACAACTCAGCTTAAGAACTTGTGGCTTCATCATAGAAAAATGTTCAAACTTTACAACATCCAGATGAAAAGGCTTGACTCTTATAGTCTGTACCTTGTTTTACTAATAGTGAACATATATCAAACTACTAATAACTGTTATAACCTTGTTTTTCTCTTGCTTTAAATAAGATAATATGTAATAGACTAATAACATATTAAATATTTAGAAAATCTTTGCATTAAAAAGTAACTTTTAATATATATATGTAAATGAATCAATAAAATCTAATAGTTACACAAAATCCAAATAATGCTCAATAATGCTAAGCATTACAGCATTTTGGCATAGGTAATGCATTAAATTAGCATCATCAAGCTGTATTTGGAGACCAGTTTCAGAACGGTAGCTTTTTGGACCAGATTCATTTCAAGACAATTTGCAGCTTAGATTGAAGATTGGTTTCCATTCTTCGCTGTGAGATGACTGATCTTTTACTGTTTATTTTGCAGTCTGAGTACCAAGACGAGATAGCTGCTTTACAAAAAGAGAGTGAGCTGCCTATAGAAGAACTGATTGAAACTTTACCCAAGGAAATACTAGAAAAACCAGCCTCCATTCATTCCGAGTCTGATTCTGAGGAAGAACCAGAGGAATCTCCTAGCAAGGTAATAATTCTAGTGGTTGATGATCTAGTTGCAACAGTAATAAAGTTCAAGATTTATGTTTGGTGGGTTTATCTTACTGAAAGAAATTGCCGAGACAAGTGTTTAAATGTGTTGTGTCTTGTAACTTTCATAAAGGTAATTCTTGCATTCCTGTCTGTTTTTGAAATCTTTTTAAAGCACTTTATGGGATGTATCTCGGAGAAATAGGCTATACCCAGCACCAGTTGAATATATATGTGATGTGGTGTCTTGTGTGGCCTTACAGTAAAGAGGCTTTTTTACCAACACGTCTGGATCCTATGTCCTTATTGTGGTTGCTTAAGCCAGTCATTGTTAATTTAAGAAAGCATTTGTGTCATGGTTTGTGTATAATATTTGTTAGTTCTGTTAAGATCATCGGTTGTATATGGAGCTGCCTATTTTGAAGCTTGTACACTTGCACAGTAATTTTGTAGATCACAAAAATTGCTTCATATTATACCCTAACTGAATTTCAAACTAACAAGAATTTAGGGTTGTTCACAGAAACAGATAAAAACTTTAGAGGTGGACAGACAGTCAAAATCACACACACACACACACACACACAAATTTCAAATGGTGTTGATTTTATCCCCTCTGATACCTTTTTCAAAGAATATCGCTTTTCGTAGATTGGAAGATGGGAAAAAATCTAAAAAAATGTGTTATCTTTGAGAAGTTGACTACTGGTCTGGAAAACAGACTGGTAGGCTATACCCAGCACCAGTTGAATATACATGTGACATGGTGTCTTGTGTGGTCTTACAGTAAAGAGGCTTTTTACCAACACATCTGGATCCTATGTCCTTATTGTGGTTGCTTAAGCCAAACATTATTTCTTTAAGAAAGGATTTGTGTCTTGGGGCTTTTAGATTAGATTTTTATCCAGCAAGCAACCTCCATAACACCTGTTGCACTGCAGCACTGGAACTGTTAGAACTTCCGCTTCTATCAAAAGACGCTGTATTTTGCTTCCAAATAAGGTTTTGCTGTCGAATTTTGTCGCCGTGGGTTCATACCCCTTTCGGATGTTGGAACAATAACAAATGGTGTGGCTAAGGTTAAAGCAACCTCGTGATAAAGAAAAGGATCAGCGTTATGACTTAACCACATATTTCACCCTGAGAAGAACACAACAGCACAACATGTCAGCACGAAAATGTTATTTTGGAAAATTGGGTCCCACAAAATTGATAAAACACTGTATGCTTTGCGGCTTGGAAAGAAAATAATCTTATGTGAGAATGGCTATACCCAGCGCCAGTCGCTCATGAATGTGACATGGTGTCTTGTGTAGCCATAGAGTAAATGGTCATTGATCACTCTTCTGGGACATATCTGTCCTTCATGTGGTTTATTACCTACATTTTCATTTCACATTAAAAATGAAATATTTTGTTGTGTATCAGTATGACAGTTAACTAAGTATTATAGCTTTAGCTGGAAAGCTTTGCCAGCCTAGTATAAAAACTTTCAAAGCAACAGTGGCTCTTGATTCAACAAGCCAATATGACGAGTATGATGTGTACTTTGTTCTGCATTTAATGATAATAACAGAAAAGATCTGATAATCTTGTGTATTATGTAAGTTTTGTATATACAATTATTGTATTCAACATTTTATTTTTATATTCATAAGGTTTTATTCAACAGATATTTTTATTCATTAGGTTTATTAAAACTTGAAGTTCTTGGTATAGTTACATGTATTATATATGTGTTTAAATTGCTTGCCTGCCAGTTAACATACATGTGTTATGATGTTGTTTCAGAAGGATGGTGATGAGGAGTTTGAGGCCAACAGTGATGAGGACTCTGATGTTGAAGAGACAATAGAAGAACAGGAGCAACATGAGGCTGCTGATTATGAACAAGAGCTTGATGAGCTCAAAGATGAAGGTATGTTTAGTGACTCCTCCGCCAGTTGTAAAAATACCGATCATTGTTGAAAAAAAATTAAATGTTTAGCACCAAGTATTTTTGAGAATTTTTACATTCGTAAATCTTTCTTGAAATACAAACATCTAAAATTGTCCAAAATATCATCAACTACATACTTTCCCATAATTAACGAGGCTCAGTTCTACTCTACACATTTCAAACATTTATTAAAAAGAATTAAAAGAAGTGCCATTTGTAAGAGTACTCTTGTGAGAATGGCTATACCCAGCGCCAGTCGCTCATGAATGTGACATGGTGTCTTGTGTAGCCATAGAGTAAATGGTCATTGATCACTCTTCTGGGACATATCTGTCCTTCATGTGGTTTATTACCTACATTTTAAAGGGAGATGTGCAGGGTCGAGCAGGTGCACTCGGTAAAATCGTAAACAGATCGATCTATGTAACACTTATGTGTACTTTTCACTAAACTCTACATTTCAAACCCTCCAGGAGGAAGTTTTCGGTTAATTTTACCATTTTAACGGACCTGAAAACAATCCGCCCTACACAAAAATACATTCTATATTTAGCGATCATTCTATATTTAGCTCATCGCTGAGCTTACTATTTGTGGTGGCCCAGGCATTTTGAAACAAATGGCGACGTCGATAGTCGGCAAGGTACACCGAATGCGTATTTTGGTTGAAGTGATCACGTGACAATCCCAAAAACTACCAGGGCTTTACGCGGGGAAATACAAAAATAGCTAACCTATGCGCGTCACATAGGATAGGAATAACCATTTATATATCTTTTTTTTATAAAATGTTGGTTTGAAATATTTCGGGTGTAAATCAATATTTGAGCTTCAAATAATGATATTCAGCTGATTAATAACCCGTTTCGGAAATCTGTTCCATTCATCAACCCTGCACATCTCCGCAGTAACCATATTGTAAAAGCTTTAGCTGGATAGCTTTGTACTCTTGGTCCGAATGTCACCAAATACATACTTTTCTATAATCAATGAGGCTCAAGTCTACCCTACCAGTTGCCACCATATTCATTTTGTTAAAAAGTATGAACATGGGTAAAATCAGCACCATCTGTTGTAAGAGTGTTGTTTGATTAGAATGCAAATGGCTATGATTTCAAAATTGTTGAACCATCGTTGCATCTATGATTAAAATACATGGCATAATTGATGCAGCAGCTGTCGAATGTGTATCATTCAGGTTAGAAATGGGTTGATTTCAGACTTTGTGCACTAACTTAAAGTAATAATCATTCATTTTATACTTCATATAACAATGGGAACAGGTCTCTCAATACTTGCTTGTTAATTTTAATGACTTCTAAATCATGTCTACATGTTACTTATAGTGCTGGCAACTTGCATACAAGATTCCCTAATCAACGCACCTGCTTGACATTGAAGTCCTGACAGGATTATATTGTGTAGGGATATAAAAAAAGTCTTGACTACAAACTCTAGTGGTCAGTGGCACCATTAGAATCCTGGGTCAGGAAACATTCCAAATCTTACATTGCATTTGCTTAGTGAACATACAAGTTGTGGGATCGTTTTGTGTGGTCTTTTCGTAGGAATAAGTCCTATGAGGAGATGATACTTTTCTGTCAAATTCTTCGGAATGAAGATGGAGATTATGTTGCAAAGGTGTCATAAACCAAAATATTTTTTCCCCCTTCATTTTGACTTGATTGCTCTTCGAAGTTTGTTAAGGTATTTTAATTGGTCGTTTTACACTCTTTAGTTTAGAAAAGTTGGTCATCATTACTGAATGTATAGAATACAATATAAAGCAGTCACAGCTCTAGGGGTGAATAATGCAAAAGTAATATGTGATGGCCATATTACATATATCTTCAAAAGTGTTGGCATGTAATGAATTCTCATTATTAAGTAAGAAAATCAATATTCAGTTGAAAAAATAGATTTATGTTTTTGTTCTCAAAACTGAAATGATGATTCATGTTTTCTATGTTCATCATAGATATTATACATGGGGAACAATCTGAACAGTTCTTATGATATAAATGACTTCAAAACTAGTGATCATTAGAATCCTGAACTAATGCCTTACTGATGTTGAAATTAGTCTAGTGCAAACTATGTTCACTGTAAAATTTAGAATTTGTCATGGCCCTTGTAATTAACACTAGACGATTTTCTATATACACTGCAAATCCATTATATCGCCAACCTCGGGTCTATGCCATCCTACCGCGATATAAGCGGAGCACGATATAAGTAAATAATCGCGCTATAACAATGAGAATTCATTTGTTTTTGCTGTAAGATGCATGTATATTGCAGTGTTGCGTAATTAACATGCCATGAAATCTACGTGTAAATCAGGGAGTACGTTCCGTGCTGGACAAATGTTTCAAAACAACTTTTTATATAATTTATTAAGATTTTTTTTAATGTACAAACAAAGATCGCCATCATCAATTTCGAACAGTGCCCTATTGTTTTCGGTATTTTTAACTGATTGACGATCTGTTGGTCAGTTATTGTCGGCGATGTCAGTTCGTCGTCGTCCATAGTTTACCAGCTTGATACATGTATGTGGATGAGCAGGTAATTTCAAAACAACTAACTAATTTGACGTTCCTGCTCATGTCTATTATGGTTATCAGCTAGCATTAATTGTTGCTAATTAGCGGTTTGTCTCGTGAACGAAATTCTGCCAGTGGTGTTATTCGCACCTATTGTTCGTCACAAAGGGGGTTTCATGACAAATCAGAAGCAACAGAATTGTAAAAAAAACAACCTTTCATTTATTTTCATACGTTTGATGTTAAATTGTATCCATTGGTGAACGTGTACATCGCCTTTTAATTCCCTGCACACAAAATGTAGCGTGTGTTTCGTGAATTTGTCGCCAACGAAGAAGGAAAAAACATAAACATTGTAAATGTAAAAAAAGGGGGTTCCATGGACCAAGCGCAATATATTGGATATCGCGATATAACGCAGCTGCAGTGTATATTTATAGGTTATTATACATTTTACTGTACAATACGGGAATATATTTGGACGAGTACACAGCTTGAAAAGTCATATTGGATGAGCCGATAGGCGAGTCCAATATGACTTTTCAAGCTGTGTACGAGTCCAAATATATTCCGTATTGTACAGTTAAATGTATAATAACATTATTATTATATATCTTTAGTGCACATGTACCCAACCGTCCAATATGAAATTAATATATATTTTTTGGATCCAATACGGGAATATATTGGACGGTCAAGTGGTACAAATGCAGATTGTTTAGTGCACATGTTCCCAACCGTCCAATATGAAATTAATATATATTTTTTGGATCCAATACGGGAATATATTGGACGGTCATGTGGTACAAATGCAGATTGTCGATTGGTTACATTTATTAGATATATAATAATACAATTTAATCTTTGCTTCTATTTTATGAAATATGAAAATATTTGATAGCAATTTTACATTTCTGTTGACAAACAGGCATGTAATAACTTGTAATTCTGTTAAAATACTAGTTCATGTCCTGGTTCTTGAAACAGTAATGAAGATTCATGTTTTCTATGTTAATCATAGATATATACATGGGGAACAATCTGAACAGTTTGCATTGTTTTTCACAATCTGATGGTAATAAGGTACTTCACTTTAATGCCTTCCTAATTGAAATACTGCTATAACTTGCAAGTTGCAAGATTCCCTAATCAACGCACCTGCCTGACATTGTAGTCTTGACAGGATTATATTGTGTAGGGATATATAAACTGTCTTGACTATAAACTCTAGTGGATTGTGAGCACATTAGAATCCTGGGTCAGGAAACATTCTTTTAACATCTTTTTGAGCCAAGTGTATACAGATTTAATAATTCTTACACTACAAAATACTTCCAAGCTTTCAACATGATATATGAAGTTACCACGGGATTACAAGAAAAGATTGTCTTGAATTATATTCAAAGACAAAGAAACCCAGGTTATGTTGAAGGGCTGTTAAGCAGTTGAATACTTGAGCTTTAAATGTTGTGATGTTTTCAGTCATTGCTGAGGGAGCATATTGTAAATCAGATGAACAATACAGAAAACTGGATAACTCTACATGCTAAATGTAAAAAAAAATGTTTACTTGACATCTAAGTGTTTTTGTTCTAGGTGAAATGGATATTGAGGCATTGAGAGCCAAATATGCAGCAGCCTACGACTCAGACTTTGAGATGCCCCGAGCCAGTGACGAGGAGTCGACTGATATCAACGCCTCTGATGATGATGATGAAGACGAGGATGATGAGGAGGAAGGTGAGTGATCTATCAAAGTTTATTCTGTCTTGGCAATGAGGCCTAAATGTTATGAAATGAAGACTGGAGATCTTGTGGGATTTCAAACCTGGTACTGGTCAGATGTGAGAATGTACTCTGATTCATTCTATCAGATTACTGAAATCTGAGATTTGTCAATAAAACTTGGATTTTGAATAGCTGACATTGAGAAAATATAGAAAGCTTGTGATCCAAGCTTTAAGTTGCAAAACCGAGCATGGAGATGAAGCAATCTGATTGGTTGAAATTGAGTAGTCTACAGTCGGACCAATGGGATGTCCCTGATAGACAAAGGTCATCATGATTTTATGTCTTGTGGCTGTTCATCCAGTCAAAAAGTTCATGATCTCTGCACCAGAACAATATCTGCTTATACTCTAATAAGTTTTTACATAATGGTGATTTCTGATGGGGCATCAAGAACTGGGGGTTGACCAGCAGGAAGATGTTTAATCATCTATCCATTGTATACTATCACAGATACAAATACATTTTTGTAGTGCCCTGTAATAGAAATACTGATGTTTGACAATTACGGTTTATAACAAAACAGCATAAAATTACAGATTCTTTATGGAAAAATGAAACAGAAGAAAAACAGGTCTATGTAGTGATGATTCATGTTTTCTGTGTTGTCACAGATATATACATGGGGAACAATCTGAACAAAATGGATTTGATCAACACGTTTTACAGATAATTCTTTGAAGTTATTAAATAAACAAGAAATCAGTGTTTCGGGAATATTTCAATTTCAGTACCTGAGGTGTTCTTGGTTCATTCAACAGTGACAGATATCTCTGTCTTCACCATAACAGTTGAAATGATGATTCATGTTGTCTGTGTACGTCACAGAAATAAACATGGGGAACAATCTGATCACTTTTCATGGTGTTAAAATGCTGCAAGTATTGGCAAATGGAATAGTTATTTCTGTCACCTGTTGTTTAAACTTAGTACACTGCAACTCCATTATATCGCGGACCTCGGGGTCCAAGCCTGCCAACCGCGATATAAACGGAGCGCGATATAAGTAAATAATCGTGCTAAAACAATGAGGATCCGTTTGTTTTTGTTGTCAGATTCATGTAAATCACGGTGTTGCGTAATTAACACGCCGTGAAATCTACAGGTACATCAGGGAGTACGTTCCGTGCTGGAAAAATGTTTCAAAACAACTATTTGTATAATTTATTATTTTAAGAAATATTTTTTTATAAAAAGAAATAAATTAATGTAAAAAAATGTTAGTTCGTCTTCGTCTGTCGTTGACCATGAGCAGGTAATGTCGTAAATAACAAACTGTTTTGACGTTTCCTGCTCAATGTCTGTCATGGTCAGCAGCTTGAATTAATTGTCGCTAATTTGCTGTTTGTCTCGCGAACGAAATTCTGCAAGTACGGCTTGGTGTTTTTCGCACCTATTGTTCGTCACAAGGGGGGTTTCATGTCAAATCAGAAGCAACGGCATTGTTAAGTTGTATATGTTGGTGATCTATTAAATTGCGTCTTAAATCCATGCATGCAAAATGTAATAAACAACCATCGCCGATAATGACGTAATACGACACGAAAAAAGCGTGCATTTCGTGAATTTGTCGCCAACGTCGATTTAATCATTTGGTCTTTTTTACCACCCACGAAGAATGAAAAAACATATATATATTGTAAATGTACAAAAAAATTGGGATCCACCGACCGAGCGCGATATAACGGATCGCGATATAACGGAGCTGCAGTGTACTGAATATCTTGGTGATTCATGGAAACTAAACAGCGATGGATTGTAGATTCATATTGTTTTAGATTTAAACAAATAATCTTAACATTCAGGTGACATTTGGTCATAAACAATTCAAAGAGTTTTTCACCTGTGTGACAAGTGTAGATCTAGATCAGCCAGCACATCAATGCTATCAGATCTGTATCTACACTGGTCACTTCTTGGTCCGAAATAATGCAATGAATCTAAACATGAACCGAGTAGATCCTGACTGGCTGATCTGGATCTACACTGTTTGTCCATGGGACATCAGCCATGGAGTAAAGGGTTATAACAGGTCTCTGCTTTCTGTTGCAGTGGAGGAAGAAGAGGAGGAGGAGGAGATGGACACTGAAGAACAGGATGTAGGACTTGAGGCTCTCGTCGACAGCGAGGACAAATCCAAGGTGAGAACACTTGAGAGATACCACTTAGATCTTGGTGGAGGCTAAACACTGAATTAATGTTATGAAATTCCCTCAGAAATAAGTTTACCTTGCCTATTATTACATTGCTACTGTCAGATCATAAGGTTTTCTCAAATCCTTTCAATCATGAATCTTTGTTAACTATTTACTATGACATGTAATAGCTTGAAAATGATGATACAAAGTGACGGGCGGACAGAAAAACCTTGCTGATTGTCACTATGTAACTGATCAAAGTGTAAAAAGTATCAAGCAGTTACAGGTCTTAAGTATAGAACGAAATGATGATACAAAGTGACGGGCGGACAGAAAAACCTTGCTGATTGTCACTATGTAACTGATCATAGAGTAAATAATATAAGAGGATGACTGTCCAAAGAATACAACTAAATGATGATACAAAGTGGCGGGCGGACAGAAAAACCTTGCTGATTGTCGCTATGTAACTGATCATAGAGTAAATAATATAAGGGGATGACTGTCCAAAGAATAGAACTAAATGATGATACAAAATGACGGGCGGACAGAAAAACCTTGCTGATTGTCACAATGTAACTGATCAAAGTGTAAAAAGTATCAGGCAGTTACAGGTCTTAAGTATAGAACGAAATGATGATACAAAGTGACGGGCGGACAGAAAAACCTTGCTGATTGTCACAATGTAACTGATCATAGAGTAAATAATATAAGGGATGACTGTCCAAAGAATAGAACGAAATGATGATACAAAGTGACGGGCGGACAGAAAAACCTTGCTGATTGTCACTATGTAACTGATCATAGAGTAAATAATATAAGGGGATGACTGTCCAAAGAATAGAACTAAATGATGATACAAAGTGACGGGCGGACAGAATAACCTTGCTGATTGTCACAATGTAACTGATCATAGAGTAAATAATATAATGGGATGACTGTCCAAAGAATAGAACGAAATGATGATACAAAGTGACGGGCGGACAGAAAAACCTTGCTGATTGTCACAATGTAACTGATCATAGATTAAATAATATAAGGGGATGACTGTCCAAAGAATAGAACGAAATGATGATACAAAGTGGCGGGCGGACAGAAAAACCTTGCTGATTGTCACTATGTAACTGATCAGAAGACAGGGGTTCTGTTTGACATTGGAGATGGCCCTTTGACTTGAATTTCCAAAACCCTCATTCTGACCCATATGATTTTATAATTTGGTTCTTTTTTCCCTTAAATCTGGGGTATTTCGGCAAATGGTTGGCAGATTTACCTTAAAAGATGGTCAAAATGACCCTCAAGATTCAGCTGCTAGAACCCCTGCAAAATCATATACTAGAAATATCACTTTATACTAACAATGTCTGCAGACTATCAAAATTAGAATCTGTATAATGCTATTTAGATTGCACAGCAAACAGTTATTTTGACAAGTTAAATGTTGTTTACAAATTGCTGCGGTATGGTTGCAGGATGAGGATGGTCCCAGTCAGGAGCTGACTGATATAGCTGCCCAAGCTGCCAGTCTACAACCCAAGGGTTACACACTTCAGACTACTGAGGTAAGATATATGTATTCTACAGACTTGAAAATCTAAATAAGATGAGCATCTTTAGATGAATGAAAGTGTTTGACACTGATGAGGCTTTCGGTAACCTTGTATGTGGCACATGTTTGCCATGGTGCAATAACAGCCTCATAGAGAGATCACTGACATATTGCTCTGGCCATCTCTTTGTTATGAGGTGTTCAGATCTCAAGTCAGTGACATGTTTGTGTGTTGTATGAAGTGTTGTGTCATTTTTTAACTGGAAGATATTTGAAAAAAGAAAAAAAAACACCTTAAAATTAGTTTATAAGAAAGCTCGTTAAACATCATTACTGTTTACGGATGTTTTATTTTCTCTGTGACTTGTTAAAGGATTGTGTTAATTGTCGCTGTATACTGTTCATCCACTGTTACGTTTTCTGTTGCAATAAGCAGAGTATTGTAATTTGCAGTATAAAACTTCATGATCTAACGTCCCACAACTTTAAAGTATTTAATATGGATGTTATAAGCAGGTGCTTGCTGGTCACAACTTCAATTACACAATAACATTGTTGAAAAGATGTTCTGTTTGATGGTGGTCTGACAGTATGTGTTATACTTTCAGGTAAAGACCAGCGTGCCATTCCTGTTGAAGCACAGTTTGAGAGAGTACCAGCATGTTGGATTGGACTGGCTGGCTACCATGTATGAGAAACGCCTCAATGGAATACTTGCTGATGAAATGGGGCTCGGCAAAACGATTCAGACCATCGCCCTCATAGCTCATCTAGCTTGTGAAAAAGGTAAGCTGTCACTTCTGGTGTTGGAGAGCAAAAAAGGGTAAGGACTAAATTGGAACTGACATAAATGGTACAAGATATTTGACAAAGGCACTTCAAGGCAGTAATGATATCTCTTTTGTATCTTTCTATAAGTTAAAAAGTGCTTCTGTTTATAAAAAAAATTATTGTTCTGGTCATAAATTGTATCAATTGTCATAAATGAATGAGTATTTCTGTCATAGTTAGCCCTCTTTAATTTCCCTGTCAACGCACCTGGCCGACAAGTGTCAGACCTGGTTTGTACAAACAGGGATATATCAAATGTCCTGACTATAAACTCTTATAGTGTAAAGCTATGGGAATCCTGGGTCATGAAACAAGCTTTTGTCCAGAAGTTGGGACTTCCGGTATATAAGGTTTGTCTCCCCTCCATGTTACAACCCTTTTGAAAATATCAAGATTCGATTTTGTAGCCAGTATAGTATTTATTAAATAAATATAAAACCACACAACTTGAGGTGTGTGTAGAATTCATTTACAGTATGTTTGTTTTCTGTAGACACCATTAGCTTTGTTATCTTAATTCCTTATGGGAAATATCAATCTCGCTATTTTCAGGGATCTGGGGTCCACATTTGATTGTGGTACCGACCAGTGTTATGTTGAATTGGGAGATGGAGTTCAAAAAATGGTGCCCGGCCTTCAAAATTCTTACCTACTACGGAAGTCAAAAGGAAAGAAAGCTCAAGAGACAGGTTAGTAAATGGTTACCAAGAAAATACTTCTCTTGAAAATGTTGAAATA